>CM040395.1:113300543-113768312 GCA_022702515.1 Ilyophis sp. 1 JC-2022 | reverse complement strand
TTTGGCTTGACTAGTAGGCTATATTAGATCTGCCATAATAAAAGTAATGGGTCATTCGCAACCGAATGGCTCTTTTTGAACAGTGCTGGTGCAGAACATAGGCTAGCTGTTATGACCGGTGAAAATAGGGACCCATAAGGGACTACATAACATCAGCTAACAAGGGGAAAAAGAGTAAACTAAATGGCTCGTTCACCAAAAGGAATCGGTTCCCTACGTTCACCAAAAAGAGCCATTCAAAAACGACCCATCACTACTCTCAATACGAGCAGGTAATGATGTAATTGTTCAAAGTTTGTAATTGACAGGGGACATGGACCCGGGCGGGACAGGGGACATGGACCCGGGCGGGACAGGAGGCATGGACCGGGGCGGGACAGGAGGCATGGACCGGGGCGGGACAGGAGGCATGGACCGGGGCGGGACAGGAGGCATGGACCGGAGAGGGACAGGAGGCATGGACCAGAGAGCTGGGACGGAACGGAACAGGAGAGCTGGGACGGAACGGGACAGGAGAGCTGGAACGGGGCGGGACAGGAGAGCTGGGACGGAACGGGACAGGAGAGCTGGGACTGAACGGGACAGGAGAGCTGGGACGGGACGGGACAGGAGAGCTGGGACGGGACGGGACAGGAGAGCTGGGACGGGACGGGACAGGAGAGCTGGGACGGGACGGGACAGGAGAGCTGGGACGGGACGGGACAGGAGAGCTGGGACGGGACTGGACAGGTGAGCTGGGGCGGGGCGGGACAGGAGGCGTGGGACGGGACGGGACAGGAGGCTTGGGCTGGGATGGAAAGACGACGGATCCTCCGTCAACGGGTGGCCGAGCCCGTCGACGGAGCCGGGAACCAGGACCCCATCGTTTCCTCCCGGGCCCATAGCCCCCCGGGCAAAAGGCAAGACGGGAACCATCAAAAGTCGATAGTTTCGGGTTGTGGCTAGGCTCAGAGCTGTCCTGATGGAGATAACTCCGAGCCTAATGGAGTGGGAGCTGGGTTGAGGAGTCCGGGGTGATGGGTGGTGGTCGGCATGACGGCGGGCAAACTCTGGATTTTGCCCCCAGATCCCCATGAGGTATTCCTCATAGGAATCAGAGCCGAAGGGATCGATCTCCATGGGAAGATAGACCTGCTGGGTCCCAGATGGCGAGTTCGTACTGTTACGATCGGTGGAGAATAGGGACCCAAAAGCAGGCAGGGGTACAAAAAAACCGAAGTTTAATGTAAAAACTAAGGTACAAAATCCAAAACCAAAGAAGTAAAAAAACAGGCATAGGTCAAACACAGGAAGGCACGGCAAAGGTACAAAACAAATCCAGAAGCAGGGTCGCGAGAACACGGACAGAGGTCAAAACCAGGCAATCAAAAGAGGCATGAAAAAACTCAAAAAGACGGACAAAGAAACAAACACAAAAAACCAACAGAACTCGGAAAACAAATACACGGAGGGGGAAAACGGATTCTCAAAAACACAGATAGACCACTCGGAATAGAATAAGAAAACAAACCAAAACGCTATAAAGAAGTGACGAACTCGCGACGAGGGACTAAGACAGTAGGTATATATGCAGGTGTAGACAGGTGCAGACACTTAGCTTGAGAGCAGCATGCGAAAAGAAATCAGGTGTGGAGGGTTGACAAGATAACAAGATAATTAGTACTCGTTAGTAATAAACCTATCCTGACCTAGCGTTAGTAAATTAGTAAATGACATGCACGAGCAACATGAACACATGGTTAGAGAGTTAGTATTACCCAATCCTGATCTAACGTTAGTAGATTAGTAAATAGACACAAGAGAAAGAAACAATAAGGGAAGCGTGAGTGACAGCAAGAGAGAGAGAAGCAGTATGAACGCAAGGCTGCGGAAAAACATGGGAAAATGTATGCTTCAAAAACTGTGACAATACAAAACATGACAGAAATACAAAACAAACTCAGAACATAACAGTCATGACAGTTGGGTCTGTTGTTTTTCTATTACACTACTACATCTACAAGTAAATTATTTGCCATGCAGAAATATCACTACTACTAATAACAGTGGTTCATCAGGTTACTGATGTTGTACTGCTATTTATTTTAACACAACTATATGTCCCTCCCTGATCCGAGGTACATAAATGTACATAGATGGTTCCTGCAACCATGTAAAAGGAAAGCCTGTGACTGGATTTACTGTTGTAACCCCTGATTAACAGAGTCTTTTACATCAATAAGTCAATATGCTGAAGTTTGTGCTTTCCTGTACTGCCTAACACTTTCCACAGTCAATTCACATTTACTCAGACAGTGCTTATGTAGTCAATATTGCACATGCACTGCCTTTGTATGCCTCCCATGGTTTCCGCAGCTCAGGTGGTATGCCCCTCTTATAGAATGCCTTGGGTGAAAGGAACAATGCTGCATGACGCAAAGTGAAAGGGTATTCCAGCGTACCTGGGACTGAGAAACCCCCAGAAGGACCATGGACCCACCTACAAGTGTACAAATTTACACTTAAGTGGCTTGAAGATTTCCCCTGTAAATCTAGCACTCTGCAGCAGAAAATATTCTGTACAAAACATTTACAAGTTGGAAACTGAAATTGATAGAGACAGAGGTAATAATTTTTGTAAGCCTTTCAAAATTAAATTTCAACCATTCTGAATAGTACACACAAAATGCACATTGCTTATCATCCTCAGCCATCAGGCATTGTAGAGAGAGCAAATCGTACTATCAAAGGTTCTGCACAGACAATCTATCTAAATGGCCTGAGATGCTGTCTTTTTGCCGCATGGCTATTAGGTCAATTTCACATAGTACAATTCAGACTGCGCCCTATGAAGCCATGACAGGTAGGGTGATGCGTACCCCTGGACACCTACTGATACCCACTGCAACACCACTGGTGCAAGGTGATTTAACAGAACAATGGATTAAGGACTATGTAGAACATGTACAAAAAGTATGTATACAGTAAGCGCCATAATTCATTGGACAGTGACACATTTTTCTTATTTTGGTTCTGTACTGTAGCACGTTGAGTAATTTTTTTTAAATTATGGAACCTTTTGTACATAGTCTCTCTCCCCCCCCCCCCCCATTTTCGGGCATCAAAAAATATTGGACAGTTTAACGTAATGTAGAATAAAGTACATTTTTTAAATATTTGATCGCATATCCTTTGCATGCCATGACTTCCTGATGTCTGTGACCCAACAACATCAAAAGACTCTTGATATCTTATTTTCTCGTACTCCTACAAGCTATAACCTATACTTTAACCTCTCTGCATTTGAATGGATCTCTATGGGAATTGGGGGGTGGGACTGGATTTAGCTGTAAATTACACTGGAACAGTAATTACTAAACGGTTCATCTGATATGGATGAAAATACATTCAAATTAAAGCTGACAGTCTGTACTTCAACCTCATTGTCATTGTAACTCGTGCTAGAGCCATAGATATGGGCGGCAGCGTAGTATAATGGTTAAGGAACTGGACTTGTAACCGAAAGGTTGCAGGTTCAATTCCCAGGTAGGACACTGCCGTTGTACCCTTGAGCAAGGTACTTAACCTGAATCGCTTCAGTATATATCCAGCTGTATGAATGGATACATGAAATAAGATGTAATAAGAAGTTGTGTAAGTCGCTCTGGATAAGAGCGTCTGCTAAAAAAAATAATTTCCCACTTGGAAATAATGCAAAAGTGAGTTTCATGAGTCAAAACAGTTAGTTTGTAGTTAAATACAGGTGCAGCTCAAAAAATTAGAATATTGTGAAAAAGTTCAATATGTTTTGTCACTCATGTCAGAAAGTGAAACTCATATATTATATAGATTCATTACACATAGAGTGAAATATTTCAAGCCTTTATTTCTTGTAATTTTGATGATTATGGCTTACAGCTAATGAAAACCCAAATTCAGTGTCTCAGAAAATTTGAATATTACATAAGATCAATAAAAAAGGATATTTTAAACAGAAATGTCAGCCTTCTGAAAAGTATGTTCATTTCTATGCACTCAATACTTGGTTGGGGCTCCTTTTGCATGAATTACTGCATCAATGCGGCGTGGCATGGAGGCGATCAGCCTGTGGCACTGCTGAGGTGTAATGGAAGCCCAGGTTGCTTTGATAGCGGCCTTCAGGTCGTCTGCATTGTTGGGTCTGGTGTCTCTCATCTTCCTCTTGACAATGGGTGCGTTTACATGCACTCAATATTCCGATAATATTCGGAATATGGCTGTTATCGGATTATTCAAATTGTCATGTAAACGCAATATTCCGAAAAGCTTTTTAGGAAAAAAGCAGTTATCGGAATATGAGAAATCCGATAACTACACCTGGATTTCTGCCGTGTTTTTCGTTTTATTGGTTGCATGTAAACGCTTATTCTGATCTCAGTCGTATTTTTAAATCAGCGCATGTGCGTGTTTGACAGCAACAGCCATTCCGGATATTGTTAGTAACGTAATGCTAACGTAAAAACAGTTGAGAGGTCAGAGAGAGATGTCAACCAACGGGAGAAGTCATTTCTGGAGTGAGGAGGAAACCCTCCTGATGTTATCCGAAATAATAAAGAGGAATATACTTCATCTCATAGATAGGAAAAAAGTTAGAAACGCGGAAATAATGAGCACGTTTATATGCACTCAATAATGCTCTTATGGGTTTCGTCGTCATATGGTAAATTAATTCACCGATTCAGAATGGAGAGGCAACTTCAGTATGGCTCGGAGATCATTTATAAAACTTTGTGGTTTGGTACAGAACATAATGAGCCCTGACGAAGTGACAGTGCGTCCAGCTGTACCTCTTCAAATGCGAGTCGCAATAGCGCTGTACAAAGTCGGTAGCTGCGGGGAGTACAGGCTGATAGCGAACCAGTTTGGTGTGCACAAGTCTACGGTCTGAATTGGTGAATTAATTTAGCACCACTCTCTCCCACCAGTCCTTGCTCTTAACGCGCATCCAGCACTACCGGGTCCTTAACAGTGCTGGAGGAAGGCCTATTCTGGGTCCAATAATCAGCGCTTGTTGTAACGTTAAAGCTCTTCGTCGTCTTCTGCTCATAACACAGAAAGCTTGAAAGACAGTGCTAGTTGCCAACCGCAACCATAACATCTGCCATATGACGACGAAACCCATAAGAGCATTCCTGTCTAACGTTGCCATGTTTAACGTTACTTTTTTATACGTTATTGGCTACTGTTCTTTCTTATGTAACTAACGTTAGGCTATAGTTAACGTGTTTACTAACTTACGGTTACGCATACCAACCCGTGTGCTGTTTCTAGCAACCCAACAGGAAGTATAGTCACGTTATGTATAAACGTTAAAATTTATAATTTATAATATATAACGTTAGGCTAATATATGTTTCTAATTTACGTTTGAGTTACACATCGCGTTCAGGGAAAGAAATCGGAATATTGACAGAATCATGTAAACCTGGATTTTTCCCATTATCGTATTACTTAAGTGCATGTAAACGCATTTATCGTATTATTGCCATGTTCGGAATACTCCCAGTTATCGGAATATTGAGTGCATGTAAACGCACCCAGTGACTGTCTTCTGGACATCTGTCAAGTCAGCAGTCTTCCCCATGATTGTGTAGCCAACTGAACCAGACTGAGAGATAATTTAAAGGCTCAGGAAACCTTTGCAGGTGTTCTGAGTTAATTAGCTGATTAGAGTGTGACACCATGAGTTTCCAATATTGAACTTTTTCACAATATTCTAATTTTCTGAGACACTGAATTTGGGTTTTCATTAGCTGTAAGCCATAATCATCAAAATTACAAGAAATAAAGGCTTTAAATATTTCACTCTCTGTGTAATGAATCTATATAATATATGAGTTTCACTTTCTGACATGAGTGACAAAAAATATTGAACTTTTTCACGATATTCAAATTTTTTGAGCTGCACCTGTTTATGATTATTTTATGATTTACAGCAGTGCACAATTTAGCCATTTTGGATAGATTTGGAGATTATTTTGGATAGATTTTACCTATGTATTTACCTCAGTATTTCATTGCAAACTCTATGGGAATTGGGGGGTGTGACTGGATTTAGCTGTAAATTACACTCGAACAGTATGGAGCACATGGTTGGCTAAATGGCTCTAAGTCATCAAGGGTCTGATATATCAAACAAGCCTTAACCATCACTCTGCTGCCAGATATGCAGTAGATATGGATGGATAACTTGAAGGGTTTTGCTCTTCCCCGCTAATTATTAATTTCACCTGTTTCCCAACCTGTTAGGTATTTAAGCCTCTCGCTTCCGCTTCCGGATGCTTCGTTATCATTTCGTGCCTTTAAGAAGTCAGGGTTAGTCATTTCTGGTCTCTGCAGTTTAAGAAAAAGATTATTTTCTTTGTTTTTTTGCAGCTTTAGAGATTTCTGGCCTTAAAGCCAAGGGTATTTTTTCTGTTCCCTTTTCTCTTTTCCTCTCTACGCTTCCACTCTCGTTTCTGAGGGTGTGAGTTTTATTTTTATTTCGTTTATTTCACCTATTATCGGGCGTTATAGTCACGTCCCAAAGGTGCCTTGGTTTTCCTTTTCTCCTCTCGCTACTGTACTTAGTGGAGTCTCTTCTCTGCCCGTGTTTACGAGGCTAGCCCGTTTTATAGGGGTGTGTTATTGTTTGGTTACGGCCAGGAATTTTATATTCCTTTTTTTTTTTCTTTGTCGCGTTTGGCTCATCTTATTCTGTACAAACCCTCACATATCTATTGCATATCTGGCAGCAGAGTGATGGTTTGAGGCTCGTTTGATACCTCAGACCCTTGATGACTTTCAGCCATTTCGCCAACCATGTATTCCATACTGTTCCAGCATAATTTACAGCTAAATCTAGTCCCACCCCACAATTCCCATAGAGATCCATTCAAATGCAGAGACGTTATAGTATCGCTTGTAAGAGAGATATAAAATAAGATATCAAGAGTCTTTTGTTGGGTCACAGACATCAGGAAGTCATGGCATGCAAAGGATATGCAACCAAATATTCAAAATGATTACTTTATTCTCCATTATGTTAAACTGTCCAATATTCTTCGATGGCCAAAAATGGGGGGGGAATATGGGTTCTATAATTTCTTAGCGGTTCATCCGATATGGATGAAAATACCCTCAAATTAAAGCTGACAGTCTGCATTTCAACCTCACTGTCATTGTATCCTTTCAAACTCAAAGTCCTAGAATACAGAACCAAAATAACTAAAAAATGTGTCACTCTCCAATGAATTATGGTGCTCACTGAACGTTAACATTATTAGCTTACCTCGTATCGTTGAAGCCGTCATAAATAAACATTTGCAGTAGACAGCTAGTTGTGAAATTATTCTACCTCCTATTTCATTTCATACTAAAGTCCCTCTGTGAAAGTTAGTGTAGTGTACCCCTTCAGTAACTCCATTTATTGTGGCAGCAAGTAGAACTAAGCTGAAGAATGAAAAAAGAGATTAACGGCACCGTGCTGTAACCACCAAATATAGTTTGGTGGCTGTAACACGCTTTGTAGTACAGCTGAATCTCCAAAATGGATGTCCTGACAGTTTTGGAATTGCACTTTATTTTATTCTGTTCCTATTCTATCATTTTACAAAATGACATGATTGAAACTGCACTTTTTTTATGTTACGCTTATTCTGTCATTTTACAATGACATGTTTACAGAATAATAGCCTACTTATCAGTAATTTTACAATTACATACTTTTCACAGAATAATACTTATCTGTCATTTTACAATGACATAATGTTAACAGAATTAAATGTTTACAAATAGTAAAGATATCAGTTAGAATAACTTGAGTATGGAGGTAGATTTCTATCAAAAATAACCAAGCACAAAAGTATAATCCACAATCGTATTTATCATCCACACACACACACCTCTCAATTTGTGTTTCGTAAAAATAATCCACAATCGTATTTACCATCCACACACACACACCTCTCAATTTGTGTTTCGTAAAAATAATCCACAATCGTATTTACCATCCACACACACACACCTCTCAATTTGTGTTTCGTAAAAATAATCCACAATCGTATTTACCATCCACACACACACACCTCTCAATTTGTGTTTCGTAACACTGGCGAATCTACAGTTGCCGATCGAAGGACACGCTTGATGTGCTTGGATTTACGGACAGAATTTTGAGACAAATATTCCGCTGTTTTTCACCGTGTCGTTTCACGATCGTAACTTGCAATTCGTAATCGTAAACTTCTTCTTCTTTGGTGCTACATAACACGGCAGTGGGTCTGTTCGGCTCATCAGCGCCACTTTTAGAACAAGTGGCCAAAATTGCACATTATCTTTAAGAAGCGGATTCATGGTAAATTTAATTAAAACAACCGAGTTGTGAGTTTATTTAGGTTGTAAAGTTAACCCCACGCTAATCTTGCGATGGCAAGTTTTTTAAACAGTCATTGCACAAAACTCCAATTTTTGCACGCCTCCTATCATTACATTACACAGGGGTAGGTCCGTACATTGATAGGAACTAGGAAGTACAACACTGAGCTAAAATAAGGAGAGCACTCCATGCAATTTGAATTCTCATTTTCATTTATGTGTCTTATCTACTAGCTAGCTAGCTGAACAAATAAAAGATTTAATAGGAGACATCGGTATCAGTGAGAATAGCTGTCAAATTAATTTAATTGGCTATAATACTTCACATGGTTGAGTTTGTTTTACATAATCTTTCCCATGAGGGGCGAAAGAGTTATGTAGCTACTGTGTACGGACCTACCCCTGTGTAATGTAATCTAGCTAGCTAGCTACATGCAATCTGATAGGAGTTTTGTGCAATGACTGTTTAAAAAACTTGCCATCGCAAGATTAGCGTGGGGTTAACTTTACAACCTAAATAAACTCACAACTCGGTTGTTTTAATTAAATTTACCATGAATCCGCTTCTTAAAGATAATGTGCAATTTTGGCCACTTGTTCTAAAAGTGGCGCTGATGAGCCGAACAGACCCACTGCCGTGTTATGTAGCACCAAAGAAGAAGAAGTTTACGATTACGAATTGCAAGTTACGATCGTGAAACGACACGGTGAAAAACAGCGGAATATTTGTCTCAAAATTCTGTCCGTAAATCCAAGCACATCAAGCGTGTCCTTCGATCGGCAACTGTAGATTCGCCAGTGTTACGAAACACAAATTGAGAGGTGTGTGTGTGTGGATGGTAAATACGATTGTGGATTATTTTTACGAAACACAAATTGAGAGGTGTGTGTGTGTGGATGGTAAATACGATTGTGGATTATTTTTACGAAACACAAATTGAGAGGTGTGTGTGTGTGGATGGTAAATACGATTGTGGATTATTTTTACGAAACACAAATTGAGAGGTGTGTGTGTGTGGATGGTAAATACGATTGTGGATTATTTTTACGAAACACAAATTGAGAGGTGTGTGTGTGTGGATGATAAATACAATTGTGGATTATACTTTTGTGCTTGGTTATTTTTGATAGAAATCTACCTCCATAGTTGAGCTGCTCATTAGTAGAATCAGGTGTGCCAAATTAGGGTTGATATGAAAACAGGACGGTAGATCTCCAGGAACAGGGTTGGGCAGCCCTGATATAAAGTATCGAAAAAAGTATTGTGCAGGTATCGTATCGAATTAAGGGTATTAGTTTGTATCAGTATCAAAACATTTCAAGACACCGAACCCTAGTACCTGCGTAGTGCAATTTAGAATACGATGCATCTCAGTCCGTGTTAAATCAGCGCAGGAGAGGCACTTTAAGCGCATGACTTAAGTTTTGCCATTTCTGAATCTGGCCTTAACTGTCCACATGGCTGCTGCCATCTGAGTGATGTGAGGACGTGAGTAAGTCCATTTCCTGTCCATATTGACCTAATTAAATGAGTACAAGATGAGGCAGTACAGAAATCTTGTCAACCTTGCAATATGCAAAAGGTGGACACTCAAAGGGCCTTGTACATGAAACTTGAGCAGAACGAATTTGTGCGTAAAGGCCGTGATGCACGAATAAATCGCACGTTGAAAATAAAAACAAACTCCTGTATTGTTCATAAAATCTTGCACATGCGAAATGTCCTTTGCGAAAAAGCTGCATTTAATTTATTTCTCGTTTTTTGCGAGTTTTCGTTTGCGAAACTATTTATCTATCCAATCATAACAAGTTTCCATGACTGACGTCACCGCACTGCCACAACAAACTCCAACATCCAATATGGCGGACCAACTGATTTTATATGTTTTCCAGTATAGCGTCCTCTTTGATAAGAGACATAATAGTTACAAAGACAACGATTTGAAGGACAATTTGTGGAAAACCATAGCCGAGTGTTACGCCCCCTCTGGTGGTCTGAGAGGCCGCCGGCGTAACACATGACAGTGAGTGTGTGAATGAGGAGGCAGTGACAATCAAATTACTGCTAAACAATAATTTATTAACATAAAGCACGGGACAACAGGGCAGAGACACAACACATACCCAACCCCCTGAACTATGCAGCGACTACTAAAAAGAAAGCCCCAAGAAAAGAACTAAAGCTAAACCTATTAACCAAAACAACCCCAGGACTAACCCCCTAGACTAACCCCCTTGGCAGGCGACCAGCGCCTCAAATACATGGGTTAGTGTCGCCGCTCTAACTGATGTACTAATACAGGGAGTCACCTACGTGTGGTGAAGGACACAATGTATACCTGCAGGTATCTACACAAGTTCCCTACCTCTCTAACCCTGCGCCCGGCTAAATGAGGAAAAAGACAAAAAGTTATCAAAAAGTCAACATAAAGTCAACATAAAGGCTGGTAAACCAAGACAAAAACGATTCAAAGTAAGACTACGTAACTAATCAAAAAAGCGTAACACAACAAAAAGGTCTGAGACCTGCCACGTCTCCCACTAGGACCAAACAAAAGAGTTTAAATAGGGTGTGTGGTGCAAGCTGTGGTTGATTGGTTGATTGGATCCCAGCTGCAGGCTGATTAACTGAACAAGGCATGCATGGACAGGAGGGATCTACTGAGAGAGGACAAAGGTGATTTACTAAATGAAACCAGGAGGGGAAAACAAACACAAATAACACAACTACACAGGTCTAGCAGAAAAGACCCCCACCGCCCGTAACACCGAGCAAATAGGCTATGAAGATGGTGGGTTTACAGCTAAATGGTTGCAATATGCACAACTTTCTATCTGATCAGCTCCCACAAGTTATTAGCATTGGCTTAAAAGTAGTCTCCAGCTATTTTAGCCAGCTAACGTTAGCTAACCTTTAGATCTAACGTTAACCTTGATAGCAGTTCATGTGAAGAAGATAACAAGCCAGTGGTGATTACACACAAACATAGCTACACGATACGTAGGCCTATTTATTTTTTTACTTTAGGCGAGTTCATGTAGGCTACGCTGTCACCGGCTGGGTTGTTTGCCTTGGTGAAAACAAAGGATGAAAGCTAGCGAACCGCTATATGTGATATTGTTTCGTGGATATTTGCCGTAATAATTGTGGGCTATATGCTAACCGAAGGAGAAAGACGACACGTAGTCGAGCTACCGGGTCTGGTCAGGGGCAGCCACTGTGGTTGAGGGAGAGAAAGGGGGAGGAGAAGGGCAGGGTAGAGTAGCCTATATGAAATGTTTTTGCTGTCACACGGTTGTCTGTGTGCATGGCAAATAAAGTCTATAAAGTTCCCCAAAAATCTTATTCCGACTCCTGTGTGGATTTCCTGATTACTGATAGCCAAGTTATATAAATAACAAGGAAAACAGACGAGGCCTGTAGCGATCGTTTTGGAGAAAACTCTTCAGACTTCATGAGTTGCTACACTGTATAGACTACGACAAATTTATTTTAAAGATGCTTGCTGAAATTACGTAATGTATTGTTATGTTGTGGTTAACCCTTTATATTAGTGGAAGAGATCAAGAGGCAGTGGAAAAATCTCAGGGACACGTATGTCCGTAAAAGGAGGGAAGAGAAGGAGAGCATGTTGTAGACAAAACAAACTTTACATAAGTAAAAACGGACACATAATAAGCCCGGTTCAATATTTTGCCAATGTAATTTAAGCATGCTCTGTTTTTAACGTTAGAGGGGGAAAAAATACACTTTCATTCTGTGATGGACCGAACGGATAACCAGGTCGTCATCGCTCGACGAAGAGTAATCCATTTTTATTCACACGGATTTTAGTTTTTTTCGCATCGTTGCAGGTGTGTCAGGTTTTTACGTGAAATATTCGCCGACTAATTTTTCGCATTTTCGCCTCGCTTATTCGTTACGTCCCCGATGTGTCACGGCCTTAAATCGTTCGTATTAGCAATTTTTGTATCTGATTTGTTCATCCAAATTTTTTTACACATGTTCAGGACCACATATACTGCGTGTAAATTCTAAATGCTGTTAAAAGTATCTTAATTAAATTTACAAGAATAAATGTAGCTTTGAAATGCACAATTCAAGTTCAAAAAATTACAATTGGAAAAAGCAAACAAGATTACGCATAAATCAATTGTAAGCTATGAATGTATTTTAATTAGACCCATAAAGTAATGAATGCTCCCATTTTCTAAATTGATCACATTTAAATGGCTTGGGTGGGACCCACGACAGCGTAATGCAGGGCAGTGCAGCTGCCACTCGTTTAGCGAACGGTGCTGTGAGAGACGTCTGGCTTTTTGGTAGGAATATACTTGTCAAAATTTGTGCTGGTTTCTTGCAGTTTATTTGCCTCCAATTTAATGTAAATCAATTTTTTTTCCTTTTTCTCCCAATTTGGTAGCCAATTGAACCCTATGTTATTCAATCCTGACCATGATTCCAACTCTTCCAGGGCTGTTATGTGCGCGACGATTCTCGCCGAGAATTTTTCCAGAACCTTGAGGCAAACTGGAGACCATGATCAGAAACAACATCAGGCAAAAAACATGTTGCAGAACAAGCTGAGCTGTGGGCAGCTTAGTCAGAGGAATAAAGTGGGTGGCCTTAGAGAACATGTCCACAATGACCATGACTACAATGTACCTTGATGTAATGAAGTACATGGAGATGTGGGACTATGGGCGGGAGGGTCTCAAAGGCTTGTTCAGGGCACAGGTGGTACAGACGACTACAAACTCACATGTTTCCATCTCCATAGAGGGTCTTCTCAATGAATGCACTGGACCAACAAACAATAGCAGACAAGAGGGTTCTGTAGGCTGAAGAGTTGGGAGAAGTGATCTGGCTCATTGGGAGTCTCCCACTCACTGCTCCCGACAGCTTCCCAGATAGCAGGCCAACATTGGCCCAACGATGGGCCAACGTAATCAGTTTAATTTTGTCGTGGGCCAACGTTTGGCCGACTGGTTGGGCAAACATTGGGCTGACTGGTTGGGCCAACGCTGGGCCGACTGGTTGGGCCAACGTTGGGCCGAAAAACGGTACAACACTGGCACTTGCTGGCAGGCAGGCAGGAGGGAAAATTGTGCCTGTAGTATCTAATGTTACATGAACACTAAGAAAGATGTGCGACAGGCTAGCTAACATTAGTTTGGATAATTTGTTAGCAGAACTTAGTCTAATGTTAGACTTAGCCCCGAATCGGTCCTTCACTAGTCTTTTATATGCCTTTTGCTGAGAAGGCATAATGTAAAAAGAACAACGAGCGGGGGACTGATTCAGAGCAAAGTCTTACGACATTTTAACAGCCAGTAAAATCAATATTAGGCCTCCCTCTCTCTGTGGGTTTTGAAGTTCAATGCTGTTATTGCGTCGCATGATCAATCCTTTCGAGTAATCTGTCCCAAGTCAAGTCTTTTATTAATTACAGTCAAGCAAGTCGTCAAATTTGGGACTCAAGTCTGACTTGTTTAGGAAGACTCAGTCATACTAGAGAAATAGCATTGTAGAACTGTTGAAATTAAGTTATGTTTGCCTTTGAATTTTATTATTTATTTACCGTTTTTCAACTCCACTGCAGATTGCATAACACTTGACTAGGTAGCCTAATTGACAGGAATACAAATCTTCCTTTGCTGTGAACTAATGGTTATGTCTGTCTTTTGTTTAACTCGCACAATGTTACCTCCCAGTTATTATTAAAGTATGTTTATTCCATGAGTCAAAATACAATGTTTTGAGCACTCAAGGACTCTTTGTCAGGTAAGTATTACGCCCTCTGTGCTCTCCAAGTCCACTTTCCTATTGTTTTACGTGTTTTCCCCTTCCCTTCCGTCTCACGTCATATTTTTACGTTTCCCTGTTTGTCTTCCGTGTTGTGCAGGCTGGGCGTGGTTCTCATGCTTGTTTCCTCATTTCCCTTCTAATTCTCCCCAGCCAATTACCTACATTGCATTGCACACGCTCCAATTACCGTTCAATCACTCTCACATACATTCTCACGTTGCACTTACTCATTGACTCATTTACTTCAGTATATATTCCCTTTGTTTGTTGTCTCGTCGCCAGTTCGTTATGCCTTGTCATTACGTTGTCATGTCTTTGTTGCCTAGAACTCGGCCTTTTCTTGTCTTGTTTTGCTAACCTTTTCATTTGCCTGCCAGCCTGCATTCCCTGCCCTGTTTCAAGCCGCTCTGCCCCTGCTATGCCCAACCCAGGATTCAGCCACCATCCATCACCTATCCTGCTTCCTTCGCCTGCACTGCCCTCTGGTTCTTCCCAACCCAGGATTCAGTCCCTTGCCCATACTCTGCCTTGTGTGCTTACCTAAATAAACGCTCCCAGTGAGCTTATTGTGAGTCCTGCATTTGAGTCCAGTTCCGGTCCCGGACCATAACAGTAAGTTGGCTAATACAAAAATAAAATCAGTGACGGCTTGAAACGCTGTATTTTGACTCGTGGAATAAATATACTTTAATAACTTGGAGCCATCACAGTGTGCAAGTTTTTTTAATCTTATTATTTATTTTTAAGATATACGGATTATCTTTTAGCGCAGCACCTGGAAATTAGATGTTTAGCATACACATGGTGATTAGCATACACAAAATTTCACATTGCCATCTGTCCATTTCATGTTACAAATGTTACTTATTTTTTATAATTTTATAGCACATAGACTAAATAATAAAGCGTTACTTGAAATTAACTATTGTTTAAATAAAGAAGCCGTACACAACATTTTATGGAAATATGAAATGTTTTATTTCAAATCTACTTAGTGAAACATAGGGCCAGTTTCACTTCCCTTGCACATAAGTGTCTTAACAAAAACAGTGTAGGTTTTGTTTGTGTGTTGTTGTTTTCATTTGCCGTCTCCCATCCGTGTGCTCTTGTGTTTACTTCCCCATTGTGTTCGGCCCGCCTTACGTGTCAGCTTCTGATCACTTATGTGTCTCACCTGCCCTGCTGTTCACCCGTCTCTCGTTTGCTCGTTCGTTCCGTGTATTTAAGTTCCACCGCTACAAGCCTTTTCCGACCCCTGCTTTGCTAGTTTCTACGTCTGCCCATTTTCTGTTTTCTCTACGTTTGGATTGTGTTTTTTTACTTTGTTTCCTGCATTGTGTTTTTGGACCTTTGCCATGACCAGGACCAGACGGAATACGCACGCGCGGAATTCCGACGAAATATCACGGAATCTACTATTCCCCGCAGAAACTCCCATGCCCCGCAGAAACAAACAAAAAATCTAAAATACCCGCGGAATTACTCCAAATTAAATGACATTTTGTCACAATATCTTTTTTTTAATCTTTTTTTTATAAATTTGTTTCTGATTTTTTCCCCATTTTTCTCCCAATTTAGTAGCCAATTGAACCCCTATTCTACTTCAATTCCCCCCGTGTAGCAACCGCTAGAGAACCACTGCTATACAACCCCGTCAGCCGGTAGTAGGAAAGAGGCCGCCACGTCCTCTACAGGGCGCGACTCCCCAAGCTCCTGACCGTGATTCCAACTCGCCCGGGGCCTTATTTTGCGTAGCGATTCTCATCCGAGCCCTCCCCCCACCCGGAAGCAGCCGCCAATTGCTGCTCCCACAGGGCGCTGGCCATGCTCGGAAAATGGCAGGACCGGGGCGCGAACCCCGATCCTCGGAGTACAACCTTTTACCGCTGTACCACCGCAGCGGCCGTCACAATATCTTTTAAAATACCCAAAACAAGTGTGAAATTAAAAAAGCTCAACGTATTTTGGGCTCTTCAATGTAGCTCTCCCCTAGGCTCTCCCCACTTCAATCTGATATTACTGGTGCCCACGTCCACCGGGCAACAGCTAGCAACGCAAGTTCAACAGCAACCACCAGCAGCGCGAGTGAAAGCTAACAACATAGCTAACGTTATCAGCTCAACTGATCGCCTTATGAAATATGCCGAAGGCCAGTGAAAAACACAGTGCTGAACAATTAAAACGTAAACATATGTCTTCTAAAATTAAAGCAAAAGATCGAGCAATTGAATTTCCAGATGATTTTTATGAGGATGATGGAATTCTTTTTTGCTCCGTTTGTCAGCACTCCGTGGAATTAATTCGCCGGCAAACCATCCAGGAGCATCTTAAGTCGCAGAGACACATCAGCAGGAAAGCAAATCAACATCCAGTTAAGGACTTGTCCCTTACGTTTTCTATACAAATGTCAAAATCAGCTTGACAGCCATCCAGTTACGTATCGATACAGCTAGCTAACGGGGTTACCTTGCTCTGAGGTAAAATATCCAATGTTCTAACTTCTTCCTACTCGCACTAGCTAGCTAGCTAGTCGGTGTCGTCTGGGTGTCAATAGTGAAAATGTATCTGCTATTAATTTTTAAAGATACTGGTAGCGATCAAGAAAGATACACAGGTAGATACCCCTGTAGCTAATCTGATTATCATGATACTGTATCAACTCCATTGAGTAGCTGGTTTAAACCGATTTGCACTGAGCATCCCTATCATTTTCTCATTGCTCTTCTTCAAAATTGAAAATGGTAACGTTACTGTATTGTCATTCATAAAGTGTTTTAAGATTTTGAAGTGTGACGTGGTCATTTAGCTGGTGTCATTTAATGGCAAGATTTGAGATGTGCTATTGGCGGCATGATGGTTCAAAATTTATCCAGCAATGTTTTGATTATTAATTAAACAAAATATTGCTGCCTCTGTTTTTGCAATAACGATACATGCCAAACGAGGTGTGTGTCACGAGTACCACGAACCTTCTTAAAGGGATAGTCTGTGATTTGTTCAAGAACAGTATTTGTTGGTTTTAATTAAAATATTTACATAAACATGCTTTGGATATGTCATTTCTTTCCCCGTTGTAAGATATCCTATTTGGTGCTATGCAAAGGTATAATTCAAATTGGTAGTGTTTAAAGTCAGTAAGTGGTAGAAAATGATCTCAGCAAATAAAAAATAAAAAATACAAAGTGGCGGGACAGCCATTGTTTCAAAGAAATCACAGACTGTCCTTTTAAAACATATATTAGGCCTACTATAACTGCTTTGACTACACTATACACCTGAAAAATAAAAATCTAAAACGATTAATAGTGTTTTTGTTATTCATTTTTGTTAATTTACTTTTTTATAAATATGTTTAGGTCAGTTTCATACTCGGACTTGAGTTTTGACTATGAAATCTTTGTTTTTGCAGGTCAATCAAAAATTCAAACATTGGCATCCTGCTTAGGCAAAACTACATCCACAAGTGAGAGGAAAGAATTTGTCTTGGACTTTATAAAAACCCTAGTCGAGGCAGATGTGCCACTGGAAAAGGCAGCAAAGTTTTCTGAATTTCTCAAGAAATACTGCAAGCAAGGGGGAGCCATTCCTGCACCATCCCACCTTCGCACAGATTATCTGCCAGAACTCTTCCCACAGTACATCCAAGACATAAATAATGCTCTACAAGGCAAAGACATTTATGTGATCCTTGACGAAACCACAGATGCCTGTGGCAGGTGTGCGCTGGCGATTATGTTGCAACCTGTTGGTGAGCGCCCATTACTTGCTGATCTGGCCTTTTTGGAGAGAGTGAACTTCACTACTGTGTCACAAGCTCTGATTCGCTGTTTGAGCAACAATATGGTGGACTTCAACAAAGTATGGGCCATTGTTTCCGACGGAGCCAGTTACATGAAGAAGGCATTCAATGATATCTTCAAGGGCCTCTTCCCGAATTCAACCCATGTCACATGCTTCGCTCACCTTCTCAACCTGGTATTGGAGATCTTTCCAGAAGTGTTTGCAGACATTAACAAATTGTGTGCCCTTGTTAAAAGGGTATTTTGTCAGTCACCACAGCGTCGCCAGCAGCTGCGAGAATTACAGAAGGAAAAAGGACTGACACCACACATGCCTGTCTACGCTGTCCAGACCAGGTGGTGCTCTTGGATAAGTGCTGTGGGGTACCTGGCAGAACACATGGATGTACTCTCAGACTTTTTCGACACCCTACCTAAAGCCTCCGCAAAGTGTGTCCAGGATCTGAAGGAACTGTTGAAACAGAAAACACTCCTGAAGACACAGGCAACATTCATTGTTGAGCACAGCCTGGAAATTGTAACCTCACTAAAGAGGCTGGAGGAAACAGGAGCCCCATCAGCACACACCATTGCCCAGAAGCTGAAAGATCTCCAAATGTTCTTCGAGTATGGCAGAACTGCTCAGGATGAAGATTGGCGTCCCCAAACTACAGCTTTGCTGCGGGGGTTAACTGCAACACAAAGGATAGACTGTGTGAACATCTTCCAGTCTGCGATGACGGAATGCTCCTTTAAACTGCAGACGACTTTGGAGAAGAACCCAAGCCTTCACCTGTTTAAGGCTATTCCCATCTTCAATTCTGCGCATGCTGCATTTGCCAGACAAGACAAGCAGATCTATGTTCCTGCCCTACCAGCTTTGAGCAACGTGTCTGCAGAGGAATGGCACCGGTATATGTCACTGGCAAAAGCAGAGTCAGGAGGTGCGAGTGTCACAGACTGGTGGGCTGCAAGGAAGGACAGAATGCCTGCTTTGGCACCAATTGCCTTTGTGCATCTGTGGCTCCCCACCACTTCGGTGGATGTAGAGAGAGTTTTCTCTCACTACAACTGCCTTCTGAGAGAAAACAGAAGAAGCCTTAAAGAGGAAAATGTGAAAATGATGTTAATGATCAAATACAACAGCATCTAAATGCTGCGCCACTTGGCCTATTCACCCAATGGGGTGGCTAGTTTCTCACTTTATACTAGGCTAACTTATACACAGGCTGGCGGCTGTTTGTCAAGTTCTTTCAGTGATCTACAGTTTATTATTATGGTTTATACTGTGCAACCCTAAGGACCCTCTACATACTGTTAGTATTGGGAGTTTGTTAGCTATTGTCAATGAAGCATTTCATAAAATAAAATAAAAAAAATATTGTTGCCATATGAAAATCAAAAGAATCTATATGTCAAATAAAACAAATGGTTTGTATCTGCTTCATTGTGTTTTCTTTTCAGTGTAGATAACTTAGATTATACACAGAGGGTAAAATAAGATTTCCGCAGATTTCCGCAGATTTTAGGTAAAAATTCCCGCAGAAACAAGGAAAATTCCCCGCAGATTCCGTTTGGCCCTGGCCATGACTCCCTGGTTTGATCTCTGCCTGTAACCTGATTATGTCTTTGACCATAATAAACTTTGGTTTATTTGTTACGTTCTGTCTGCGCCTGAATCCCTTCCGAATTAGGACTGTGGTAATAACAGAAAGCCAAGAGCAAACTTGGAACATACAGGTGCAGCTAAAAAAATTAGAATATCGTGAAAAAGTTCAATATTTTTTGTCACTCATTTCAGAAAGTGAATTCATTACACATAGAGTGAAATATTTCAAGCCTTTATTCCTTTTAATTTTGATGATTATGGCTTACAGCTAATGAAACCCAAAATTCAGTGTCTCAGAAAATTAGAATATTTTGCTTTAACATATTTTTAAAGTATCATATTTAATATTTGGTCGCATATCCTTTGCATGCTGTTACTTCCTGAAGTCTGACCAATCAACATCAAAAGACTCTCGATATCTTATTTTCAGGTACTGTTACAAGCGATACTATAACCTCTCTGCATTCGAACTGATCTCTATGGGAATTGGGGGGTGAGACTAGATACTTCAATACCTCAACAATCAGGCAGTCCACATCCATTTATAAATAATAAACAATTTGGAATATGAAGAACATGCGTCATATCATTTGTCCTGAGAACTATTTAGTAAAACGTAAACATAATAAAAGCATGTGCTGCTAACAAAACACACACACAAAACATCCAAAGTTAATCGGATCAGGTACATTAAGGTGTCTGTGTGTAAGACAGAACCACTCAAGATTTCTCCAGCAAGAGAAACTGACATGAAGTAAGCATTACAAATCAATGTTTTAGTGCGTCGGGGAAGAGAGTGCTGAAACCCCTCACTCAACCGAACATTTCATTATAATTAATGATTAAAATGACAATCATCCATTAAATCACAGAAGTCTTTGATAGTTAAGTCGAACAGTAACCTGGTGGATCAATCAGCAAGTCAAAACAAAGTCTAAATCAGGTTTTAAGATTGACTGTTTTCTATAATTAAACTACTCAATTCAAATAATGTTGTAATCATACATTCATTGACGAATGTAGGCTCACTGCTTATAATTTACAAAAGAAAGAAAACAGATTCCAAAGACCAAGGAAAAACTTGTCTCAAAAGGAAAGGTATTCTAAGCTGCGCTGGGCCCTAAATACCTTCCTGTTCTGCAAGGTAATAAAACTCTCCCAGTCTGGTGGCCTCTTAGATTGCCTGGACAGATAATGAGCTCAGGAAATTCCCTATGTGTGTGTGTGTGTGTATGTGTGTGTGTGTGGGGGGGGGGGGGGTGTTCTTTTGTTTTACCTAGTTTCCCGTTATTAGCTCATTATGTGAGCTCGGGAGATTCCATTTATATTATACTAGTTTAGTAGTGCGCCCAGTTTTGTGGGTTGATTTTCGTTTTGGCTCTTAGCCTTAAGGAATTAGGTTCCTGTCTTTTCTTTCTTCCATTATTATTTTCTTCCACTAATTATTGGTCCTCAGCTGACTTGTTCTGATCTCCCCACCTTTGCGTTTGAGTCTCCAAACACTCAATAAACCCCTAACAGGTCTATGTGCATATTATAGGCAGGAGGCCTGTGTGCTGCCAATAATTTAAAAAAATATGGATAATGAAAAAAATGCCTCATATCCTTTGTCCTGAAAACACTTTACTCAAACGTAAACATAATAAAAGCCTAAATAAAAGTTAAACAAAACACAGCGAACCATCCAGTGTTAATTGCATCAGGTACATTGAGAGGTGTGTGAGTGTGTGTGCTTCATTATTGCTTCAAATTGCTGCTGTGACTTCTTCATATGGTCCAATGTCTCTCGGTGCCTTTCCTAACTTGCAGCATCTGACTCCCGGAGAAACTCCAGAAGAGAGTCCTGTTCTCGTCTTCGGCGTGTTGGGGGACGTGTATGTGTAGCTCTTTCATTAGGTGTTGATGGGCTGGGTGTAGGTGGTAGGGACTATGTGCCACCATCAAGGACTAAGGCCTGTGGTCCACAAAATTTCAAACCCTCCGCAATGCCCACAACAGGGAAGTCGATGTCGTGGTGGGCGCTCTACAGCTCCTCCATCTCTTCAAATTACTGGAAGTGCATTGCTCCTTTTCCGGTCAATCAGAAACAGTGCTCTCTAGTACATGATTTGTTCAGTGGCGATGCAGCACCACTGGTTTATTGTTTATTGTTTAAAAGGATCCCCATTAGCTGCCACCAAAGTGACGAGCTAGTCTTCCTGGGGTCCACACAAAAAAACACAAAACACAAAACATAACAATACATGAGATACATATGACAATCACAATTCACATAACAATGATGATCTAAAAACAGTAAAACATTGTAAACATTATTATAAACATCAAATAATTTTCAGAAAAGTTATTACATTCATGGGTAAGTATTTCATTATTGCATTCATACAGTAGGTATTTCCCCTCCCCAACTTTAACAGTATTTGCTCACATATTTAAGTAGTGCATTCTTAGGTGGTACTTGAAAGACACTTTATTATTTAATTCACGAATGTTCAGTGGGCAGTTATTCCAATGATTAATGGCACGATAAACAACTGTCCTCTTTAAAGCATTTGATTTTGGACGTGGTAACATAATCTGACCATCATCGGCTGACCTGGTAAAATGAGAATGAGCCTGACTTCATCTGACAATTTGATTGTATAAAAAAACAGGTTGAGAAGAAAAGACAATGTTCCTGAAAAACTTAACCGTGTTAAGTCATCCTCATCTTCTTGGTCCATTTCCTCATAGGTTTCTATGGTCAAGAATAACATATCAGACAGACATAAATAATGACTAGAAAAACAATTTGTGAATAACTTGCCGGTGTGGTTGGCAAAACAGGGTCATTATTAGTTGCTAGTGGTATAGCGAAGCAATGAATAGTAACTATGTACCCTGCAACAACATTATGTAGCTCTCAACAACATGATGTAGTCTTCAACAACATTACATAGCCTATAACATGGAAATAAGATCACCTGAAAGGCTACAATGAACATGATATTGGACTCACCAGCGGTATTGACCTGGAGCCGGGGTTGGTCCAGGTAGTACGTGAAGGGGTCCCATTGTGGCTGATACAGGTTGGCAGAGGCTTGGTTTTCTTCTGGTCCAAGTACATTTGTTGTCCTTGTCGAGGTATACTAAAGGATTGAAATATTGATGTTAGCCTCAAGCTAACGTTATAGCTAGGGCTGCACAATAATTTTAATTTCCTCAAATTTTAATTGTGATATCAATATTGGCTTTCCACAATTACTAAAAAAAATAATCAAGAATGACGATTTTGAAGGCACAGTCTGTTTAGAAATTAAAACTCTCACTTTGCTGGACTTTCTCTGGTGTTCTATATCAAATAAAGCACTCTTATTTTACCTCCCTCACAGTAGAGGGTTAGGGTTAGAAAATATAATGTGAAAATATAAGCATTCATTCTAAATGTTAAAGTGCAATAAAAGTATTTAATTATCATGTTAAATAATCATGATCTCAATATTGACTAAAATAATTGTGATTATAATTTTTGCCATAACTGTGCAGCCCTAGCTATAGGAAACATAGCTAAAACAGCTAACAACTACAACAATAACGTTTTAACTTTTAATTGTATATTCTTTTAACATGTTTATCATTCTGTATCAGTATGTTTGCCGATAAAAAAGCATTTCATGGTGCAAAACGAAAGTAGAAGTGTTTTAAAAGCTAAAATCATCTAAAAGTAATGTTTGTTTACCATTCACAATGTGGGTCGCGGTGTGAGCTGCCATGATGATACACGTCAAGTTCTTCCTAGTCGGGGTTGATTTCACAATCCCTGATTTCCGAGTTGGAAGGGCGTTTTATTTCCTTTTCCTTAGTCGGATATCAGAATTCCTAGTTGGAAATGAATAAACAAAGGCAGCATTATAATTTTTGGTGGTACGTCTTACACCCCTGTTATTCAAATCACGGTCCTCGAGGGCCGGTAACTGCTGGTTTTCCACCGTCCCATTACCTGGAAGTCAGGTGTGAAGACAGTCTGACCAATCAGTAGCACTAATTGTACAATAAAACATATGTTAATCCATTCAGAATAGATCTAGATGCAAATTATAATGCTGGGAATTTCCCTATTTTTTTCTGCTGGGGAAAAATAGCTACATGGGAAGACATTTCTGTGGTGTATTTTATATATTTAACCTGTTAAATGCTCTCATTTTCATAAGAAACCTGCTAACAAGTGGCTATGGAGTTTCAAACACTATATTATTTTCATGGCAGGCAATGAGTAACACTCTTGTATCCCTTGTTCCTTTGCTTTCCTTTCCAAATATATTGTTACAATCTTTAACTATACATGACATTTTACAGCTTGTGAGGTAATCAATCACTGCATAATACCATTAACAGTGATTCGTAAATCACTGCAGTGTTTGGTGCTAATTAATGCAGAAGTACACAATCTGTGGTTGTACAATGGTTTTCCCCATCTAATGATAAATGTGCAACTGCTTAGCCATTTCAGCTTTTTAACACGTTTTTTATGAAAACAAGATCATTTAAGAGGTTACATCATTATGAAAATGGCTGTAATTTCACAGATACCGCATGATTCATTTTGCAAACAATTTGCAAATCTTTATCTTAGGTGATAGCCAGCCTATATTTAGCTAGATGGGATTCAAGGTTTTTTCTTCTTGTTTTGCTAAATTATACAAGCAATTTATGCTTCGATCACACTCTCCACACTTTTATCTCCTGTCATGCTAATTGAAAGCATGTTTGTCTCCATAGTTCGAGAGATATTTCATTTGGGTCCGGTATAACAATTTGTGATTTATAACCTGTCTTTGTTTGCTCGGGGGGTAACAGGAGCAAGGTGTCTTTTGAAAATAATACAATGAGCACTTTTATATTCAGCAAAATATGGGCAGATAAACATGCAGGATTTTGGTTGGCATATTCAGGTGGTTGTACAAGCATTGCACATAATGGATATCGACTCTTTTCTTACCCAGTTTCATAGTGTTCTTAAACATAATGTTTGTGAGGAATTGCATTCCTTTTAATGTCATTGTGACTGCAGATATCACTGCTCAAATAGTGCTTAGGAGCACATCCTTTCCCAGCATCTATCTTGACCATAATGCAGCAGTAGCACTTGTGTGTGTGTGTAAGTGTAAGAGATAGAGGCTAATTCATCATAGCTTGATCTATGACAACTTCTATATTGAACTGAATTGCTATAAAATGAGAGCCTGACATCCATCCTGGCTTAGATGAGAGAATACGGGTTAGAATGTGTATGTGTGCATGTGGGTGGTGTTTTGGGTGATTGACATGCTGTAGGTACGCTATCTGTTTTCATAATTATTGTTATTACTTACTACTGCTATTCATTACTCAACCTTAAAAATGGCAACAATGCATGCTGAACCTTCCATACAGCAAGCATAAATATAAGTACAGTTAAACAGACATTTGGAAAATGTTGACAGACCACAATTATGATAGATAAAGCCAAAGATAAGGGAAAATGTAACGTTCACGGTCTCCCTCAGTGAGAGAGGGAATGTGTGGGGTTCCTGCGGTGGTTGATGAGATAATTGCGGAGCCGGATTGAATGATTGGGGAATTGAGTGAATGATTGGACGAATGGAGGATTGGATGAATGGATGGTAATCATTGGGGAATTGGGTGATTGTACGGGTAACGCAGGGGCTGGGTTCCCTGAGGGAATATATTGAGCGCACCTGGGTTAAACGGGAGATCTGACGAGAGATGAGTGTGAGAAGGCAGATTGCGTTTGAGCTCCTGAGTGTGTGGCGGTGGATATTGCTTATTTTAATTTTGTTTGGTTAAGTTTTATTCTTTTGTGTGAGTGTGCCGTAAGTGTGTTCATGTACGGCAGAACTTACCTGAGTGCGGCAAACGGCGGGAGTGAGTTGAAGCGGCCAGAGACTGTGGAGAAAGAAACATGCTAAACAACGGCGTTATAGCCGGAACTGACGGCTAACAACGACGGTGGACTGCAGAGCTGATCGGGGTGTTGGAGCCGGTGTACCAGGGAGATCTGGTGATGAGCTGTTGCTGGGGGAACTGACTTCCCCAGACTAAGTAACATGTTCGCGATGTATATATAAAGCTGCAGTGTGTGAGTCTCAGTGAGACAAGCGGGGAACTGAGCGGCAGCGTGGGTTTCCTTCTCTCCCCTGTCAGAGTCGGTGTCCCGCATCTAACCTGGCGAGTGTGCCGAGGGCGATGGTGCGCAGCGACCCGTGTGTCCCATGATTTGCCCGAGGGGTGGACAGTCTGAATCCTCGTTGGCGACCACCAAGGATGGCAAAAGCTGTCCTGTTGTGTGTTTGTGTGTGATTATTTTGGCCGGACGGCTTGTTTATTTTTTTTATATTTAAAAATGAATTGTGGTAGTCCTCCCAGGGTTGCGGTGTGGGTAGGACTCCACAACACTTATTATTTACGTGTTTAATGTTGCTTGTTTGTGGCGTGGAATGATATTTAGTTTGGTTATTGTATGAATGTGAATACCGCCGTGTCTGTGTGGGCTTTCCCCCCATAAGCATTGTGGGGCCGGGCGGCCGGCAGCCCCCGAGGTGGGCGATTGAAGGGGTGATCATGTGTGTGTGCGTGCCCTTGTTGCAGTAGCCTAAGTAAAGCCTAACGAGCACAGTGTGTCTATGTGTGGGGTGAGTGATAGTGTGTATTGCGTGTGTGCATGTGTGAGGGGTCTGCTTCGTCCGGCAGGATTGGAGACGGAGAGACTGGGACAGAAAAGGAACCCACAGACGGGCATAGCCTCTGTCAGATTGTGCTTGTGTGACCAACTTTTGTACCCAATAACACAATTTTTACCTTTTTAACCTGGTCTGGATTTGGGCATGGGATTTGCCTGTTTCAAATCGTGACAATAATCCATACACATAATTGACTCCCACATCTAGGCTCCCTGCAGGAATTGCTAAATAGAGGACTTGCAAAGGAATAATGCCAACTCCCTTCAAGACACCAATCTAAAGCTGCTGGTTTGATGTCATCATGTGGGTGAAAAACCATAAAGGATGTAATGTGACCGGAATGCTAATGAGCTCATAAAGTAGAGATGAAAAGCCATCACGGTGGCTTTGAAACAATGTGCTCATATTCCGCACCTGCTCCTGTTCTCCCAATCTCTCGCTCTGCCTTTAAACCAGCAGCGAAGCCGCCATGTAATTAATGTCATCAAACAGATGCTTTGTCAGCTCTGATGAATGAAAGCTCCACATTTGCAGCAGTTTGGTATCTCAAACAATTCTATGGAGATATAGAGCCTCATATTTTCTGTAAGTTATTTCACAATTAGCATTTGGTGTTTGAGAATCAGGGATACCCCTTCCTTGTCAAGTACAGCAAGCAAGGGAAGCCTTGCCAGAGATCAATAAAAGCCTCAGACACAGGCCCGGACTGGCCATCTGGCAGTTCTGGCAAATGCCAGAAGGACCGGTGTGATTTTCTACTGTTTTGGGCCGGTCTGACTGCCTTGTTGCGAAAGAGGGAGAACAAAAGCATTAAAAAAGATAAACGCATCCGCTCCAGTCAACGGCCCACTTTACTTTGGGTGGGGGGTCCTATTAAACTGTTCCACGTCAAGAGCATGTTACCAACATATAAAAAGGCAGAAATTCAAAAAGAGGCCTGAGCTAGATGCGCATTCAAATTGATATCTGCGGTTAAAATGGATAGACAAACGAGCGTCAAATTAAAGAGTGGTGCCAGATGTGGCAAAATGTGCTAAAATTGCGAACATGTTTTTCCCCCCTGTCTGCCCAGATGAGTACTAGCCAGGTCAGTCGACTAAGTAGGCCTAGATCTACTGTTCTGTAGGCCTACATTCTGGTTTATTTGCGCACGGATTGCATCATCGACAAGGTAGCAGAGAAGAGTGCACCGATGCGACGTCTTCTGACTTAGCAGGACATTGTTGTTATTTTCATATTATATCCTATTCTATTCTATTCATTTGTGGCTTGGTCATATATTGATTGGTCATGTAAAGGCGTTGGCCTTGTTAAGCCAGTTGGTCGTGTGTGTGTTTTTTGCCCACTGTGCTGTGTGCTTGTGTGAATCTGAATGTGTTTGTATGTAGACTATCGAGTGACTCTATAGAATAGAATAACTTTTCTTTCCCGCCAGGGAACTTCAGTTGTAGCCCCAGCAACAACAAAAAAGACAGACAGTGGGGCAGACCCACAACACACAAAGAAACATCAAACAAAGACATCCAACAGAATCATTACATCAATAAAGTTAATTAAAGTGCAATACAGCCATGATTAAAAATGGCCCCCGCTGCCCAGTTTCACCAAGCAGTCCAACACACAAACTCCACCTCCACGACTTTTCTCTATACACGCAGCGCCGCGGTCTCTGTACACTGCCGAAACGGAACACCAAACTGCTTCAATCTTCCCCCTTGTCTCCTCACTCCTCCCCCGCATTATGTTCTCCTTCCCTAGTTGCCTTTTGAAGATTGCCTGCACTCCTGGATCAGTCCCGACATATTCAACTCCGGTGAAGAGCGATGGTAACTTTGTTGCTGCAGTCTGCAGATCCAACGGACATTCCCAAGCATTATGTTGCAAATGTGTCTCCATGGTGACGACCACAAACTAAATTATATCGACTAGACAATTTGTCAATATTATCAAAACAAGCAGCAGGAGTGCCCTGAAAAATCTCCAGCCTGCTTCCCCGTCTCACTACAGACACACAGCACATGAAAAAAGACACAACAAAACACATTCAAATTAACAAACACAAACACATTATCAGAAAATGGAAGATAAATCGAACAGTCAAAGCAAGATCTGGAAGACGAGTGGTGGTTCGATAATGCGGGGCGCTGGGGCGCTGCCCCCCTCCAAATATCTAGAGAAGAAAGCTACTAAATAATAATTAAATAAAAATAGTTTACTCGTACAATGCGCCTGGTAGTCTGTCAGCGCCTTCATTAAAAATTGGTTCCAAAGGTTATTTGGTTAATTTCTGTGTGAAGGGTGCCGGTCAAATGAGAGAGTATGTAAGTCCTTCAACTTTTGGCAAGCAGGTGACCCGAGGCTGCTCTCTAATTGGTTGCTTCAGATTTTCCACAGGGCGTAGCACTCCCTCCCAATTTTATTGGCAGCGAATTGGTGTTGTTTTTGTGTTTTTTGATCTAGTGTGATTGGACGTAGTACGGGTGCGCGACTGTCACTACTGCTCAGTGGAGGCGCCAGGCCAGTTCTTAATTTCATTTTGAAAATAAATAAATAAATTACAAATCATTATATCGTTTTGACTATACGATGAATAAATATATTCACAAGAATGAGTCAGGTCTTGAACTTGACAGCATCTATCTAACGTTAACTCAATCTGAAAATGGAGAAATATCTCTTCCCCAAACGACCAGGAACCTCAGAAACACCAGGTTCAGAGAAAAAAATTAACTCTGCTGTCCCCGGCGAAGTCGAAGAGTAGGACAACGACAGCCAGGATATTGAGCACATCTGCATTTGCGAGGAATATCGGGAGGAAGAAGAGCATCTGTCCCCGCCATCTCATTAGCAGTTAGCCACCGCCGCTAGCTGCAGCAGGGCTACCCCTCACAGCACTGGGCCTGCTGATATTAGCCAGACTCCAGACAAAGGACAACGGCGCCCTATTCTGCGAAAATACCCAGCTAAGAAGTGCGGAGTTAAAATGCGATTTTGTGAACGCAGCTTTTCTTGTTTATAGCGTGTAAAAAATTACATGAGGAGCAACAGCGGGGACATTCGGAATAGCAACCCGGCTTTTTGGTCGAGTAACTCCGGAGGAGCAAGGCCTAGGGCCCTTGATGAGCAGGACATCATTGATGATTTTGCCATGAACCACAACAACAGGCGCATTGTCCTGCTATAGTATGAGACGTCCATTGGTGAGTAGGCTAACGTTAAATTTGATTATTTAGTTTAATACAGTAGGCCTAACGTTAGTGCTATATGTGTAGTAACACTATATGTGTTGGCAATGACAATAGGCCTGTTGATAGTATTGATCGCATCAATGTAGCCTATTCATGTTGGAGTTTGAGTGAGAGATTTTTTTGTCTTGTTGGCAATATGTGATGATGACAATAGGCTACTTTTATGTTTCATGTTAGGTCTAGATTAGACAATTGTATACATTTTTTGAGTGTGTGGTGGCAGTTGCATAGCATGTTCGGTGTTCACATGTTGTTGTTGTTGTTGTTAGTAGCCTAGCCTACTATAAATAGCTGGCTGACTGTTATAGTGTTATTGCCCTCACTCTGTAGTCACCTTGGATAAAAGTGCATTGTATTGACTCTGTAGTTTGAATAAAAGTGCATCGAATTTCAAAACGCTTGTAAATGCTAATCTAGGAGGATATATAGTAGGCTATGGCTGTGATTGTTGAAATTTGAGAAGCACACCCACGATATAGCACCACCTAAGCTACCCCAATCAAAAATTCCTGGTGGGGGGGGGCAGGTGTCGGTTGAGGATAGCCCCACCTATGAGAACTGGCACCAGCCGCCACTGTGGAAGACCAATAACAATTTCAGATAGAATGGCCTGAGACCTGGTGAGAAATGCTCAGAAGAATCCATACATCACTGCAAAAGAGTTGCAAAAAAGAGTAGCAGACGCAGGTCTAGTTGTTCAAAGAACAATACAATGTACTTTAAAGGGTAACAAAGTACTAAAACAACTTATTTTAGATGAGAACTGATACCTTTAGTTTTTTCTAAGTATTATTGATTGATCCTGGTCCAAATCTTGACAAATTACTGCAGTCAGCGCAAAACAAATTTAAACTTTAAGAATCTGGCTCAAAAGTGTCTCTAGTGGTAAAAAGTTAGGTACTGCATGTTCAATCTTTGATTGGCCAGAAATTTTATCCAGCTGACGTATTCCTCCCGGTGACGAAATAGAAACCTGTACAGCTACACCCACCGATAGATCGGTGGCTACGCCCTAAAGTTTTAGAGTGAGGGCGGGCTACACGAATCTCAGCGCATCGGTTGATCTGCGAGGAGATGGAGAGTGAGCGAGAAATACAGCTAGTTTACACTTTTGCTTTTTTGAATATTCTAGTTATAGTAGCCTATTTATATTTGGTATATTTTTTCTTTCTAGTTAGCTTGATAGTCCCTTGTTTTTTACAAGTCTAGCTTAGCAGGTAGCTAGCTAGTTTTTTTCTTCTAAATATATAGGCTACTTTATTAAAAATAAATATATAGTTTAAAGCAACTGCATATCTGACATAGCTTTTGTAAAATGAGTAGACTACATGGCATGGGCAACTATTTGGACAGCGTGTGATTTTCTGTTTGCTGGCCGCATCATTATAAGCTCCAACGGGGGCTCGGCAGCAGCTTGAGCTAGCATGTTTTGTGTGTGTGTGTGTGTGTGTGTGTGTGTGTGTGTGTGTGTGTGTGTGTGTGTGAGAGTGAGTGAGTGAGTGAGTGAGTGAGTGAGTGAGTGAGTGAGTGAGTGAGTGAGTGAGTGAGAGAGAGAGAGAGATTTTGTTTTGATTTTTTAGACACCTTTATTTTCAATAAATAAACTTCACGCGCTTAACCAGTTGCCAACGAACCTCACAGAAATACAGAGTTAAAACTCAGCTGCCCCTCAACAACAGAACAGAGGGCACCAGTAAAGCACCACTGAGATAAAAACACATCAACATTTTTCATGAGTGAATAAAAACCAAAATCCACTCTGACTCTGGCTTTTACTAAAGATTTAAACATTGACAGCAGCCCCTCCCCTGAAACATTTTCTATTTTATTTTTCCTGCTTTTGTAAATGGACAGTTTGGCCTGTCCCACTACAAAGTTCAAAAACTGCCACTTTTTTGCATTTTCTTTTTTGTAGCCAGCACCAATAATAAAACCTGTTTCAGACCAATCCTCACCACAGTTTAAAAACACAGTTTTTAAAATTTCAAACAGAACTTCAAGCCTTTTACACTCTAAAAAACAATGAAAAACAGTTTCCGGTTCTTGACAGAAAGGACAGTTGATTGACACATTGGGATTAATCTTAGAAACATAGCAGTTTACAGCCAGCGCTCCCTTCAGGATTCTCCACTGCAGATCACCTGATCTCTTATTTAATGGCGGTTTGTGCAACAGCCTCCACACGGGTTTACACTCCTCCCGTAACTTTAATCTCTCTCTCCACACAGTGTCCGTTCTCCCACTGAGCTCTTTCCTATTTAAAGCTTTAACACAGTAATTATACAAAGTTTTCCCATTCAGCATATATATGTCTGTAGATGCAGTTTTACAGACTAGCAATGGTCCCGTCAGTCCAGTTTGGTCTATTTCAAGACCCAATTCAGGGAAAGGATCTCCTTCATCAGGAGTCTCTGTTTCCATGAAATAGTCCAGTAGCATTCCCCGTTCTTCGCTACCAAGCCTTTTAGTCCATTCGTTTAAAATGCCTCTGGTGTGACGACTTGACTTTAGACCCAGGAGAGAAGCCGCTGCCTCTGTGTTGTAAAATCCTGGACCTGCTACATCTACTATGTGTCTCAACCTCACTGTCCCGGCTGAAACCAACCGCTGAGTGAGACCAGGTCTGCTATCATCCTGGACATCCAGCCGGGCCCCATGTATTAGAGGCTCTTCCAGGAGCCAGAAAAGTGAAGCTGCAGGTTCCAGCCTGTTCCATTTAAAAAGAGTCCATGCTCTAAAAAGTGCCTGATAAAAGGGATTACATTCAGACAAACGTATAAAACTACAGTTCATTAAAAACAAAGATGCATCTAGGCCCAAACCAGCTACTCCCCTTAAAATAGTGCTCATTACTGGTTTCCAGACCACATCATCACTTCCTGTGAGATACCGTTGAATAACCTGTAATCTAAAAGCAGCTACTCTGCTCCCAAGATGCACTAACCCCTGCCCCCCCCCCTCTTCCTTTGGCAGGTAAAGTATGCTCTGTGGAACCCAGTGCAAGTTATCCCAGAAAAACCTAAGCATAATTGTCTGCACTTTTTGTAGCAGACAACCCGCTCTACCTCCTGAGCCACAGCCGCCCGCATTGAACAGCTCCATTTTAAATTGTTCCATGGTAAAGCATGTTTGGAGAAAAAATGGTGAAGCATTTGTAGAGAAGACACCGTGCCAACTGTTAAGCATGGGGGTGGATCCATTATGCTTTGTGGTTGTGTGGCAGGGGGGGCACAGGAAATATTGTGCGGGTGGAAAGAAGAATGGATTCCACCAAATATCAAGAAATTCTAGAGGCTAATGTTCGAAGGTCAGTCCAGACATTGAAGTTGAAGAGAGGTTTGGGTATTCCAGCAAGACAATGATCCAAAGCATACCTCGAAATCAACCATGAAGTACCTCCAGGAAAGACGGATGAAGGTTTTGGAATGGCCACCACAGTCTCCAGACTTGAATATTATTGAAAATCTGTGGAGAGATCTCAAACATGCTGTGCATGCAAGGAGGACGAAGAATATTTCTGAGCAAGAGGTGTTCTGCCATGAAGAATGTGGAAAAATTCCAAAAGCAAGAATTGAAAGACTCTTAGCTGGCTACATAGTTGTTGCAAGCTGTTATAGTTGCCCGAGGAGGAGTTACAAAGTACTAACTGACAAGGTTCCCAAACTTTTGCACAGCCGATTCCTTTTTTTTTATTTTGAAAATGTAAAAAATGTAACTGTCACAAAGACCTGATTTTCCCTGAATAGCTACCGAAGGAATACAAATATTGCCAACACGTGTGCACCCTCCTGTGTATACGTGATATTTCCACACAAGCACTTCTCAGGCAGGAACCTTACTTACATAGTCACACGTGGCACCAGTAACAGAATAGCCTACTTATTGCGTGAGGGTGACAGAGACATCACCGGGGCTTCCAGCGTCTGGCAGGTTGACCTAGTCTCTGTAAATACCAATTATAGTTGATTAATTATTAGCAATTAAAGGGGTAATAAACACTAAATCACATATTTTGAGTTATAAAGCTGAGTATCTATTTCATAAATCACATGTATCCTATTGTTAAAAAACAAATATGTAATTAAGCCCTGCCACTGCATTTATTGCTAAAAAAAGAGGCAATTTTTGCAACCCAAAGTGAAAAGTTTAATTTGAGCCACGCCCCTATCCGGTAAAAAACTTTTTTTTGCCCCTTGATGGCTCCGTCTACATGCCTATGATGCATTACCGAATGGATCTATCTAACTCCTCCCTCCTCCCGTCTGTGCTCTCTCACTCAAGCCCAATTTGCGTCTTTTGAAATTGTGAAGTGGGCGTAGACAGAACAACAGCCAGTGTTTATTACCCCTTTAAAGATGAAGGGGAAAAACAATTCCGTAGCTGTGTCCAAATACAGCAGTGTAGTACAATGGGTAAGAAACTGGGTTTGTAACCGTAAGGTTGCAGGTTCGATTCCCAGGTAGGACACTGCCGTCGTACCCCTGAGCAAGGTACTTAACCTGAATTGCTTCAGTATTTATCCAGCTGTAAAATGGATACTATGTATAAATGCAAAAATGCTGTGTAAGTCGCTCTGGATAAAAGAGTCTGCTAAATGCCTGTAATGTAATGTAAAAGATACGACCCCTGTTCCCTGTCCACTATGTGCCCTGTCCCCTCACTTTGCAAGCAGTGTGTGAAAGAAATCCTGCAAAACTTGTGAGGAAGTAGTTCGTAATATAAATTTTTCTTTTCTATTGAGAATATCAATCAGTTAACATATGACTATTGTTACAGAGTGTAGATTATGAATGAAGATAGAATTAACAAAAATAAAAAAGTAGTAGTTTGTAATATGAACCTATCTTGTACCATAGATATGCATATACGCCCTATGTCGTTTTTACTTCCGGGTTACTTACTGAAATTGTCGGATGAGTGCACCGTTCTGCAGATGAGTGTGCTCCTGAATTCCCTCAACCCCGGAAATAAGGGGTTCATTCTGGTATTTTAAGTGCCCCCATTTGCAGAGTACTGAAAAATCCTACTTAAGTAAGAGTACTGCTACTTCAGAGATAATTCACTTGAGTAAAAGTATTGGTAAAGAAAATGACTCAAGTAAGAGTAAATAAGTTGTGTACTGAAAAAGTACTCAAGTAATTACTTTTAGCGTTACTTTTGTATATCTACAATCAAGACAACCTTTTATCTCTCAAAATCTAATTGGTATTAAATCCCAAGTGCGAAAGATAGGCAATAAAGTGAATGGGTAGTGTGGTGGTCATTGAAGCCAAGGGTTGTAGGTCTGAATCCAACCATTTGCTTTTGTATTTTTTTTCCAGACGCCCACTAGGGGCATCGGTGCCGGCCTAATGATAATTATACATACTCATGCGGCCGACGTCATGACCACTAGGGGCCTTTGTCAGAAAGAGGCTACATCTTTTAAACATCTCTGGTGATTAAAAAGACATGACTCCTGATTTGTAATTTTTATTTTATTCTGAGCAGCAATTTAACATTGTATTCATAAATTTCACATGCATTACTAGCAACTCCATAGCAGCGTTCTGTTCACTGTTCAATGCAATGTAAATGTTTGTATTTTGGCCAAAAATAATTTAATTGGAAGAGTAACTGTTGTGCTGTATAGCCTACTGTTCAAATCATTTATTTTAACCATCCGTAAAAAGTTTAAATTTAAGTTTGGATAAAATTGTGCTATGTGGATTGTGCGTGCTTGGTTGTATAAGTTAGCAAGCTAGATCTGAAAAATGCAATATCTGGAATGGTACTTCCGATACCTGGAACTTGCGGTTTGATCCCAGATGTTAAATCATAACTTTAATTCTGATTTAGCTGATGGTTAAGCGACGCTTCTCAGTATGAACGGCTCAAAAGTATGTATGCTTCTTGAACTTACAATCTGAGTAGGAGACACACAACTCTCAATTTTAGTACATTTTTATTGAAATAATGGCATTTGAAAACATGTCAAAAATGTGTACACTTATGTTACATTGAAATGAATGGATGAGACGCTGATCATACTTGTAATGATATGTCTATAGCACGGCTATATATATATCATCGACCTGTAGAGGTCGCTATATGTCCTGAGGGTTATCGGACCTACAGGTATTAGAACGAGCAGAGAGAGAGAGTTGTACATGCTCGGGAGAAGTATGAATAAACGTCTAGCACCGCTAGCCTAAACAGTTAATGACAAAGTCTCATTTCTTAATAATAAGAAACATTACATGGTACCAGGAGTGGGGTATTTTTTGTCAAGCGCCAGAAGTGACACAACATGGATGCTATAAAACCACCAGGCTCGTTGAGTTTGACGGGAAATGTGGATGCTAACTGGAGGATTTTCAAGCAGCAATTTCAGTTGTATATTGCAGCTGTCGGAGTGGAAAGACGGCATGATGAAAGGAAGATAGCCATGCTGCTCACCATTGCCGGCACCGAAGCGATAGAAGTCTTCAACACTTTTGTGTTTGCTCAGGTAGAGGACAAAGATAAATTTGAAGAGGTCTTAAAGAAATTTGATGAGCACTGCATGTCGAAGAAAAATGAAACCTATGAACGGTATGTGTTTCGCATGCGTGTGCAGCATCAAGGGGAGTCATTTGATAGTTTCCTCACAGACCTCAAGATAAAAGCTAAATCATGCAATTTTAGTGAACTTAGAGACTCTTTAATTCGTGACCAGATAGTATTTGGAATTAATTACAAAAAGATGAGGGAAAAGCTATTGGAAATGGAAATGGAACTCACATTGGTAACAGCAGTAAAGATATGCCAGGCTAGTGAACTAGCAAAGCAGCATGTAAAGACATTTGATGAAAACGCACAGTGGATGCCATTTCAGTAAGAGGAAAGCACCCTGCCAGGTTCAAATACAAGGACAATGATGTGTTCAGTTGCAAGCGGTGTGGTGAGGAGCATAAATCAAGGCAGTGTCCTGCTTACGGAAAAACATGTTCAAAGTGCAAGGGACAACACCATTATGCGAAAATGTTTTTCTCCAAGGATAAAAAGAAAGGACACAAGGTACACACAGTTGATGACACAGGTGACAGCGATGACCTCAGTGATGACCTCAGTGATGACCCCAGTGATTCATTCCGCATCAATGTGGTATCCAGGGAGGAAGAAGGAAATGTGCAGCTCACAGAGATTGCAGACACTGGTCGAACTGTGAGTACAGAGAATACAAGCAAATGGATTGCACCACTTGTGGTCAATGGGACACTGGTTCCATTTCAGCTAGACACAGGGGCAAAGGCCAATTTAATTAATATAAATGATGTCAAAGCACTAATTGTGAAACCTAAGATGATCAGAAACACAGTCCCACTTAGAGCATATAATAAACTGCCCATAGAAACGAAAGGAGCGTGTAGACTGAAAGTGACTGCAAAAGGAAAGCAGCACAATATGCTGTTTGTGGTGGTTCCTAATGGACAATCACTCTTACGCTGCGTTCACACAGCGAGCAACTGGTCGCCGAGTCGGTCAATTCTATGAGGCTGGGGGCGGGGCAAGAGCTTCCCGTTGTGTCATCCAAGTCAGTTCGTGCAGCTACAATTATTTGATACAGATAAACAACGGCAGTAGCCTACGTATAACAAAGATATATTTGCAATGCATCCAGGCTGGTAGATCCAATATGATATTGGAACCCTAGTGCTTTACATTACATTACATTACATTACATTCATTTAGCAGACGCTTTTATCCAAAGCGACGTACAGTAAGTGCATACAGAAAGGTCATCGAAGTAACTACAGAACAGATAAGAAAGCACATTCTTCACATACAGTAGCAGCTATCCCTAGTAATGAACACAATGCAGTTCACAGTGAACTGGGTAAATCAGCTCTAATACAATTCTATTCTAACCATTATAAACTTGACTATCTTGAGTACATAGTTCAACAAGAACACAAACCATGAGGTCCTAGATAAGTATTAGTCCAGGTGGAGTCTGAAAAGGTGCGTTTTCAGGCCACGACGGAAAGTAGGCAGGGTTGGCATGGAACGTAGGGGAATGGGAAGTTCGTTCCACCACTGGGGAGCTAGGGTGGAAAAGCTCCGCAGTCGGGACGAGCGAGTACCATTTACACGGAGGGGGGGAAGTGCAAGTCGCCCTGCAGTAGATGAGCGAAGCGGTCGAGCAGGAACATAGTTCTGGATCAAGTCCTGCAGGTAGATAGGGCCAGTCCTATTGGCTGCAGTGTAGGCCAGGGTCAGAACTTTGAACCTGATCCTGGCTGCAACTGGCAGCCAGTGGAGTGACCTCAACAGGGGGGTGACATGTGAACATTTCGGGAGGTTGAACACAAGCCGGGCAGCTGCGTTCTGAATCAGTTGAAGAGGCAGGATGGCGCAGGCCGGTAGGCTTGCGAGCAGGGAGTTACAGTAGTCAAGGCGTGAGGTGACCATGGTCTGGACCAAAAGCTGGGTGGAATAGGTGGTCAGGTACGGTCGAATCCTCCTGATGTTGTACAGGAGGAACCTGCAGGACCGTGCCGTCGCCCTGATATGGTCTTTGAAGTTCAGCTGGTCGTCCAGGACCACCCCCAGGTTCTTTGCAGAGCGGGAGGCAGCCACCACGGTCCTGTCAACGGTGATGGAGAGGTCAAGTAGCGGGGAGGTTTTGTGTGGCATGAAGAGGAGCTCTGTCTTGTCGAGGTTGAGCTTCAGGTGATGGGTAGTCATCCACTCAGAGATGTCAGCCAGACAAGCAGATATCCTCTCCTTCACCTGTTGGGTAGAGGGAGGGAAAGAGAGGAAGAGTTGAGTATCGTCAGCATAACTATGGTATGAGAAGCCATGTGAATTGATTACTGAACCAAGAGATTTTGTATAGATGGAGAACAGCAGAGGACCCAGTACAGATCCCTGCGGGACTCCTGTAGACAGGGGATGGGGTGCAGACACAGAACCCTTCCAATAGACTTGGTAGGATCGATCAGTGAGGTACGATACAAACCAGGAGAGGGCAGTCCCAGAAATGCCCATCTCAGAAAGTGTGGAAATCAGGAGTTTGTGGTTGACCGTGTCGAACGCTGCAGACAGGTCAAGTAGAATCAGGACAGAGGAGAGTGATGAGGCTCTGGCAGTGGAGAGCGCCTCAGTCACGGCCAGGAGAGCAGTTTCTGTGGAATGTCCGGTTCTGAAGCCGGACTGATGGGGGTCAAGCAGGTTGTTCTGGTGGAGAAAAACAGACAGTTGGTTATGGACAGCTCGTTCCAGAGTTTTAGACAGGAAGGGCAAAAGAGATACAGGACGGTAGTTCCTGACATCAGAGGGGTCTAAGCTAGGTTTTTTTAGGAGTGGGGATACACGGGCAGTCTTAAAAACAGCAGGGACGTGGCCACAGGTTAGGGAGGTGTTGATAATAGTGGACAGATATGGAACGAGCTCAGCAGATATTGACTGGAGGACTGCTGACGGGATGGGGTCCAGCGGACAGGTGGTCGGGCGATGGTGCGTCACAAGTTGGAGCACATCTGCGTCCTCCAGGAAGGACGACAGCGTGGCGATAGGTTCGGTACGGGGGATGTGGGGTGTCACCTGAGGTGTGAAGGAGTTGCGAATCATGGCCACCTTCCCCTCAAAGTGGGTCAGGAAGTCATCTGCAGAGAGGGAGGAGGGTGAAGGGGGTGGAGGGGGGGTAAGCAGGGAGGAGAAGGTGGAAAAGAGTTTCCGTGGATTAGACACACATGCATTAATTTTAGTCTGAAAAAAAGAAGTCTTAGCCGATGTAGTTGCAGCTGTGAAGGCTGCCAGCAGTGTGTGATAGGAGGCCAGGTCATCTGGGGATCTGGATTTCCTCCACTTTCTCTCAGCGCCTCGCAGTATGGTTCTGTTGGATCTGAGAGAATCTGTCAGCCACGGGGAAGGGGGTGATGGTCGCTTTAACTGCCTACACATAACACACACAACTAAACAGCATTCCTGACAATACAGTAGGCTCTAGAAGTGTCATGACGTTACATTAGCCTACCTGTGAACAGTAAATCATACCTTTTCGCCGTTTTGGCTTCCAATAGCCTAGCCTACATGATATGCTAACGTTAGCTAAACATAGCATTTATCTCGTGTTGTGTGAACTTTTAATTCACACAATAAAATAACAAAGACCTTACCATCGGTACCAAGGGCACTCGCAATTGCCCTCCAAGCGTCAATTTTTAGGCGCTTATCCCGGTATTCCTTTTGGAATACATTAAACAGGACGTGGTAGGCTTGGACCATTATTATTAGCTGCTACTCCATTGCTGCAATTTGAGTGAAATCGGGCGGAACAATTATTCACGAAATGGTTTCGTGTCGGTTGGGGAAATATGAAGTGTGGAACTCTGATTGGCTGTTACGGCCGATGGTCGGTCAAAAGTTAAGTTTCGGGCAACATTTATCGGCCGATTTTGGTCGCTCAGTTTTCTAGTCGCTCAGGTCGCTGACCGTCGCTCAGCTTCATAGAGAATGAATGGACTTCCGGCGACTGGGCGACCGAAGTTGCTGGATGTGTGAACGCAGCGTTAGGAGACAAAGCATATGAGGACCTGGGATTGGTCAAAAGGATTTATCAGATCAACAGTGAAAATGTAACACTGGACAGACAATGCAAAGGGGAAAGTGACATTGTTAATAGTTTCCCAGATATCTTTAAAGGACATGGAACACTACCGTTCCACTACCTACAAAATCCAACTGAAAAGTGATGCCAGGCCTGTGGTGCACGCCCCAAGCAGAGTGCCAGCGCCACTTTGTGCCAGCCTGAAGAAGGAGCTGGACAGGATGACACAGTTGGGGGTCATTGAACGGGTTGAACAGCCGACGGACTGGGTTAACTCCATCACCTGTGTGAAGAAAGCGAATGGTGAGTTAAGAGTCTGCCTGGATCCAAAGGATCTGAATGAAAACATAAAAAGAGAACATTATCAGATCCCGAAGAGGGAAGAGATCACCAGTGAGATGGCGGGTGCAAAGTTTTTCAGTAAACTCGATGCTTCACAGGGGTTTTGGCAGCTAAAGATCGATGCTGAAAGCAGCAAGTACTGCACCTTTAATACACCCTTTGGGAGATACTGTTTTCGCAGGTTCCCGTTTGGCATCATTTCAGCACCTGAGATCTTCCACAGAGCGATGGAGACAATAATAGAGGGTTTAGAAGGCACAAGAGTTTACATAGATGACATTGTGGTATGGGGAAGCACACGTCAGCAACATGACGAGAGACTCATGAAACTCTTACAGAGAATCCAAGAGAGTGGGCTGAAGCTCAACAAAGACAAATGCCAGTTTGGCGTCGGAGAGATTATATTTTTGGGCGACAAGCTATCGAGAGGGCGTGGAGCCAGATGGCTCTAAAGTGCAAGCCATACAGGAGATGCCTAGACCCACTGATAAGAAGGGAGTACTGCGAGCCATGGGGATGATCAACTTCCTGGGCAAGTTCATTCCAAATCTGTCCTCCAAGACAGCATGCCTCAGAGAGCTGTTGCGACACAACACAGTGTTTGAATGGACTAAAAAACACGACATGGAATGGGAACAACTGAAGAAGACTCTGTCTACTGAGCCAGTCCTTACATTCTTTGATTCATCCAGAAGGACAAAGATCTCCACTGATGCCTCAAAAGATGGCTTGGGTGCGGTGTTACTGCAGGCCATAGGAGATGAATGGCAGCCGGTGGCATATGCCTCAAGATCCATGACAGAGACAGAGAAACGATATGCTCAAATTGAGAAGGAGTCCCTGGGGCTAGTGTATGGGTGTGGAAAGTTTCACGGTTATGTCTATGGTCTACCTACCTTTACAGCAGAAACTGATCACAAACCACTGATTTCTGTAACGATCCGCTCCGCTCCCCGTTCCTTCCTTGATGTGTTCCTCTGTTTTCCCCGAACCTAATTGTATCATGTCTGCGTTTATTACCTGATTGGGTCTACATTTCACTTGATTACTTACACCACATCTTAATAACACAACTCACACTCAATCGCCTTCACCGCATTCCTCACGCATTTTCTAATCGTTCAATCAATTCGCTGATCGCGCATGCATTCCCCGCAAGCTGTAGCTTATCAGCTCTAATGACACTAGTTATATTACCGTGCTGTTCCTGTGTTTCCTTGTCAAAGTATTACGGTTTGTTCGTGTATGTCTTGTCGTCTTGCTTGTCTCTCCGCTTGCTAGTTCGCTACCCAAGCTGTACTCCACGGTCCAGAATTGCCACTCCAGTTTCCCGGTGTGGATCCTGGTTCTACCTCCGTCTGACTCACGCCGTTACCCAGGCTGTGACCAGCCACTGGCTACTTCGCTGGATCTCCTGTGCCAGCTCTCTGCGGGTTCCACGAATTATTATTTGACTGTTTATATTTGTTTTCCCGGCGTGGTTCCGACCCGGAATATCATTAAAGAAAACCTCTTGAACCTAAGACTGTCTCGTCGTGCATTTGGGTCCGTCCCTGCCAGGACGTCACAGAATACTTTGACCAGAAATGGACCCAGCCGACGCGGAGCAAATTCAACACGCTCTCACCTGCCAGGCTACCCAGATCGCCCAGCAAAGCCTTCGCCTGGACGAAGCCATGGAGATGTTCCGGGGTATGGTGGAACAGACCACCCAATGGGGAACGATGCTCAACGAGATGGCTGCCCAGACGTCAGGACTCCGTCATGAAGCGGGGAATCCACCTCAACCACCGGCACCAGCGATGGTACTACCTCATCGGGAACCTCGCGCTAACCCTCCCGAACGATACTCTGGCGAACTGGGGAAATGCCAGCCGTTCCTGCTGCAGTGCGAGCTGGCGTTCCGGATGCAGCCGTCCTCCTACTCCGCGGATGCCACCCGCGTGGCATACGTGATCACCTGCCTGGGAGGAGAGGCGCGGGACTGGGCCGCCGCGTTGTGGGAAAAGCAACCCAACCTCTGCACCCAGTACCTGGATTTCGCCAGAGAGATGCGGCGGACCTTTGACCATCCCGTCTGCGGGAGAGACGTCAACCAGCAGCTCCTGGCGCTGAAGCAAGGCGAACGCAGTGTGGCGGAGTTCGCCATTAAATTCCGGATCCTCGCGGCGCAGTCTGGCTGGAACGACGCCTCCCTACAGGGCGTCTTCCGCTCCGCCCTATCCGAGGAAATGAAGGACGAGATGGCCACCCGCGACGACACGCCCACGCTGAACGACCTCATTTCCTTGGCCATCACCGTCAACAACCGTCTGCGCGCCCGCACCCGCGAGAAGAGGGCGTATGCGCCGACTCAACCGCCTCTGGGAACCACATTCGCGCATCCTGCGCCTCGCCATCAGGCGCCCATGGCCTGCGAACTTCCGGAGGCCGGGGAACCTATGCAGCTGGGCGGAACTACGTCCGACCCTGCCGCGCGCCGCCGCCAACGCCGGGCCGCCGGAGCATGTTTCTATTGCGGCCGCACAGATCACCTCCTTAACTCCTGTCCGGTGCGCCCAAAAGAGAAGGCTCGTCAGCAACCCTAGGCCTACTGGCGAGCCAGACCCAAACACCGAGCCTAACCTCCAGCCGCTTCCAGCTCTCGGCGGTCCTCAAATGGGGCACTACGGCCTCCGCCACCGTATCTGTGCAGGCACTGATCGACTCAGGAGCCGACTCCAACTTCGTGGACTCCCAGTTCGTAGACGAGTCCGGGATCCCCACGGAAGAACTGGAGAAACCCATTAACGCCTATGCCTTGGACGGCCACCGCCTGGCCCACATCACCCACCGCACCATCCCCATCCAACTGCTCCTATCCGGCAACCACCGTGAGACACTTCAACTGTACATCATCAACACTCCCCACTCCCTTCTGGTCCTTGGTCAGCCCTGGCTGCATGAACACAACCCCCTGCTCAACTGGATCACATCCAGCGTCACCAGCTGGAGCACCCAATGCCACACCTCCTGTCTTCACTCGGCGGAACCTCCTTCAAGCACGGAAATAAACACATCCGTTCCGGAGGTCGACCTGAAGGGGGTCCCCCACTGTTACCTGCACATGTCCCGGGTCTTCTCCAAGTCCCTGGCCTTGTCCTTACCCCCCCACAGACCCTACGATTGTGCCATCTCCCTGTTTCCGGGTGCCCCCCTACCCTCCGGCCGCCTGTACAGCCTATCCGGCCCGGAAAGAACGGCCATGGAGGACTACATCAAGTCCTCCCTCGAAGCAGGCACCATCCGTCCCTCCTCCTCGCCCGTCGGAGCAGGGTTCTTCTTCGTTAAGAAGAAGGATGGCTCCCTCCGCCCCTGCATCGACTACCGGGGCCTCAACTCCATCACCGTCCGGAACAAGTACCCGCTACCCCTCCTGAATTCGGCCTTTGAACTGCTGCAGGGCGCCCGGGTCTTCACGAAACTGGACCTCCGTAACGCCTACCACCTGGTACGGATCCGGGAGGGGGACGAGTGGAAGACCGCGTTCAACACCCCCCTGGGCCACTTCGAGTACCGGGTGGTCCCGTTCGGCCTGACTAATGCCCCAGCCGTGTTTCAGAACCTAGTGAACAATGTACTGAGGGATTTTCTCAACCGCTTTGTTTTCGTCTACCTGGATGACATTCTGATTTTTTCCCAAGACCAACGGGAACACCAAGACCACGTCTCCCTGGTGCTACAACGCCTACTGGAGAACAAATTATTTGTCAAGGCCGACAAATGTCTGTTCCATGCCCCCTCAGTCTCGTTCCTAGGTTTTGTAGTGGAGAGGGGCGACATACGGCCGGACCCGGCCAAAATCCAGGCTGTTACGGAGTGGCCCATCCCTACTACTCGCAAGCACCTGCAGCAGTTCCTAGGATTCGCGAATTTCTACAGGAGGTTCATCCGGAACTACAGCCAGGTAGCCGCACCCCTCACCACCCTCACTTCCATTAAAAACCCTTTTGCCTGGAATCCCCGGGCAGATCAGGCATTCACTAAACTCAAGACACTCTTCACCACGGCCCCCATCCTCTGCTGCCCGGAACCCGACCGCCAATTCGTGGTGGAGGTGGACGCCTCGGACACAGGCGTAGGGGCTATCCTGTCCCAACACTCCCCCCTCAACCACAAGCTCCATCCCTGCGCCTTCTTCTCCCGCCGCCTCTCCCCCACCCAACGCAACTACGGGGTAGGGGATCGGGAGTTGCTGGCCATCAAGCTGGCACTGGAGGAATGGAGACACTGGCTTGAAGGGACCACTCAACCGTTCCTGATCCTGACTGACCACCGTAACCTACAATACATCCAGTCAGCTAAGAGACTCAACTCCCGACAGGCCCGTTGGTCGTTATTCTTCACACGCTTCAATTACTCCATCACCTTCAAACCCGGATCAAAAAACATCAAACCCGACGCCCTCTCTCGGATCCACTCCTCCCCTGCCGACCTGTCTGTCCCGGAGACCATCGTTCCAGCTTCCTGCGTCGTGGCTGCGGTCCGGTGGCCCATCCAGAAAATCGTGCTGGACGCTCAGGTGACGCATCCCGATCCTCGCCCTAACCCCTCTTCTGCCCTGTTCGTCCCCAACCCTGTCCGCTCCCAGGTCCTGGAGTGGGCTCACTCCTCCCGACTGGCCTGCCACCCCGGAGGCAACCGCACCGTGGAGCTGGTGCGCAGGAGCTTCTGGTGGCCCACCGCCCGGCGGGACACCCTGGCCTTCGTCCACGCTTGCCCTGTCTGCGCCAGGAGTAAGGCGTCTCACTCCCCCCCTGCTGGTCTCCTCCGTCCCCTTCCCATCCCGGGCCGCCCTTGGAGTCACATCGGGGTCGACTTCGTTACCGGACTACCACCTTCGGCCGGTAACACGGTCATTTTGACCCTGGTGGACCGGTTTTCCAAGGCGGTGCACTTTGTTCCCCTCCCCAAACTTCCCTCTGCCCTCGAGACGGCCGACCTCCTGGTGCAGCACGTGGTGCGGCTGCATGGGATTCCGGCGGATGTCGTCTCCGACCGGGGCCCCCAGTTTGCCTCCGCAGTCTGGAAGGCATTTTGCACCGCACTCGGCGCCACCGCCAGCCTATCCTCCGGGTTCCACCCGCAAACTAACGGTCAGGCAGAGAGGGCTAACCAGGACCTGGGAGCCGCCCTACGGTGCGTGACGGCCCGCAACCCTGCCTCCTGGTCCCAGCTCCTCCCGTGGGTTGAGTACGCCCACAACACCTTGGTGTGCTCGTCTACGGGGAGGTCCCCCTTTGAAGCTTCCCAGGGCTTCCAACCCCCTCTGTTCCCCGCCCAGGAGGCCGAGGTGGCGGTCCCATCAGTGGACGCCCACGTCCGACGCTGCCAGCGGATCTGGAAAGCCACCCGCAACGCCCTCCTTAAGACCTCCTCCCGGAATCGTCGCCTGGCGGATCAGCACCGGTCCGCAGCCCCTCGCTACCGCCCGGGACAGAAGGTTTGGCTTTCGACCTCCACCTTCTCCCTCCCCGGCACCTCCCGCAAGCTCCAACCCCGCTTCGTCGGACCCTTCACTGTGCACTCCATCCTTAACCCAGTCACTCTCAAACTCCGTCTCCCTGCCTCCCTCAAAATCCACCCCACCTTCCATGTCAGTCAGGTCAAGCCAGTGATCTCCTGCCCTCTCAGCGCTCCCACTCCTGCCCCCCCACCTGTCCGGGACATTGATGGTGCCCCCGCGTTCACAGTCTCCAGCATCCTCGATGTCCGGCGCCGGGGACGAGGCCACCAGTACCTGGTCGACTGGGAAGGGTATGGGCCCGAGGAACGTTCCTGGGTTGCCCCCCGTCTTATCCTGGACCCTACCCTCATCCAGGAATTCCATCACCGCCAGGCCCAGTCGACCAGAGCCTGTGGTCCGCCAGGAGGCGTACCTTGACGGGGGGGTACTGTAACGATCCGCTCCGCTCCCCGTTCCTTCCTTGATGTGTTCCTCTGTTTTCCCCGAACCTAATTGTATCATGTCTGCGTTTATTACCTGATTGGGTCTACATTTCACTTGATTACTTACACCACATCTTAATAACACAACTCACACTCAATCGCCTTCACCGCATTCCTCACGCATTTTCTAATCGTTCAATCAATTCGCTGATCGCGCATGCATTCCCCGCAAGCTGTAGCTTATCAGCTCTAATGACACTAGTTATATTACCGTGCTGTTCCTGTGTTTCCTTGTCAAAGTATTACGGTTTGTTCGTGTATGTCTTGTCGTCTTGCTTGTCTCTCCGCTTGCTAGTTCGCTACCCAAGCTGTACTCCACGGTCCAGAATTGCCACTCCAGTTTCCCGGTGTGGATCCTGGTTCTACCTCCGTCTGACTCACGCCGTTACCCAGGCTGTGACCAGCCACTGGCTACTTCGCTGGATCTCCTGTGCCAGCTCTCTGCGGGTTCCACGAATTATTATTTGACTGTTTATATTTGTTTTCCCGGCGTGGTTCCGACCCGGAATATCATTAAAGAAAACCTCTTGAACCTAAGACTGTCTCGTCGTGCATTTGGGTCCGTCCCTGCCAGGACGTCACAGATTTCGATCATAAAAAAGAACCTGAATGACATGTCTCCCAGAATTCAGCGCATGATGATGAAGCTTCAGAGGTATGACTTTGAGCTGATATACACGCCAGGGAAATACATTGTGCTTGCTGATGCTTTGTCTAGGGCACCTCTTCCCAGAGCAATGGCACAGGTCACCCACATGTCTGATGATGTTGAAGTGCATGTTGACATGGTGACATCTTCTCTTCCTGTGTCTGACATCATGTTGCAGAGAATCGTGCAGGAAACAGCGAAGGATGCAACGCTGCAGAAAGTGATGACCAATCTCCAAGAGGGCTGGTGCAAGGGTAGCTGCCCACAGTTCTATCCTGTCAGAGCTGATCTGAGTGTGGTTAATGGCCTAGTGCTCAGACAGAACAGGATGGTGATTCCGCTGTCCATGCGGCAAGATATGCTTCGTCGCATCCATGAGGGGCACCTCGGTGTGGAGAAATGTAAGAGGAGAGCGAGAGAGGCAGTGTACTGGCCAGGGATCAATATGGACATCGAGGGGATTATTGGAAAATGTGACACTTGCCTCAGACATCACTACAAACAAACAAAAGAACCAATGCTGATTGCAGACATGCCAACCGAACCATGGCAAAAGGTGGGAACTGATTTATTCCATCTGAATGACAAAGACTATCTTGTGGTGATCGATTACTACTCAAACTATCCAGAAGTAGTACAGCTTGCTAGCACATCAGCTAATTGTGTTATCACACACACTAAAAGCTTCTTCGCTAGGCATGGGATCCCACAATCTGTGGTTAGTGACAATGGACCACAGTACAGCTGCAGAGAATTCAGGCAGTTCGCAGAGCAGTATGGGTTTCAGCACAACACCTCCAGTCCTCTGTACCCACAGGTAAAAGGTCCAAATTGTTAAGAGGCTTTTGAAAAAGTCAAGGAACAGTGGAACTGATCCTCATCTAGCTCTATTGAGCTACCGTGCTGCACCATTGGCGTGTGGGGCCTCTCCTGCGGAGCTCCTCATGGGCCGCAAGCTGCGTACCACACTGCCACACATTCCATCTGGAAAGGACAACAAAGGAGTGATTAAGAAACAGCAACAGCTCAAACTAAAACAGAAAGATAATTATGACAAAACAGCCAGGAGACTGGAAGCTCTTTTGGAAAAAGATGCAGTGAGAATTGAGGATCACGATACCTGGAACCGAAAGGCGACTGTCCTTGAGGAAGTGAGTCCCAGATCATTCACTGTCAAATGTGAAGATGGACAAGTGCTCAGGAGGAACCGTAGGAGTTTGCTTAGGACTCAAGAGAACTTTCAGGAACCAGGTCCTGAGTTCAGTGTAAGTCCTGACCAACACACTGATGATTCTCCTCCACCAACCACAAAGACTGACACACCAGCTGTGAGAAGGTCAGCTAGACCTAGGAGACCACCAGAGAGACTGATAGAGGAAGTATAACCCGAAAGAAGAATGTTTTTTTTTTTTTTTTAATTTAAAAAAAGAATAACAAAGAATGATATTGAATTTGTGTTAGACAAATGTTTTATGTTGAAAACCTTGAAAGCTGTCTTATGTTAAAGTCAGAATATATTTGAGTTTAATTGAAAGGTTGTGTGTTAGACAAATGTTATAAACTCCTCAAAAAAAGTTTGGAAACGTTATTTCGGTCGATTATTCCTCCCCTTTAATAATACCAATTGGTATTGTATTTTATATCGTTGGAAAGCCTGATTAGTCACCTTTACAACGAGGTACAACTTGTAAGGATCATGCATTCGTGGAATGAGCAACACAGCTAACCGTGTGGGTAGCGGCCCAAAGAAATGTGCCAAAATCCCCTGCAATATTCTTCTGTTGGTATTCACTTTCGACGGCGTGGAGAACGCTATGCAGATTGCTGCACAGATCGCGTGACACCTTTCAATGGGGGCAGTGTCATGGTGTGGGGCGGTATCTCTCTCACAGGCAAAACAGAACTTGTCATCATTGAAGGCAATCTCAATGCAGTGAGATATCGGAATGAGATTCTGGAGCCAGTGGCGATCCCATATCTCCAGAATCTGGGACCTAACTCCATCCTCCAGGATGACAACGCTCGCCCCCACAGAGCCAGGATCATCACAGAGTACCTCCAGAATTTGGGAGTGGAGAGGATGGAATGGCCTGCCGTGAGTCCAGACCTCAACCCAATTGAACACTTGTGGGATCAGCTTGGGCATGCTGTACGTGCCAGAGTGACCAACGCAACCATGTTGGCTGACTTGCGACAAATCCTGGTTGAGGAATGGGATGCCATCCCACAGCAGTGTGTGACCAGGCTGGTGACCAGCATGAGGAGGAGGTGCCAAGCTGTTGTGGCTGCGTATGGATCTTCCACACGCTACTGAGGTCCCTGACAGTGTAAAATGAATAAAGTGTAAAAATGGCCAATATGTGTTGTTTTTTCCTTATTACTGTGGGAGAGTGCAATCATCCAGTCCACCAAGCAACTCAAAACGAGAGTGAATACCAACAGAAGAATATTGCAGGGGATTTTGGCACATTTTTTTGGGCCGCTACCCACACGGTTAGCTGTGTTGCTCATTCCACGAATGCACGATCCTTACAAGTTGTACCTCGTTGTAAAGGTGACTAATCAGGCTTTCCAACGATATAAAATACAATACCAATTGGTATTATTAAAGGGGAGGAATAATCGACCGAAATAACGTTTCCGAACTTTTTTTGAGGAGTTTATATTGAAAGTTGTCTTTATGTTAGAATAACAGTTAGGAAAGGAGATGTAATGATATGTCTATAGCACGGCTATATATATATCATCGACCTGTAGAGGTCGCTATATGTCCTGAGGGTTATCGGACCTACAGGTATTAGAACGAGCAGAGAGAGAGAGTTGTACATGCTCGGGAGAAGTATGAATAAACGTCTTGCACCGCTAGCCTAAACAGTTAATGACAAAGTCTCATTTCTTAATAATAAGAAACATTGCAATACTGGTAAACCAGCCTGATGTCGCAAGCCTATTAGGCTATGTTTCACTCCACGATTCGGTTTTTGGCGTAGCCTAATGTCAGATGCCTGTGCAATATTGCTGAACTTTTGCACTCTAACACAGACACCCCCAAAACACCTGGAAGCAACAGCATTAACTTTAAAGTTAATAGTTAATACAGCGCTGTCTTGCTAATTTCTTAGTCTAAAGCGTCCAAGTAAAAGTGAAAGCCAGCTAGTTGCTTACCTCCACATGCTTCCTCAGGTTTGAAGATGAATTCATAAAAGCAGAGATCTCTACCGGTTTTGGCATGCACATTTCGCATTTAATTATAATGCTATTGCCTTTTGTGGCTTTAAAATGAAAAATTGGGGATAAGTGGAGCCAGGGATTTTCGCTGACGGTCTCTGTCCGTGACGGCTCCGACATCTTGCACACTAGTGATGTGCGAGTTTGAAAAAATCGTTCGAAACTAACGATTCTTTTTACAGACTCAGGAGTGACAAGTCCTCTCCTCCACCAACTCGTTCACTGACTCGCCACTGACATACCTGCTACTTGATAATGCAAACTGCGAAGACGATGCGAGACAACGTGTTACACTATTGTGCAACTCTTATATTAACTGTATTTGTGGAAATGCATCAAGTAAATCACTGTATTAACTTAGCCCTGTGAGAAAGCAACCACTTTTTGGCGCTTGTTTCAACTCCGTACTCACTCTCCCTGCCCTGAGCTGAAGATCTGGTTACACGAATCACTCACTCACTTGCTCTCCCAGCCCGCCCGGAGCTGTCTGACTCGGGTTGCACGAAATAGCTACTCACTCGGTCACCCGCCCCCTGCCCTGAGCTCGTTAACTCGTGAGTGAGAGTACTGAGCAAGCCCCCAGAACAGCGCCGGGCTTTGAAGCCAATTTTATTTAGTGGTCAAACCATGCAATTACAACTTCCAAGTCCGAAAAGCAGTTTTCTTGCACACAATCATGGGAAAAGGAGCGGCTATAAAACGATGGATAATATTTTTTCAGCGTTACAACCCCCGCGAAATAAGTCGTTTCACGATCAGAATTTGATCCATTCGTTCCGATAACATTTGGAAAGTCTCAAAGTCGCCGCACTATAAAATTACTTTATCCCATTCAGGGGGGCAAAACCGGAAGTTAGACTGACTTGATGACTCGAGTGACTCCAAAACCCGACTCTCTTTGGTGAGTGACTCATATAAACTCAAGTTAGTAAAAAGAGTCGAACCTCCCATCACTATTACACACACAGCAGACACACTCGATTATTTTCTTCTTTTGAACAGCTTTGCGATTGCAGCGACTGACATGGGTAAGCCTGATTTGATTGGCTCTCAAAATTCAAATCATGTTGAATTGTCTGAATCTTTTAAATCCCGCAATTTGTTCTAATTGGTTTAGAGTTTCAGGGACTCGCTTAAGTCACCAAATTGTATTTACTCTGTAACGATTATCAAAATAAAAAATTATGAAGTACAATACATTATGAAAAATAAACTGTTCAAGTAAAAGTAAAAAGTACTATAATTTAATTATACTCAACAAAGTACCGTTACAGGGGGGACGATACTCAAGTACTGTAACGAGAGTAGTTGTAATTCGCTACTTTACACCTCTGCCCATTTGTGAGAAAGTCACCCACTCAAAAGCTTTTTGATGAAGTGGACTTTTTGATGAATATGCGTCCTCAAAAGGGCGTAGGGGTCGTATTCAAACACAGCCTGTGTCTGTCACAGTTCTGAGATGGGACACATTGCAAATCAAGCTAACTATCGTTATTTTATTATAATGTCAGAAATTTACATTGACACATTGTTTTCTAAAGATAGTTTGGAAAAATAAACCAAACAGTACTCGAGTGCTGTCCTTATGCGGTTACAGAGTGGACAAATGATCCAACTGACATCTTCTGTCTTATTGAATCCCCCGTTAAGGAACCGTGTCAACTACATTATGATCCAGTGGCGTACCGTCAGTTGTAAAATAGGCCTTCGGTAACCTTACCTTTATACGGATATTAATCTCAACCCGTTTCCAGTTATAGTTATTAATTATCAATCAAGCAATTAACTGATTAACAAATAGACCTATCAATGAATAGAGCAAGTTGTTCTGTGTAAGTTGTTCTGTTCTGTGTTGTTGTTTTTTTGGGGTCATAAAATGTGTAGCACTTATTAGGCTGTATGTGTTTTGATAGCTGGTGCTAAAACAAATCAGCTTGAGTAGCCTAACAATCAAACCAATGTTTTGCCTATAATTATTAAGAAATGACAACTTGAGATTGTTTAACAAGGATCAGTAAGAGCAACAAGAGAGTCGTGCCTTTAATTTAAATGTCCAAAGAAATTACTTAACCCAGGTGCGTAGGTCTGTAAACTGTTAAAATATAAGCAAGGTAGAGTCCGCACACTGGGATTTGAAGAAAAGACTTGAAAGTCAGTATTTAGAAAAATATATTTTATATACTCTTAGAAAATTGCAGAAGCCAAAGTTCAAAAAGTGAGAGCAAACGTTTCAGTCCATGGTACTTTCCTCAGTGCAAAAAGACAATGCAGTAGGCAACACACTATTCAAGATACAGGACAGGTGATCTCTATCAGAATCAGGTTAAACGAGTACAATCACAATTGGCCAACATAGCAGCTGGGAAGTCACATGATATGCATTATTGCAGCAGAGTACTTAATTACATTCTTTGAATATTGTAAATGTTTCTGTTAAAAAAAATTTAAATATAAAATATGACATTATCAAAAAACAAACAGTATTTTAACTTGTAACCATAAATCATAGTACAGAGGAGATGGGCACACTGGCACATGTAGAAGGCCATATGTAGTATGGTAAGGAAACCGAATAAGTGAGCAACATTGTGCTATCACAGAAAACATGTCATATCCAGTTTCTCATTTACACCACTAGGATGCAATGTTTCGAGGTAAAATATGTATCTGGATTTACACTGCAGTAATCTTTGTTCCAAATTACCTGCACTACGATGGGGAAGAACAACATCAATGCCACAGAACATCAGGTCCGAGAACGATTGCTCAGCATTAGAAACATGTTTTGTAATGGAAGACTTGATGTCAGATCTGCAAATCGCGCCCTTATGTTAATTTATTCTATTTCTAAGTTGCCTGGATGTCTTACCAACATACTGTATGCCACATTTGTTACGAATCAGAAAATAAATTACATTGATAGAACTACAAGTTATAATTTTCTTGATATATTATTTTTTAGTGGCAAAACCGAAACTATTGACCTTTTTGCTATTAGTACAGGCAGCACAGTTGTGACAAGGAAAGAAGCCTTTTGCGTTGTCCAAACGCCTGGCCATCAGTGATTTTAAGCACATCGGCATGCACCAGTGTGTTCCGAATATTACTTGCTCTGGAATAAGAGAAAAGAAGAAGAGTGTTAAGAATCTCTTTACCAATAGGATCAACAGATAAAACATTCCAATGCTTGTTCACAATGCTACAGTCATGGCTAGAGGTGTATACATAATGTTGAAGACACAAGAGAACTCTTTGGAATTTCTTGATCTATATGTCATAAAGAGTTCCTCCCTCTTGTTATCGGACACCTTTTTTAAAGCTAGCACCAAACAATCTCTTTGATACCCTCTTGCCCAAAACTGTCTGAACAGTTTATCTGACTCAATTTGAAAGTCCTCATCTTTTGTGCAAATATGTCAAACCCTTAAAAATTGGTTGTATGGTAGGCCTTTTTTAAAGGCAATGAGTGATAACTCATGAGACACTGAGTGATAACAAATAATAGAGGAGGCTGTTTTTGTCTGTGGGTTTAACAAACAAAGTAGTATAAAGTACTTGCCGATCATAAACAGTCTAGGTGTCCAAAAAGTTAATCTTATGGGAATCTGATTCCAAACTAAATTTAATAGACTTAACGCAGCTGTTAATGTAGTCAAAAAATATCATGAGTTCACTGTATGGGCCTTTCCAGATACAGTAGATATCATCTATATATTTTCCAGAACACAATACTTAGGAGGAATGGATTATTGTTTTATACATATTCGTACTCAAAAAAACCCACAGTAATATTGGCATAATCAGGGGCAAATGTTGCACCCATGGCAGTACCTTGAATCTGCAGAAAAAAATCTTTACCATACCTAAAATAGTTTTTGGTCAGTATCAGTTCAGCCATCTCAAACAGAAAGGTAGTAGGGGGATTTCTATTGGTGTCTAGAAAGAATTTGAATGCTGAAGATATATAATATAAAGACTGACTACATCCATAGTAACCAAAATTATGTCATCACCATTAAAAGTAAGTAAGTAATCTTGAACCAATGGTCTAATATAGTATCTACTAAATTAGATAAAGGTTGAATGGTTCAGTCTCCTCTGGACGCGTTGCCTGTTCAGATATCTTCGGTTTTGAAATGCCCTGTCTGCCCCTACTCCTGGTCTTGTGTGCCTTAGTTGCTGGTGAGTCCATCCTCTGGTGTTTTTATTTATAATAGTTCATTATAATTTATAAAATTTTATATTACATTTTATTAGTTATTATTTTTTAAATGACACTGAAAACATTCTGTTCTGCAACATGTATTCATCAGTTCCATTCAGCTTTCAGTTCATATAGCCTATTTCAGTTCAACATGCTCGTACTAGTACATGCCATTGCTAACAAAGTCTATTGTCTGTTGTGTGATGTCTAATTTCTATTCCCAAAACAGTGTTCTCTGCTTGTTCCAGCCAACTTGAAGTTTGTCTTCAAACTTACTTTTCTAGATTTGTTTGTTTTTTATAAGAAATGTACAAACCCCAATATGTAAAATGCACATAAAAGCAGAAAGCAGTGATTTGTAAATTCTCTTTTACATATATTTAATTGATAACAGTACAAAGAAAATATACAGTCAAGCCGAAATGTCTGCACACCCCTTTCACGTTACAGACTTATACTACAATAGATTGAGTTCATTTTTTGCCTCAAACATCTACACACAATAGCCAATAATGACAAAGTGAAAACAGGTTTTTTAAAAATATGCAATTTTATTTTACTGACAAAAATAGGTTATTTAGGGGTTACATATCTGTACACACCCTTAGCCTAATACTTGGTTGCTGCACCTTTGGCAGCAATTACAGCTTCAAGGCGTCTTGGGAAAGAAGCTACGAGCTTGGCACACTTGTTTCTGGATATTTTTGCCCATTCCTCTTGGCATATTCTTGGAAGCTCCGTCAGGTTGGATGGGGAGCGTCGGTACACAGCCATTTTCAGCTCTTTCCACAGATGTTCAATTGGATTCAGGTCTGGGCTCTGGCTGGGGCCACTCAAGGACATGCACAGACTTTCTCCGAAGCCACTCATTTGTTCTCTTGGCTGTGTGCTTCGGGTCGTTGTCATGTTGGAAGGTAAACCTTCGCCCCAGTCTGAGGTCCAGAACGCTCTGGAGCAGGTTTTCTTCAAGGATCTCGGTGTGCTTAGCTGCATTCATCTTTCCCTCTATCAGGACTAGTCGCCCCGTTCCCGCTGCTGAAAAACATCCCCACATCATGATGCTGCCACCGCCATGCTTCACTGTAGGGATGGTATTAGCCAGGTGATGAGCGGTGCCTGGTTTCCTCCAGACGTGACGCTTGGTATTCAGGCCAAAAAGATTTTGGTTTCATCAGACCAGAGAATCTTGATTCTCATGGTTTGAAAGTCCTCTAGGTGCCTTTTTGGCAAACTCCAAGCGGGCTGTGATGTGCTTTTTACTAAGGAGGGGCTTCTGTAAAGGCCTGATTGGTGGAGTGCTGCCTGGATGGTTGATCTTCTGAAAGGTTCTCCCATCTCCACAAGGATATGCTGGAGCTCTGTCAGAGTGACCCTCGGGTTCCTGCTCACCTCCCTGGCCAAGGCCCGTCTTCCCCGATTGCTCAGTTTGGCCGGGCGGCCAGTTCTAGGAAGATTCTTGGTGGTTCCAAACCTCTTCCATTTACAAATGATGGTGGCCACTGTGCTCTTTGGGACCTGTAAAGAGATTTTTGCGTACCCTTCTCCAGATCTATGCCTTGACACAATCCTGTTTCTGAGGTCTGCAGATAATTCCTTTGACCCCATGGCTTGGAGTTTGCTCTGACATGCACTGTCAACTGTGGGACCTTATATAGGCAGGTGTTGGCAATCCCCAATCATGTCCAATCAATTGAATTTATCACAGGTGGACTCCAATTAAGTTGTAGAAACATCTCAAGCAGTATCAGTGGAAACAAAATGCACCTCAGCTCACTTTTGGGTGTCATATCAAAGGCACAAAGTGTGCACACTTTTGTACATAATATTTTACATTTTGATTTTTAATAAATTAGCACAAATGTCTAAACCTGTTTTCACTTTGTCATTATGGGCTATTTTGTGTAGAATTTTGAGACAAAAAATGAACTCAATCTTTTGTAGAATATGTCTGTAACGTAATAAAACGTGGAGAAGGTGAAAGGGGTGTGCAGACTTTCCGGCTTGACTGTATTTAATGTTTTACCTTATCAACTTTATAGATTTTTGTAAATATACGCTAATTCCAAATTTGATGTCTGCAACACGTTCCAAAGAAGTTGGGACAGGGGCAAAAAAAAAAAAAGACTGGGAAGTTCAAAAAACATCTGTTTGGAACATTCCACAGGTAAACAGGTGATGCTATCACGACTGGGTATAAAAGGATATCAAAAGACTCTTGATATCTTATTTTCAGGTACTTTTAGAAGCGATAGTATACTGTCTCTGCATTTGAATTGATCTTAATGGGAATTGGGGGGTGGAACTAGGTTAAACTGTAAATTACACGGGTATAGAATGGAACCCATGGTTGGCTAAATGGCTGTAAGTCATCAAAGGTCTGGGGTATCAAACGAGCCTCAAACTGTCACTCTGCTGGGTTATTTCTCAGGAGAGGAGGTAGGAGAAACAACCCTTCAAGTGATCCATCCATATCTACTGCATATCTGGCAGCAGAGTGATGGTTTTAGGCTCGTTTGATACCGCAAAAGAAAATATTTTCTTCAATTAAATATATGTAAAAGAGAATTTACAAATGACTGTTTTCTGCTTTTATGTGCATTTTACATACTGTCCTAACTTTTTGGGAATTGGGGTTTTATTTATTAAGACCCACAAGCACTTTATTTTATAATGTGAAGCACTGTTATGGAAGTACTTATTCTAAAATGGTGCCTATTGTTACTATTGTCATGTTTAAATATCAGACATGCTTGTTGATGCTAAAAATAGGTAAACTCAGTAAAAATATGTAATTTGATACAAAAAACCAAATCCAGAAAAATAAAACAGTAAAACTGAAATTGGGAAAAAATACAACAGATATTAAGAGGCCTGAGAAATATCACTTCCATTGCTGCTTCTTATCCTTGGCGCTGAAGATTTGTCCCAAATTCCCAAGTGGGGTGAGGGACCATTGCTTCTCAGTAATTTATTGTAGGATGAATGAGCAATCTAACAAGAGAATATGAATTGAATGCCTATATGTGCCGCCTGATATGGCAGTGCTTTGCAACTTATGCAGAGCCATGATGTTGCACTTTCTTAGTACTTGGATCTCGCTATTCTAATTACTTTTACCATTATAGGAATAAATCATTTTCAAATAGCAACGGCAAGCTCACAAAGGCTTGTTAAATTGTCAACTGGCCAATGCTACTTGGGAGGGCTCACTCAGAATGCCTAATTAGGCTGATTATGTCACTTCGTCAGAAGTAAAATGATGGGAGCTATACCACCAAGCAGAATGCCAAAATTGGTTTAGTAGAATTGTGATAAGACAGACTGTGATGTATTCAATTGTTCAACCGGGTCTCACAACCTATTCATGTCTATTCCTAAAATCGTACTATCCTCACATCACATATAAATGGAACCATTTGGCTGATATGATTCGGACACAGCCTGGTATTCACTCTTTCTGTGACACAGACAACCATTAGAGTGGAGTCAGCTAAAATGGACCATCAGGCAAAATGGGCCAAATAAGGTTGGAGCATAGACTGAAAAAAAAATATGGACAAAGTCACTATTACGTCACCCATTGCCTTCCCACAGGCTCGTAAAAAAATGTTTTGATGCTCGGAATTCAGGCGAAAGTACGGTTTTCGCCGCCATGTACAAAAAGCGCCTGTGCAGTAAGGAGAGCCTCTGACTTGGAGTTGCCATGGATTAGTCCACAAAAAATGTTTAAACGACACAATAACTTAACAAATCGACACATGGGAGGACATTAGACGAAGATGTTCTGGTGAGAATCTTTTTGACTTCGTATTTTTTCCACATTTGGTACACTGACTTGCATTGAAAAACGGGCCTAAAAGACCTATACTGGAGCCAGCCGTACTGGCTCCAGAGAGTAATGCTCGAAAAAAAAAAACAGAAAGCTAACTTAATTCATAAAAAAGACGATTCGTTTTAAACACTGAGTGTTTGGACCACCGACCACCTGCATAACTATTTAACTTAAGTTACATAAACAAGCATTTCCATGTTTAGCTAGCCAATCCATCCAACCAATATATCCAGAAGCTATTAAATAATTAAATTCACGTAACATACATAACTTAAATTCCCTTACCTTCCATAATATTGAAGCTGCATGACTGCATGAGTTTTCCCAGCCAGCAGTCCACAGTGGATAGTCCTAACGTGTATTTTTACGAGCGTGTTTATATGAAGGAGGGTTGAGATATGCAGGAGTCGAAAAATGACACAACACCGGCACACTAAAGTAGAGTAGGTGCACTTGGCAATGGACAATTTACCGGGAACTGCGAACCAACAGGAGGGCGGAAACATCAAAAACCAGATATTCAAACACTTATGTGAAGCAAAGTGGCCCTCACAGAAAAGAATACTCAGTGTTCGAAAATCGCGTACATTCCAAAAGAGCGTGAACTGTATATAAGCACTGTATGGAATGTGTCTCGGCCAATCACAATGCGCGGTCGGAACTAACTTGTATATAACTGTATATCAGTCAGATATTTTTTTTAAAACAGAGTACTGGAAATCACTGATAGTGTACAGAGCTGAAGTTTGGCTTGGTGGTGCTCGTTTGAATTTCGAGAAAGAGGAGCAGTGGCAGGAGGAGCAGCAGGAGCAACAAGAGCAAGGAGGGCAAATCTCTCCAACAAGATCCGGGTGACTTGGGTTGACCAGGTGGTCAACCATTGTTTGACACTAAGGGAAGCTGGGCAGAGAGTCCAGCCAAATCTCAGCCACTTCACGGTTACCTCTATCATACAAACATTTAGAAATGAGAATAGGTAGGTTTGCTCTATTGTTGTTTACTGTAACATATCAATACTCAGCAAATACTGTACTGCACAGTACCTAACGTATACTACTACAAGGGACCACAGTACGGACAGCACAGTGTGCACAAGATAAGCTGCCAGTATCCCTTGTGTGCATACCGAATCCACCCCTACATGGAGCAAATGCGGGAAAGCCTGTCCCCTCTGCAGTTCAGAGTTGCTGAGCCAGTTTCTCACAGCAGTTACAGGAGGATCTTACCAGGAGGATCTTACCAGCCTTAACCCCTTCGCACCGTCACCGATTTAGGGAATGTTCTATTTAAGGCTTTATAACTCCAGGTGTGAGCATCACAGAAACTTGGAACATGGCTTAAATGAAATAAGACGGTTGTCCCATGTACAATACTGACTTAGATTAGTTTATTTTCATAATTAAGGTAAAAATAAAGTGCCACAAATGCAAAAAAATCTTTGCAAAAATGCAAAAGAATGTTTTTTTTAGTTTGCAATGAAATACTGAGATCTACATATCTAAAACAGGTAAATTGATACATTTCTTGGATCACAGACTCCTTGTCCACAAGTCTGACAAATCTGAGGCGGACATGCAGAACTACTAAAGGTCTATGATGCAAAATGTAGGCAGTGTACCCTGTTGTCTCTTAGTAAGTCATAAAACTCACTTTTGCAGCATTTTCAAGTGGGAATTACTATATTTTAATCAGTATAGGGGATAGATATCTATGGGTCCAAAAACCTATCCAAAGCCTGTCATAAAATGAATAAAACATATTTTTTTTAATTATAAAGCATATACACATTCATACTCAAGGAAAATTTAACATTCATCTAGCACATTACATTTGCACAGTACATTTGAATGAGTACTTTCCATAGCCCATGGAGATACTAATACGCCATAGTGTATATTACATATGATAAGATTACAATGAAATAATATTCAAACATCAGGAAAATGCTGGCAAATGTTCTAAAATTACAATATCAAATTACAGTACCTGAAAATAAAATATAGAGATTTTTTGTTTTGATGTTGATTGGTCACAGACTTCAGAAAGTAACAGCATGCAAAGGATATGCGACCAAATATTAAATATGATACTTAACAAATATGTTAAAGCAAAGGGTATGAATACTTATGTAAATGAGAGATTTCAGTTTTAAATTTTTAATACATTTGCAAAAATGTCTAAAAACATGTTTTCAGTTTGACTGTATGTTCATCCTCCATGCAGTTACACTGCAGCAAGCCATTTAATAATACAAGCATCTTCCATTGAACAGAATATAATGATGATCGTGTTTCAAAAAGTTGATATTTTAATTTGAATTATGTCGGGCTAGGTTTTGCACAATGCCCTTTTCTGTTTTAGGCTTCTTCGCCAACCATTTTTTATATTTCAGATCAGTAATCTCTCGGAAATGTTAAAAATCGTTGAAAACAATCCCATTCTAAATTCCAGAGAAGTCTGGAAATTTAGGTCTGGAATTTTGAAGTGGAATTAGGAACCCTGTTATCAGTGGTAAACCAGTAGAAAGTAGTTCCATTTTAATAAAAGGAGCTGCTTAATTTTGGTTTTGAAGTTATAAGTTGATACATCACAGGGTTTCTTAATCCTATTTTATTACCCTTGAAAATTGGGGGGGGGGGGGTACTCAATTACAGAAAAATTGGACCTGTAGAAACTGTGCAGTAGGTAGGAGGGGAAGAAACACCTTCTGGCAAAGACAATGAACTATAATTGTAATCAGATTAAGACAGATAAAAACATGTTATCAAGTATTTGGTGAGAAGTGAAAATGAAATCAGGGCCTTATTAATGTTAGCCATTCCAGGGAAAGAAATTGCAGTTGCAGAGGTTACAGTTCTATTAGAACATTTCTGGCGCTCGGAAATACAAAACCAACTTCTAATTACATGCTCATCTGATTTCTCCACAAAGGTTTCCCTGACATTACTGTACTTGTACTAACCTTTCAAACTTCATTTGAAAACCAAATAAAGCTTACCATTGCTCACAGCATGTGTTATTAGTTGTAAATTTGTTTGGTCAGCAGTATTCAAATGACACTTTGTCACTTTGTACTGATAGAAGCTCAGTCAAAATTAGAAAACAATATAGTTTATACATTATTATAGTTCAATATCTCAATATGTTCAATATTACAAGTTAACACAACTCTGAAAGTCAATTTAAGTAGGCCTCTTATTAACAGCAAAATATTTATCATTACAATTATAGGCCTACATAGGCTATTGACTTTAACTGCATTAACTAACCTATCAGAATAACCTTGGATTTTTTACTATTTAACTTTTTTATTACAATTTTAGTTTAAATTTTTTCAAAAATGTGTTTTTATTTTTATTTCAGGTTACAACACTAACCTTGTTGGTAGCACATGTAATTAATTTAATTTATTGATAAAAATGACTGATGATGACGATATGTAAAAACCCACAAGTACACAGTCAAATCCAACATTTAAAGGTGCTACATGCTTAAAATGAACTGCTGTTCAGAACATCTGATAGCATTGGAAAAGCGTCGTAAAGCTCCTTTCCGACAGTGGGATTTGGGGGGTCTGCGTATGACGACCTTCCGAAACCAACATTCAGAAATTTACGCCCACTTTCCGCTGGTGGCCATGTGTGCATCGGGCAAGGTTTCAGGTCGTCTGCAAATACTCTATCTATTCATTCTTCGTATAACTACTTCCGCCACCATGTTGACTATTGCTCATCACTCAATATGAATAGCCTTGAGGAAAAAATGCCTGTGTCTGAGTGTGCTGCATTAATATGACTTTTTCATTGCGATTTCAAGACCCAGAAATCGCTTAATTCTTGGATGGAGATCGCGGAGACAGCAGCCAAGAAGAGGAATTTCCCCCCTCCCCTCATATAATCCCACCCCTCTCTATAATGTACAGCTTCTCGGCCCACCTTCGACTTTAGCTACTTCGGAAAAGGTATGAACAACAACACTGTCCAAGGTGTTGTAGCCTACAAACCACTTTGTTTGAAGCATGTAACCTAGAAATGGCATATTTGCTGCTTTTGGAATACTTGTCTAATCTTGCCATGGGGAGAGGGCGCGTCACAACCCTGAAGTTGGCATGTCTTTTATAGGAATGTTAGGGTGTTTCCTTATGCTAAACACTATGAACAGACACACATATCCAATTTACAAACAGTTCACATTCATCATCTGATACACCTGGGTTACACACAAAATCAAAGGTCTGCACATATTTCACGAATCCGACGTGGATTAATAACTTTTATTAAGAACGAAAGTAAGAAGAATTTAAGAAAGAGTTTGTGCATGGGGCGCAAATGTGTTTTTTAAATACTTTTTTTTTTTAATTCCATGTCTTGGCTTTGGTCTAGAATTCTTGGCTTGAACTCTGCCTCCCTCCACCAGCCTGATGCCAGGCCCCCTTGAGCCCAGGGTATGTATACTTATACTTTACTGTTTTGTACTAAGAGAGTTAACATTGACCAGCAAACCTCATCCTACTGATTCCCTGTCCCGGTTGAACACATCAAATTCAAGCTACAGACACCAAAAGCTAAATTCTTGTTAAAATATGCTGCTTGTTTCAAATGTATCAAATATCCATTTAAACGGGTGACATGGTGGTTGAATATGACACATGCCAGTTATCTTTAGGTAACATCAAAGTGAATGTGTGCATCAATGTTATTTTTATATGCCCAAATGTCCCATTCTACAAGTTCACCTCGTTTTGTTGGCGTATCAATGAGAACTGTCAGTGAGATAGTTGCCATAGTTACCTCGAGACTGGATTTACCAGGAAGTGGGCGTTTACAAAGTCCTAATATAAGCAATGTGAGATATCACACCAGCTTTTAACCTCCAAACATTGTTAAGGTACACGCTACCTACCAGGCCAAATCCCCGAATTTGCGTATTTTGAAAAAAGGACGACACGAGCCCCGAGGGGCAACGGGCAAGTGTGACAAGTGCGATAAAGGAGTAAGGTTGGCCACGGTCACATAGCGCAGGAGGGCTAGCGTTACCAAAAGCAAATGCATACAGTAACGTTAGCAGGACGGCTAAGATGTAGTTTGAGCGGGATAATGTTAGATCTAGCTAGCTATGTGTCGACACACCGACTCTAGACAACTTTGATTTTGTTACGTTAACATAATCAAAAGTCAGTTATCAAATCTTTTTCCATATAACATAGAAAGTGCTTAGCTATAAATAGCTGGCTAACGTTAGCCTACCTCAAATTACCCTTGTTATGTTACAAGTTGGTTATCGAAACAGTCAACATTTTAAAATGTTGCTAACTTGTATCTAAGGTTTGCAACCTAACAGTAAAGTTAGCTTGCAATAATAGATAATCAATCATGCTCTGTGTAAACCAGTAACAAGGCTGCTAAATTACATAATTCCGTTGCGTCTTTGGATGCCAAAACAATAAGAGGAAGGAGGGAAACCTTATATTTTACAGTATAGCTACCGTCAGCATCTCCGGATTCAAGCAATTCACCGGGCAGATTCATATTGATAATACCCGGGTGTGCACACTTCATATCAGGCAAAATATTTAAATTGCAACGTTATTGTGGATACTGTTGCTGGATCATAGCTAAAGTTAGACCATGTGCATTGTGTGTTTTAGTTTTTTTTATTTCATTAATTTACATTCCCCATTGTTTACATGGAGGTTTTCTGTGGTGGTCACATGATATGTCCGTTTGTGACCTCCCTGGTGAACTCCTCCCTGACCTCTGGCTGCTTCCCCTCATCCTTCAAGAGAGCCCACATCACCCCGATCCTGAAAAAACCTACGCTGGACCCCTCCAACATCCAAAACTACAGACCGGTATCTCTTCTTCCTTTTCTTTCCAAAACTATTGAACGTGCTGTTTCTAACCAACTGTCGTCTTTCCTTACCCAGAACAACCTGCTAGACCCCCACCAGTCCGGCTTCAAACCTGGCCACTCAACGGAGACCGCACTCCTCTCCGTTAGCGAGATGCTTCATGCAGCTCGTGCAGCCTCCCTCTCCTCTGTGCTAATACTTCTAGACCTCTCTGCCGCCTTCGACACCGTAGATCACTCCATCCTCCTGTCGTCCCTGTCTGCAGCGGGGATCGGCGGCTCGGCCCTGGCCTGGATTAAGTCCTACCTCTCCGAACGCTCCTCCCAGGTTGCCTGGGCTGGTAAAGTATTGGCACCCCGTCCCCTTATCATAGGAGTCCCCCAGGACTCAGTCCTTGGTCCCCTCCTCTTCTCCACCTATACCAAATCCCTTGGCCCTGTTATCACTGCTCATGGTCTTTCTTACCACTGCTATGCTGACGATACTCAACTCTTTCTCTCCTTCTCACCCTCTGACACTCAGGTGTCAGTCCGCATCTCCGCTTGCCTGAGAGACATCCAGAGCTGGATGGACAACCACCATCTCAAGCTCAATCCAGGCAAGACTGAGCTCATCTACATTCCTGCTCTAACCTCTCCCCCTCTCAATCTTTCTATTTCCCTAGGAGACACTCCACTGACCCCAACGCCCTGTGCCAGGAACCTCGGAGTCGTGATGGACAACAGGCTGTCCCTCTCCGAGAACATCGCAGCAGTAACTCGGGCATGCAGGTTCTTCCTGTACAACATCAGGAGAATCCGCCCCTTCCTTACCACCCACTCAACCCAGCTCCTGGTCCAAGCGATGGTGCTGTCCCGCCTGGACTATTGCAACTCTCTCCTGGCTGGCTTGCCAGCATCGGCCATTAGACCCCTTCAGCTTATCCAGAACGCAGCAGCGCGCCTGGTCTTCAACCTCCCCCGACACTCCCATGTCACCCCCCTGCTCATTGACCTCCACTGGCTACCGGTGATGGCCCGCATCAAATTCAAAACATTGGTGCTCGCCTTCCAGGCAGTCCGAGGATCTGCCCCTCCATACCTCCAAAAGCTCATCAGACCCTACACACCTGCCAGATCTCTGCGTTCCACCACCTCAGAACGACTGGTACCCCCCTCTTCATACTAGCACCCGGTCTCGACGTCTGTCTGTCCTGGCCCCACGGTGGTGGAATGAGCTCCCCGTGGAGGTCAGAACAGCAGAAAGTCTGACCGCTTTCAAGCGCAGATTGAAGACTCACCTCTTTTTTAAATTTTTTATTTTATTTTATTTTGTTTCTGATTTTTCCCCTTTTTCTCCCAATTTAGTAGCCAATTGAACCCCTATTCTAATTCAATTCCCCCCATGTAGCAACCGCTAGAGAACCACCGCTACACAATCCCGTCTATCGGTACTAGTAGTAGGAAGGAGGGCGCCACGTCCTCTACAGGGCGCGACTCCTCGAGCTCCTGACCGCGACTCGCCTGGGTCCCGTGCGCAGCGATTCTCTCCGAGCCCCTCCCCCCACCCAGAAGCGGCTGCCAATTGCCGCTTCCACAGGGCACCGGCCACGCTCGGATATGGCAGGACCGGGGCGCGAACCCCGATCCTCGGAGTACAACTGCGCTGACTGAAAGTCAGCGCTCTTACCGTTGTACTATCGCGGCGCCAAGACTCACCTCTTCAAGCTGCACCTCTCTCCACCCCTCCCTACCTCCTTGTGACTATTGTTATCAAAATTGTGTAGTTCCCCCCCCCCCCAAAAAAATAAAAATAAATAAATAATCCCCAATCATACTGACTGCACCTAGTACTTAGATTCGTGTTTACCTTTTTAGGATTGTTTTAACGCACTTGTTACTAGTTCGGAAATGCACTATGTACATCGCTCTGGATAAGAGCGTCTGCTAAATGCCTATAATGTAATGTAATGTAATGTTGTAGGCTATAATTTGTAGGCGTTGGGGGTAACAGTAGCCTAACATTAGCCATTACACTCTGTTTATGGTCATTTCAATTGCGATAGCTGAAGAGAGATAAAGTTTTCTTTATCATTGGAGGTGAATAAAGAGTTAGGCTACCTTTCATTGCCTTGTCGATGCGGTCGTTCATCTGTGATGACTGTGCCTCTCTAAACACGCATCTCCTAAATACATCCTGTTATTTACCACCACTTTTTATTAAAAGTTCATTATTGTTGCGTTAAGATTTCCCAAATAATACAATTGGTAGCCTATAATTTTTTTAAATAGCACATATTTACACCTATAATATTTCTTTGTTTGACTATGCACAACAATTTTCTTTTAAAAAACATTATTTTAAGACCCCCGTAGGCCTACGATAATTTAATATTTCCCATCTGGCGTCACTGAAGCGGGACAACAAATTGAACGAGACCGAGTAGCCGGCTAAACCGAACAAGATCGAATTAACTGCTCTTTCGAACTCGAATGTCTGCTACTGAGGTCAAAAAGAACGACAAATCGCCGCAATCTGTAACATCGCACATTGAGCTTGCATCGCCTAGACTACAAGTTGACTGCAGGATTCATGTATTAAAACAAGTAAGTGATATTTATTAATGTAAACTTATATGTCATTATTGGTAAATGCAAGTTAGTGGGGCAGGCACTGGCAGCACTATTGAATGTGCATGTACTGAATAGGCTATCACAGATCAAACTGATGACATTTAAAAAAATATATATCAAAACTCGAAAAGTTCGAAAGGTTCGAAACAATTACATGTCTCAGAACGAGATCACTCGGACGGTGCAAAGATTTGAACCGCCCATCACTAGCGGGAGTGTTCCATAGACAGTTTTGAGAAGAGGGGAGTGGTCATTTCTCGTGTGATGTCACAGTTTCCTCAAGATGCTGAAATTCGTAAGAAATGGGTGGCGTTTATGGAAAGCTACCATTATTGCTACAATGGCAAGCTCAGTGTAAACACCCGCTTGTGCAGCGACCATTTCACAAAATCGGACAGCTCAGAATTATAACAATTTGGCTTGGCCAAATTCCTCAAACTTATTGCTGGGGTTGTGCCCTCTCCACCCCTTTTTCCTATCTGGGATCATCCTCTCCCTCCCCCAACGACATTGGTGGCGGGGCAGATGAACCTGCTGCAACCGGTAAGTTGCTAGCTAATTCTACTGCTATTTTACCGAAGCTGGTGGGTGTAATGTTAGCTATATTCTCTATAAATAATAGAGGAGTCTACTGCTGTAATAATATGTTTGAATAGTTGGCATTGCAATGTAGCCCATTGTTTCCAACATTCCTTCATGGATATGTACGCTATCTAATTAGGTTATTGCTGCGAATATAGGAGAAGGGTTGGGTATCATTTGAAATTTTTCAATACCGATACCCTTAATTCGAAACGATATCTGAACGATACCTTTTTCGATGAACACTTTATATGCTTATCAGCCAACTATGTTTCGATAAATTATATTAAACTGATATTTTTACTATTTGTAAACATTTTCATTCTGTGAAAAGTATGTTATTGTAAAATGACTGATAAGTAGGCTATTATTCTGTAAACATTATGTCATTGTAAACATTATGACATTGTAAAATGACAGAATAAGCACAACATAAGAAAATACAGTGCAATTTCAATCTTGTAATCTTGTAAAATGATAGAATAGGAACAGAAGAAAATGAAGTACAATTCCAAAACTGTCTGGACATCCATTTTGAATTTTAACTGTATTGAAAGGATGCAACCCCTTTACTCAGTGTTGTAAAAAGTACTCAAAATTCATACTTAAGTAAAAGTAAAGATACCTTGCTGGAAAATGACTCAAGTAAAAGTGAAAGTCACTGATTAAAAGTAAAGTAAAAGTATTAAAGTATCTGGTATTAAATGTACTTAAGTATCAAAAGTAAAAGTAGCCTACACGCACTAACAAAAAATAAATACATTTTATTTTTTACCAGGGGGTGCCCTAAAAAAATTCAGCCACAGGCACAATCACACCCCCCCAAAAGCCACGTTAAATTCTATTCAATTCATATTGCCGAAATGTTGGATTTATTTTACTTGCAGTGCTATAATAACCTATTTAGCTGGCAGGCAGGCTACTAAATGGTAAGAATCTCATATACGATTAGGCAAGTGTAAAAGTGCGTGCAGGTAAAAAAAAAAAAAATTTAAACCAATTTTTGCCGGTTTTTCACCTTAATGCGAGATGTAAAACTGTTCACTGGGAGACAGATGTTGAAAATATGCTGCTAACGTTACTTTCCTCAGAATCGTTTGACACATTCAGGCGTGATGTTTAATTCTGTGTGGGTTTTGTGTTTAGTTAGTATTGTCCATTTCGTGGAGTTAACACATCACCTCTAGCGAACTCTTATTGATAGCTGGCACTCTGGAGAGTCAGTTGTAGGCTGCATACCATAAGAAACAGCGCTTTTCAATTGTTTGCTTGTTTCACTTTTAATTAATCAAAATATAACTTCACTCTGCAATACGATTTGCCCTTGGGTGCGCACATGATCGCCGTCTAGATATTTATATCAGATATTTGGTTCAGGTTAACTTGAAGCCAGCTTCAGTAATGAATAAAATACTAAATAAATCTAGAGACACCCACCAGTTAAAATGAACAAAAGGAAAACGCTTAAAAATGTAAACAAAAATAAGTTTTTATTAAGGCTCTGTGCTATATTTTGTTTGATCATTTTGATCGCTTTTGGGTGTCGTATTACTTTAAATCAAGTACGGACCCGATAGGCTAGTCATGTGACTGGCTGGTGCACTGACTTCTTTTCCATTCAGCATTATTTTTTTACTTAGTAACGAACCCATTCTTGAAAATTGTAGCAGAGTAAAAGTATCAATTTTATTTTGAAAATGTAGTCAAGTAAAAGTGAAAGTAAAGCTAGTCCCAGCACAGTCTCAGGAACGTGGAGGAGATACCGGGAGACGGACCATTACACGAGGAGAGCTGGACAGGACCGTAGAAGGGCAACAACCCAGCGGCGGGACCGGTATCTGCTCCTTGGTGCGAGGAGGAACAGGAGGAGCACTGCCAGAGCCCTACAAAATGACCTCCAGCGGGCTACTCATGCATGTTTCTGATGAAACTGTCAGAACAGACTCCACGAGGGTGGCATGAGGGCCCGACGTCCTGTAGTGGGACCTGTGCTCACAGCCCAGCACCGTGCAGCTCGATTGGCATTTGCCAGAGAACACCAGAATTGGCAGGTTCGCCATTGGCGCCCCATTCTCTTCACAGATGAGAGCAGGTTCACACTGAGCACGTGACAGATGTGAAAGCGTCTGGAGACGCCGTGGTGAATGTTATGCTGCCTGCAACATCATCTAGCATGACTGGTTTGGTTTAATTGACTTGGTGTTATACTGTGATGATTAAGTGTTTAAGTGATGATTAGGGCGGCAGTATAGTATAATGGTTAAGGAACTGGACTTGTAACCGAAAGGTTGCAGGTTCGATTCCCAGATAGGACACTGCTGTTGTACCCTTGAGCAAGGTACATAACCTGAATTGCTTCAGTATATACAGTTGAACCTCGATCCAACGGACTAATAGGGGGGAGCAGTTGTCCGTTAAAGCCGTTTGTCCGTTGCAGCGAATAATGCGACACTGCAAAATATCACTATAACAAGAGATATGTAGCGCATAACAACCAGGCAAACCGACGCTTGTACGACGCTTTTTTGCTTGTAATCGCGAACCTCGATTGTAATTGTTGACGGCGGGGGGGGGGGGGATGGTGCAATCAATTATTTTTGTTGACGGGGGGTGCAATCAATTATTTTTGTTGACGGGGGGGGTGCAATCGCCTTTATTTTTTTATTTTTATACAAACTTCGTTTTACGTTTTATTTCACGTATGTACCGCGGGTGTGCGTCCGCTTCTGCGTTTGTCTGTTATATCGTGAAAGTAAATACCCGTTAACCAGCCACGTCGATACACGCGTCAGATACTTAAGAGGAGGTGATGCTTGCGAGTCTTGACGCACCAAGGCACTAGCAGAGCATTCTGGGATTTGTAGTATTAGCGGTGCATGCGTTACCGGCGGGCCGACTCAGATTGAAATTTGATATTATCTCGCGGGCCAAATATAATTACATGTCCGTTGGATCCGGAATCCGTTGCATCGGTGTCCGTTGGATCGAGGTTCATCTGTATCTAGATGTATAGGAATGGATAAATGTAATAAGAAGTTGTGTAAGTCGCTCTGGATAACAGCGTCTGCTAAATGCCTGTAATGTAATGTAAAGTGTTCCCTTAATTTTTTTGAGCAGTGTATATTCGGTGGTTACAGCATGGTGCCGTTCATCAGCTTAGTTCTACTTGCCACAGTAAAGGGAGTTACGGAAGGGGTGCAGAGGGACCTTAGTATAAAATGAAATAGGAGATATAATGTAATAATAATTTCACAACTAGCTGTCTACTGTAACCGTTTGTTTATGATAGCCTCAAAGATATGAGATAAGCTAATAACGTTAACGTAACATCCACCTTAGCCAGCTGCGCATACGTTATTACAAGGCGGTCGTTAATATCCAAATCAAAAGTTCTGTTTGTGAGAACCGTATTTCATTTAATAGTAGTTTCACAATGTTTGCATTGTATGCAATAGATTGTCTGCAGCCTGCGAAAATAGCATTCACATCGAGAAGTAGCCTACCATAAAGTATCAAAATTTGGTACTTTTTTTTCCAAAATGTTTTGATACTCGGTAGGACCGATGTATTTCGCACCATTTTTTCGGTTATGAGACCCAGCCGGAGTTTCTCTCCACTAACGTTAACGCAATTTTGTGGCTGAACTTTGAAGGGGTTTCACTCAAAAACGCTGTTTGATTGCACGAGGGACGGCTTCGGAGGTCGGCGGCGGCGGTGCAGTTGGGATCGCTCCATAGTTAGCTGGCTCTGCAGCTCAGGACAGGCGGGTAGCTGGAACAGAGCGTGAAAGGAGGGCTGGAACGAGACGGGACAGGAGGGCTGGAACAGGGCGGGACAGGGAACATGACCACCCGGGAAACAGACAGGGCGTCGGCGAGGGTGCCTGACTGGGGAACAGGCAGGGTATTGGCGAACACGGACGGGTGGAAAATGGGTCCTCCGTCGGCGGGTAGCTGAGTCCGTTGACGGAGCCGAGAACCAGGACCCCCTAGTTTTTTCCTGGGCCCATAGTTACCCGGACACAGGACTAGACGGGTCCCTTTGAAGGGTGACGGTAGGGGTTGGGCAATAGGCTCAGGGCTGGCTGGCTGAAGGGTTACGACTCCGAGCCTAACGAAGTGGGAGATGGGTTAATCAAGAATCCAGGGTGATGGGTGATGATCACCATGCCGGCGAGCAAACTCAGGGTTCTGCCCCCAGATAACCATGAGGTATTCCTCATAGTTGTAGTTGTTGAACTAGGGGTCTTCAAATAATTCTCTCAGAAGACTGCCTGCTGGGTCCCAACTGGCGAGTTCCTTCTGTTAGGGGTGAGGAAAACAGGACCCAATAGCAGACGAGATGGACAATAAACCAAAGTTTATTATAAGGGCAAGGCAGCAATCCGTAGTCCAAAACAGGCAGGGTTGAACACCGGGAAGGCACAGCAGATTCAGAGTCCAAATTCAGGGTCGCGAGAACACAGGCAGGAATCAAGACCAGGGAGGCGTAACGGGAAAACAAGAGAAAACAAAAAGAAGACAGCAAAAAAAAAAAAAAATCAACAGGGAAAAGGACGAGGCATAACAAAAACTCAGGAACAGATACAGAATAACACTAACGGACAACTTGGAAGATTTCTCGAAAAAGCTATCATCAACAAAACGGTGAGGAACTCTCAACAAAGGACTGAAAGCACAGAGTAGAAATACACTGAGGGAGACAAGAAACAATGAGGATTAGGTGTGAGCAACCAGGAAGGGCAAATGACAGACTCACACATAACACAGACTTGAACATGAACTGGGCAGAGAATGGAAAGCGGAAACAAGAGTCAACTGTAGTTAATAGAGGAACCAAAGAAAGACAATTAGTGATAGAACAGGCAGAAAGAGAGGCAGTGAGGAAAGATGATGTTAGTAAGTTAGTAGATTAGTAGAAAACCCTGATTCTATGGCGTTATTAGATTAGTATTATATACAAGTTAGTCATTAGTAGATTAGTAGACCCTAATTCTAAGATGTTAGTGGTTGTTAGTTAATTAGTATTATTTACAATGAAGTAATTAGTAATGAAGGAAGCGCATGACAGAGGAAATACAGAGAAAACCGAAATCTCCACAGACTCCCGAAAAGTGTGACGAAGACAGGGAGTGACGGTAATACAGAACAGTGAAACCACAAATAATCAGAATAAATAAACAAGTAAAAAATACAAAACAGACAGACAGAATCTCAGAACGTAACACTATGAGGTTAAAGTGCAGACTGTCAGCTTTAATTTTAAGGTGTGCACATCCATATCAGGCGAGCCGTGTAGCAATTTGTAGTTTTCACGTGATGTAAAAAAAAAATTCAAATGTCACAGCCCTATGGGAACACCCGCCTTCCACTGCCCGCCAACGACAATGACAAGTTAGCCCAAATGCCGGATTGTTATTCTGAAATTGGATGCACTAACGGAAGAGGAGACAAGCCTGAGTTGTGTTTATACAGAATCCCGTCTGACAAGGAAAACCCAGAGAGAATAAGGTTGTGGATTTGTGCAATTAGCCTAGACGTACCACTGTAGGCTATACCTGCCGGCAAGAATGGAATGGCCAAAGAACGGCAGCCATCAAAGTACACTCGTCTTTGCAACGAACATTTAATTACAGGTAAATTATGCTTAAATACAGCTACCCAAATTATTTTAATTATTGTATTTGAAATCATATCTGCACGTAGGCTAATCATTGTAATTACTGACATGGTCCGTTTTCGTCGGCACCAGGGCGACTAACTTTAGTGACCTAACGTTACGATAACATTAGCTAGCTAAAGCGCTCTGTGCTAGTTTATAACGTTAATAACATAGCTAAGTTAATAACAAAGTTAAGATAGCTGTATACTGTTATGGCCAGCCTATCGATAACTTTTGTAATGTTAGCAATGCACCTATGCAAGCAACGTTAGGTAGCTAATGTTACCAAATTAGCACTCACCTTTCGCTTTGACGATGAAGAATTTCTTGCCCTTCACCTCCCAAACGATAGCATTATTGACCCATCCAGATCGAAAGTAGCTACAGATAACGGTCTGTACTTTTATACGCTTTCATCTTCGCGGCAGTGGATTCGCCACAAGATAAATGTAGTAGGCTACACGTCGCCGAAGTCGCTACAGCTCCGGCAGTTACTTCGTGGTTTTTAATGATTGAAATAAAGCAGCGGGTGCTGCATATAGGTCACAAAAGATGAAAATTTGACAGGCTTGTGCATCAGCTCTATGTGGTTTCCAGTGTCCGCCGGCATTTTGGAACATTGTTTTTCCCGCCAGGGCTCAGCAGCTGTCACATGACTGAAAATTATGAATTGTATTTTATACATAGTTCCCGCCATTTTAGGGGACCAAAACTAATTGGACAAATTGACATGAACTTAAATAAAGTCATCATATTTAATGTTTGGTTGCATATGCTTTGCATGCCATGACTTTCTGATGCCTGTGACTTTCTTCTCCTGACTTACAGGTGCAGCTCAAAAAATTTGAATATCTTGAAAAAGTTCAATATTTTTTGTCACTCATTTCAGAAAGTGAAACTCATATATTATATAGATTCATTACACATAGAGTGAAATATTTCAAGCCTTTATTGCTTGTAATTTTGATGGTTATGGCTTACAGCTAATGAAAACCCAAATTCAGTGTCTTAGAAAATTTGAATATTGTGAAAAAGTTCAATATTGGAAACTCATGGTGTCACACTCTAATCAGCTAATTAACTCAAAACACCTGCAAAGGTTTCCTGAGCCTTTAAATGGTCTCTCAGTCTGGTTCAGTAGGCTACACAATCATGGGGAAGACTGCTGACTTGACAGATGTCCAGAAGACAGTCATTGACACCCTCCACAAGGAGGGTAAGCCACAAAAGGTCATTACTAAAGAAGCTGGTTGTTCACAGAGTGCTGTATCCAAGCATATTCATAGAAAGTTGAGTGGAAGGAAAAAGTGTGGTAGGAAAAGGTGCACAAGCAACAGGGATAACCGCAGCCTTGAGAGGATTGTCAAGCAAAATCCATTCAAGAATTTGGGGGAGCTTCACAAGGAGTGGACTGAGGCTGGAGTCAGTGCATCAAGAGCCACCATGCACAGACGAATCCAGGACATGGGCTACAAATGTCGCATTCCTCGTGTCAAGCCACTCCTGAACCAGAGACAACGTCAGAAGCGTCTGATGCTGATTTCATTTTCCAGCAGGGCATGGCACCTGCCCACAATGCCAAAAGTACCAAAAGCTGTTTCAATGACCATGGTATTACTGTGCTTGATTGGCCAGCAAACTCGCCTCGCCTGACCTGACCTGTCAAGAGGAAGATGAGAGACACCAGACCCAACAATGCAGACGACCTGAAGGCCGCTATCAAAGCAACCTGGGCTTCCATTACACCTCAGCAGTGCCACAGGCTGATCGCCTCCATGCCACGCTGCATTGATGCAGTAATTCATGCAAAAGGAGCCCCAACCAAGTATTGAGTGCATAGAAATGAACATACTTTTCAGAAGGCTGACATTTCTGTTTAAAATATCCTTTTTTATTGATCTTATGTAATATTCTAATTTTCTGAGACACTGAATTTGGGTTTTCATTAGCTGTAAGCCATAATCATCAAAATTACAAGAAACAAAGGCTTGAAATATTTCACTCTATGTGTAATGAATCTATATAATATACAAGTTTCACTTTCTGACATGAGTGACAAAAAATATTGAACTTTTTCCACGATATTCTAATTTTTTGAGCTGCACCTGTATATTTCCATAGAGTCCAGTCAGAAAATTATTTAGGAGAAACAACCCTTAAAGTGATCCATCCAGATCTACTGCATATCTGGCAGCAGAGCGATGGTTTGAGGCTTGTTTGATACCTCAGACCCTTGATGACTTACAGCCATTTAGCCAGCCGTGTGTTCTATATTGTTCCAGTTAAGTTACAGCTTAATGCAGCGAATTACACAGTGGAAAGCAGACAGTCTGGATGCTTGGCCTCCACAGCAGTGAGGAACAGACAAGTAGTGTTGCTGCCTCAGGGAGGAGAACAGTGTCTTTCCACCTGCTTTCATAGGGGCAATCATTGTGAGTGATGTGGCAAGGTGAGGTAAGGTGAGCTGCGGCCTAAACACACACAGTAAAGAAACAAGAGGAACTTATTCTGAGATAGAAGTGTTTCAAACCAGATCTAAATCACTGCAAGTGACTTACGGTGTTTAAAATGCAATCAGCCTCAGGGCAAAGAATGGAATGCAGAAGAAGAAATATTTAGGGGGCAAGAACATGCTCAGAGAAAAGTGAATTAAATAGGGATTGCTATAGTGTGCACGTTTCATCACTCTGTGACTTGGGATCCGCCCCTGTCAACCGAATGTAGTGGTTCGTGGCTGTTTGTTTTCTTTTCTTTTGCAGTTCTCGTTCTGGTTTTCACGATTGTGAATCAATCGGATTTTTTCCTCATTCCGTTTTGTGGTTTGCCGTCCTCATTATTGTTTTCACCTGGGCTTGTACGTGCAGGGTATTTAAGTTCCTTACAACATTGCATTTGAGCCAGGTATAGCCAGGTACTAGCGACCTCCTGATATTAAACTTTGTTTATGTTCAGGGGGGACTTGCTATAGCTACTTAATCGGGTATAGGATTGTTTTTCTCCTGGTAGCGTTTGGTGCTATCTATTTTGTACATTGCTGTTCTCTAGGAGACCGTTTTTCCCCCATCTTTGCGTTTGAATCTCCGAACCATTATAAACCCATTTCACCGAAAGCCCAGATTGAGAGGTGGGTCCTGTGTTTTGCCCCGTGAGGTGGCCACCATATTTTTATCCCATGAAGTGAGCCCTGAACTGAGCCAGAGGGGTTGGAGGGAGATGAGCAAGAGAAACTAATGCATAGAAAGTGAAGCATCCTTCCCAATTAGTCACTGTGGCTGTCCCCCAGGACCCAGACAGGTCTGTATGCTGTTGCCCACATGACACCAGGAGGTCTATGCTTGCACATAACTTCTGCATATTGAAAGACGTGCAAATTATTAAGAAGCTTTGTGGGAAACATATGCAAGACAAAGCTCATGTTAATCACCATGTGAGATTTCACCTGGCCACAGCATATTGCTTGTGGTGCTGGAATCTTTTCTCTGAAGCCCAAACTCAACATCCTGATGGAGACACAATGTATTAATAAGGCAAACAGTGAATTTCAGAATGCAGGTGATTAATTTATTCGAGTTAATCCCTGCTATTTTATTCATGCATATATAGATGTGAGCAGGTCAGCAGTGGCTGCTGGGAAAGAAAGTGAATTGAATGATTTATATGAGGTATACACCATCTTTGTCAAAAAGCTGGCAGGTAACATATCCAGTGACTGCAACTTAGTTAGCAAAATGTGCCAATTCTCCACATAATGCCATCATACTCCATTTATAAATATTACATGAAGGGCTCCAGACAGCTGATGTGTTTTAAAATATATTATCCTTCAGTACTAAGGAGAATTCTTCTTGTCCACATATTTCATTTGAGGATTGAAGTGGATGGATACAGTGAATGGAATGATGATGGAAAAGAATAAAATGGAAAAGAAAGGACAGCTATGAAATGAAAAAGGAAGAGGGTCAGGATTTCTCAAGGAACTGGTTTAATGCAATAATACATAGCCAGCCATTACCTCCATCTCTGCTAGTTGCCAGTCTATCAGACTTAATTTTAAGGCAGAAAGAACCATTAACACCCCCATCCTTGTACATGCGCTGACTTGCAAGCAGGTAATGAGGAAGGGTATTTTGGATGCAGTGGTAATAACTCCCTTTCCCTTGTCCTATATTTTTATTCTGACATATTTCCCTAGGGGGCTGTTTTCTTTCATTGACTGGCTATATAAGGACATGAGTGACGCATGCAGTTTAGGGAGGTAGAAATAGGAACATATGTTATATGTAATGTGTAAATCAATATATGTCCTACAGAATATAGGCTACACCACAGGATAAATGGGTTACAACATGTTTATTGACCAGCTTTTATAGAAAAAGACAGAGACAGAAGAACATAATTAATCCACAGCCGAGAATGTTCTTGGAGTGAAGGCATGTGTGTGTAACTGTTTTTACTCCTGTCTCCTCCAAAAAGAAAAATGTGGCAAGTCTAAGCTTCCGCAATTCACTTGAGTATTTTTCAAGGCATAAGTCAACACCACAAACCCAGAATACTTGGGCTGAGAAAGATATTCATATTGAACATTTAGATGGAGACTCAGCCCTTTTCAGTAGATCTCCCTGCATGCATTTAAGCCATCTGCGCAGTGGCTTAAATGCAGACGTCAGCAGACTTCATTCTTCAGGAAAATTAAAGCCCAACCTCCAGGAAGAGCAAGTGGACATAAAACGGTTACTCAACAGTGACTGAGGGGTAAGATTTAATTTGAGGCAATACTTTTTATCACACATGTATCTTGGTTTTTATAATAAAATACTGTAGGTATTATGTGCCAAAATGAAAATGAATATAATATAAAATAGATGTATCCACAAATACTTCTAAACTGTGGTTGGACTCCACCAGCCTGTGTGTGGGAGTGGAAGGCATGAACAAAACACCTCTTTTTATAGGCTGGAAACCTACACATCCACACAAAACAGGATGCGATGACATTTCCATGCCCCCAGGCTGAAAGGAGACAGACGTTGTGGGTATCAGCCATTACACGAATTGTCACTTCCATGAAAAAGAGACTGCTTCAAGAGTCAACATGATTCACACATCCTTCTATTCTTTTTCATCCACAGCTTGCATTATTCATCGGTTGCACATCAATTTTTCATTACCAAACCGCAGCCCATAAAAGAGCTGGCTACTGGTCACCTCCACAGAGGCCATCATTTGCTGGGGTATATAGGAGATGGCCTTTGTTGTGAAATAGTGAGGGAAATGTATTCCAATTTCAACTGCTGCTACTTAATGGGGTTTTGATTTGCACCAGGAAGTTCCCTCAGGGTAACAGTAGTTATAAACCAGTTTAATGCAAAAGTAATCATATCTTCACACACTAAATACTATCCCAAGACAGACATCATATTGTCTACTTCCTAGACACTTTGCAAATATAGCACACACTGCTTACAGACTCAGACAGAAATTAATAAATAAACAAACAACTGTGATACTGTAAATGGACTATGGAGGATTAGTTTCCCCCACTTGAAGTAATTTAGCAATGATGTGTTGGAACCACAGAGCCAGGATCATTGCCACAATATAAAATAGAGAGGTGGTCATTAAACCCCGACTACAAATGAACTAGACTGCAGAAACCACACAACGACAAACACAATCAGAAAATATCACAATGTCAGAAGGGGTAAAAGTACAATGTTTTTTTATTTACTCTTGCCAACTCTGATAAATGTAGACTACCTTTGTACACACAAATGTTAGAAAGTGTAACAGAATATTCAAGTATTATATGAGTCAGTAAAGTTGCAGATAGACAGTAAAGGGAATCTTAAAGTTATCCACAAAGTGGAATAACTACAGAAGCGGAAAGTAGTTTGCGACAGGAGAATAAGAAAAACAAAGAATGAGGGATAAAACCTCCTGGCGTATAGCCAAAAGAAAAACAACCCAGAGAAAGAGGGCGAAGGCTCGAGACTCGAGCAGAGCAAAGACAAGAAGAAAATACCTCCTACTCTCAATACGAGAGAGCACTAAACGGAGGTAAGAGAAACATAATTTAAATAATAGCGACCCAGACAATAGGGCGGAAAAACTCAAAGACGCGCGTGGTAGAAATAAAAGGAGAGAAAACCTCTCGCTCTCAATACAAGAGAGCGCTTAATAGAGAGGTAGAGAAAATGGTAAAGAAAGAAACTGTCTCAGAGAGAACAGAAAGGAAAACCCAACCAGAACGGGGAACAGAAAGTTCAAAAGAGAAAACAAATCCTACAAGGAACTCTTAAGTCCCGCGTTACTCCAAAGCAGAGCGATGGAGCAAAGTGGCCACTTCAATCTCACACAACTGATACCGGCTTCTTGGCAGCGTACAATGACAACACAGAAGCGCCGAAACCAGAAGACGCAGAGCTTAAGTAGCTGGCGGAAACACCTGAACAGGTGTTGGCTATGAGTGCTAGGTGGCGGAAAAAACCCGGCTTGGAAGTCGGTCCGAAGCTGCGAAACCACTTCCACAGAGAGAAAGCGGCAACCTGCGAAACCGTGACAACCCAGACATACTTTTACCACTGTTTGTTGTATTTTACAAGGCATTATTGTTGCAATTCCAAACCACAAATCTTGCATTTATGGAGCCATGAGACATTTTTCTGGCTCTTAATTGCAAAAGACATAAATATAATGCAATTTCTGGATTTGGAAAAACACAGCAATACCAATGCTTCTTTAATCCAAAGAATTGTCAGGGTATTGATGATGATTAATGATTGTTTGTTATTTTGCAAAAGTGTATAGTCAAATTGTTTATATCAAAATTGTAGAAAGATATAACTAAAACTTTCACCAATATTTTTCACAAAAACTAAAGCCATTTTCCAAAGCATTGCTACAAATCTTTCATCTATTCACATAAACATATCAATTTGCAGTCACTGCATGCAGCACACACAAGAAAATATGGAGGTACATGTGACTTACATCTGTGATTATTACCTGACAAATAGATCTAAATCTCTAGTGGGACACAGCTGTGATTCCCTTGAGTACGATGCATAAAATGAATTGTTTCAGTAAATATCTGTATAGTATAAATTGATAACAAAATTGAAACTGAGTTTGAGAAACAAAAGATGGTGGTAAGGTAGTGGGAGTTAGAGGACGTTGGGCCCAACTCCCTGTCACCTTTTGGGTCAGAGTTGTGTGATTACTGAATAGAATCTCAGGTCAGAGTTGTGTGATTACGAAAACACAGACTGTTCACTCAACTGAGAGGGCCAAAGCCTAGGGCAAATAATGCCAACTGCAGTAGGAATATTAAATCTGTGGAAGTGAGCACATACTTACAGTAACGCAACGTATAATTAAGAAATTAAATTAGAAATAAAATGAGAAAGACCAAAGCCTGGCAGCTGGGATGTGAGTTTCAGCCTGGGTTGCAATAAGTAAATTAGCGCAAAAACAAGAGCATTAAAAATAATAAGCGAGAAATTTCAATATGGCTGATCTATCAGGAACAAAAGCACAGTCCATATGGCCAGCTAAGTGAGGTACGGTGATTACAGACTGTTGTTTATCCATGTTATCAGATTGAATTCCAGGAAACCAGTAAGATGGTTATACATAGATGTTGCTATTGAAGTATGTAAAACAATATGTGGGTATTACCCAATAATTGTACTTGAGGCTTAAATAGACCGGCACAAGCTTCACTTCATTCGGAGAACAGGGCGAACAGAAACGGATTCTACCTTGTTCATGAAGACACACCCGAGGTATGGAAACTATGGAGCTTAAGGCTTTACGAAAGTCCATTTGTCTCTGGATGAAAGCCGGAAGACAAACTAACAGACGCCTCTAGCAAGGCACAGAAATAGTGCCAGAACCTAGCGGCAAATTGGGGGCCGCGATCTGACACTACGTCCAGGGGGAGGTTGTGCACCCTGAACACATGGTCTACCGTTAGCTGCACTATTAGCTTCTATTGTGCTGATGGCAGCTTAGGCAGGGCGATGAAATGTGCTGCCTTGGAAAACCTGTCTACGACTACTAAGATCACCGTGTTGCTCTGGGATGCGGGCAAACCGGTGATGAAGTCGAGGGCAACATGGCTCCAAGGACGGCTGGGAACGGGTAGAGGGCGTAGAAGACCTGGGGGTTGTGGAAGTAAGCCGTTTTGTGAAGCTGTTCTGTAGGCCAGAGAAAACCAAAATGCAGAAGCCTCTATATAAATAATAAAATAATAGTAGTGGAATGTTGGGGGGGGGGGGGGGGGGGGGGGGGGGGGGCTTGCAGGAATTTTCTATCCTCCATGCTTAGGCTTGGGATAATGGTTCCCTATCAACAAAGAAGGCATCTCGCATCCCCCGTCAAAACAGGAATGTCTCTCTCCTGTTTACCATAGCTAAGCAGGAGTTGTACCATAACAATAGATAAGATAGATCATGCTGACCGAACAGGTGGGAGAATAATAAAAAATAAGATAAATTAAGGTAAATTACATGGTCTGATATTTGGTACTTTATTTAGTAGATTAAAAGTGCCCCCAAGCGCATAGGGTAGGAACTGGTAATATAACATGTTTATTTTTGCCTAATTTGTTATTGGATAAAATAAGACATGACGAAAGGGTGTCACTGTCATTCCAATTGGAGGGAGCTCTCTAATAATGAGATTCAGTGGTCTCCTCCTCCTGATTCGCCCAATCAAAGGGGAGTGACTAAAATTGCAGAGACGTTTGAGTTTCCTTTGCCACTCCCCGTCCCAGCTGAATACAGTCCCGGCCAAAAGTGACAATTGATAATTATCCAACTCTTAATTAGCTAATACAGTTAGGAAACAACACAAATTAATCATCAGTGTCTAAAGTTTATTTAGATACTAGAAAAACAAAAATTTCATAGATGCTTATAAGGTTTATTGCTTGACAATGATGAACAAGCCAGTTTCTACCTGGACAAAAGTCTTGTCGCAAATCAAATTATAATCAATAAATTTTATCTTTCTCAAAAAGTTAATAAAATACCAAAAGAAAAATCAGTCTAGTATTTCATCATGGACTATAAGTTAAGAAATTAATATCTTGTTTGGGTTCCTTTGGCCTGCAGAACGGTTGCCATCCGGTTTGGCAGAGAGTCGTAGAGCTTGTTAATGAAGTCGTCGGGGATAGCATGGAAGGCCACCTTGCAGGCATCCCAAAGCTACTCCAAGTTCTTCGGCTTGGTCCTCCAAGCTTCCTCCTTCATTCTTCCCCAGATATGCTCAGTAATATTAATATCTGGAGACTGTGCTGGCCATCCCTGAAGGACCTTGATCTTCTTCCCCCTGAGAAAGTTCATAGTGGAACCTGAGGTATGGCAAGGAGCTCCATCCTATTGGAAAATCTGACCCCTCTTGTAGTTGGGAATGTATTGGGAGGGAAGAATCTGTTGATATTTGGCACTGTCAATGTTACCATCCACCTTAAAGATCTCCCTGGCACCTCCGTATTGGATGTAACCCAAAACCATAATCTTTCCACCTCCAAATTTGAGGAAAAATTTGTCTTCTGGGTGAACTGTCGGTCCAGACGGGCCCCAGAGGGTCTTCGACAATATTGGCGGCGCTTGGGATGGAGCTCAACTGACGATTCATCTGAAAAATCTATTTTTCGCCACTTTTCTGCTGTCCAACCTTCCGTCAGGCTGTGGGCCTTGGCGTACGCAACACGGTTTCTTAGCTGTCTCTTGTTTAGCGCTGGTTTCTGGGCAGCAATACGACCGTGGAGACCATTGCGAGCAAGAATCCGACGTACAGTTCTTGACGAAACAGGCGTTGCTGGCGGCCACTCCTCCTGGAGCTGTGAGGCGGTTGACATGGGGCCGGCTTTTGACCGTCGGACCAGCAAGCTGTCGTCTCGAGCAGTTGTCTTGCGCGGTCTGCCTGACCTGGGTCTGTCATGGACGTCGCCAGTCTCTTGGTAGCGCTTGCGAATCCTCTCCACCTGCCGTTTAGACACATTGAAGATGTCTGAAACAAGAGACTTGGACTTGAGATTCTTGATGATCAGCACTTTGGTTTCTGGTTTGATCTTAGGCATCTGACAGAAGCAATGTTGAGCATGAACTTGGCTTAAAGTGTCAAATGTCTGCTTTTATAGCTCAAAGTTACCTACAGCTGACTAATCAAGCCCCTTTGTTTGTTTCTTTCTTATTCACTGTGGCCTAGAAATTGGAGTTGGCCATTGCGACAAGACTTTTGTCCGGCTAAAACTAGCCTGTTGATCATTATCAAGCTGTAACATTTAGTAACAATTTTGAAATGTCATTTTGCTAGCTTCTAATAAACTTTAGACACTTATGATTAATTTGTGTTGTTTCTTAACTTTAATAGCTAATTAAGAGTTGGGTAATTAGCAATTGTCACTTTTGTCCACTCATGCGACAAAACTTTTGGCCGGGACTGTATACAGAAATAGCGGAGGTTTTTAGTAAGAAGAGGGCAACCACCCTTTCTTCCCACTGCCCTTATGATTGCGCCATAGAACTTTACCCAGGGAGCACTCCTACTAGAGCAGTGGTTCTTAACCTGGGTTCGATCGAACCCCAGGGGTTCGTTGAGTCAGTCTCAGGGGTTCGGCAGGGGTCAAGACACACACAGTATACGGTTCACACTAGCAATGTCGAGCCGTTTTTGTCGGAAGGGTTCGGTGAATGCACTGATGAAGCTTGCAGGGTTCAGTACCTCCAATAAGGTTAAGAACCACTGTACTAGAGGGAGCCTATATTCCTTAGCGGCCTTGGAGTATATAGAGGAAGCGTTCGCCAATGGGTTCATAAGGCCATGTACTTCGTTCTCTTAACCCCTTAGTTCAGATAGTCGCGCATGCGAGACCGTTTTACGCAACTGAGACACGTGTTGCTCCTGCAGCCAAACTATTAGTGGAAAACCCAAACGCGGTATTTTAACTTTATTGGTAGACGATTCGCGACGATTTCTGGCCAATGCGTAGTTTCTAAGTGTCACTATCTTTCCGTAGCAAGTCCATTTAACAAGCACTCCCCACCAGCCTATACCTACCCATGCGTGACATAGTGGGCAATAGCGTCTATGTTGGGAGTTCATAAATATATGTATTCATCATATAATATCAGAATTCCGTCCAGCAACCAGATAAACCCACCAATAGCACGAGCGTATGCAAATACAGCGGTGCAAATCGCTGCTATCAATACCGACATAAACAAGTGAAATCATACAATGCCATTCTACTATCAATATCTGCTATTAAATATGGAATTCATGTGCAATACTACCGTGGATTTAAGCGTAGATATGTCCCTTTCAAGATTCCGTGGTCATTTATTGTCTTGGACAATCCGTTTGAAAAATACACAGCGCATTGTAATACTATTATACAAACTGCGTAACCCTCTCTTTCTGATTGCAGTGCTGTGACTCGTTCAATTTTATTCTGGTTTGATCGACAATGGTTTTATCCAATAGAAGGCACGACAAGCTTCCCAAAAGTTATTTACATGTGTAATTGAAAGCTTGGGTTAACTATTTTAAGGGCGAGCGTAACTGCAATCTTGTTCAATCACTACAATTTTACGCATGTCGTGACGCAAGACGCACTACGCGATATAAGTGCGCGTAAACATTGTTTGCCTGCGCTTTTGTACGGGTTTAACAGTATGGCTGAAGATAAACTTCACGCATTTGACCAAATCGCTTTTGGAAGTGGGTCAGAAGAGGAAAGCGACGGAGATTCATCTAATCCCTGTAGCGTAGACTGTAGAAGAGGATGCCTATCGATATGGGGAAGATATCCTCCTCGACATGTAAGTATTACAGCTTGTAAGATTGTGATTATATACATTCGTTTTTCCACTGCGTCATTACCTAGATATATAATCGTTATTTTTTTATTTGCATCGGTCGTAATAGAGCACTGTTAGCCTGCTAATAACGCTGAACATATTTGTATTGATAATATCTGTTAGCGTAGTGGCTCGTGGTGGCCTACTTTGTTTGAATTCATACCACTCACAATGAAATTGAGTATTTTAGCGCTGTTCTGTTTGGTTGCTCGGTCGTGCGTTATATTTGATGGCTCGATTTGCCGTGAAGCTAGAACATTGCCAGTGTTCCCGATATTATTTTATTGTATTGTAATTTTTTTGTGCATAATGTACTCTATGGGGTATGCTTTTCACTTAGGGAATGGAAAATATGTATTCAAATTTACTGTGTCCAGATGTGTGCAAGATGAATGTAAAATAAAAAAAATAAAAAAGCAACAGTTGTGAAAAACACTACAGAGTAATGCCATCCTAGAGCACGCAACAAAAGATAACATAATGAAGCATACAGAAGAAAGTGTTTACTAAAGTACAAGAGTGAATGATTTCATATTTAGCTGTGTGTACCACAGTGTTATAATGCTTCTGCATTATGTAATTTGTTCCTATAACATGCTTGACCCTCCACCTCTGCCACTCCAGCAGTGCCCTCTACTGTTCAGAGTGAAGCCACTGCAGGACCAGATCCTTACAGCATTGCCAAGGCACCGCACAGGATGAAGCAGTATATGAAGGATAATGGTGAAAAAATGGCACACTAGGCATAAAACACTGAACTGAAACTGTGCAATATCAATGTTTTCATCCATTAAGTGATCGTAAGGTAAAATGTATATGCTTTATAAAGGACAAAAGGCTTTTTAATAATTTCTCGGAGAGGTTTTGGGTAGGTTATTGGACACCTAGATATCCACCCCCCTGTACTGATCCAAAATAATTTCCACATGAAAATGATAAAAAGGTGAGTTAAATGAGTCAAAACGGTTGATTTGCACTGAAATGTATGATTAGTTTAAGATTTACAGCTATTCACATTTTAGCCAATTTGGATAGGTTTGGAGACCCTGGGTACATCAGGCTACACTGCTTACATTTTGTGTCATAGATCTTTAGTAGTTCTGTATATCACCCTGCGATTATTGAATGCTTGTGGACAAGGAGTTTATGATCCAGGAAATGTGTAGTTTTACCTGTTTCACTTATGTAGCTCTCAGTATTTTGAAGAAATATAGAATTTGTTGCATTTTTAGCAAAGTTTTGCTTGCATTTCCGGCACTTTATTTTGACTTAAATTATGAAAATAAACAAATCTAAGTTTGTACAAAAAATGGTACACCGGTTTTGTTTCATTTAAGCCATTTACCAAGTTTATGTGATGCTCACACCTGGAGTTATAAAGCCTTAAACAGAGTACCCCCAAGATTGACCAAATATGCCATTTGCGCCAAGAGGTTAATACTATAACTATTAAAAACCGGTATCCGCTTCCCCTGATGAATTTGGCGTTTGAACGTCTCCAGGGGGCCACCATTTTTACTAACTGAACCTCAGCAATGCCTATAACCTGGTGCGCATGCGTGAGGGCGATGAATGGAAAACCGCTTTTAACACTCACAGCGTTCACTCACAGTGGTCATGCCGTTCGGGCTCACTTAGTGCCCCCTCTGTGTTTCAAGCGTTAGTGAACGATGTACTGTGGGAGATGCTAGAGAGATTCGTTTTCGTCTACATAGACGATATTAAAATTTTCTCTTCCGATCGGCAAACCCACATCGGTCATGTAAAACAAGTTTTGAAAGCCCTTTTGGAGGCCAAATTGTTCGTGAAAGCAGAGAAGTGCTCATTTCACACTAGCACGGTTTCATTTCTGGGATTTATTGTATTTGAGGGCAAGGTCCGTATGGATCCCGAGAAGGTCTCTGCTGTCCTTAATTAGCTCAGTTAAACAAGTCTAGCGCTTCCTTGCGTTCGCTAATTTTTATAGGCGTTTTATTGGTAATTTTAGTGTGCTTGCCACACCTATTTCAGCCCTGACCAAGAAAACATTGGCGACTCACTTTCAGTGGAACCCTAAGGCTGAGTCTGCTTTTGAGGAACTCAAGAAGAAGTTCCATTTAAAGTCACAAAGATTTTGCAGCCCTGGAGAGGAAAACATCTGACCATTTATGGCAAAACAACCTTAATTAACTCATTAATTGTATCCCCATTTACCTATTTATTTATGGCATTACCAACTCCTGGAGAAGCATTTTTCAAAACATATGAACAGAAGGTGTTTAAATTCATATGGAACGATAAACAAGATCAAATTAAACGGACATATCTTTATAATGATTACGTATATGGTAATAAATAAAAGCCTTGAATCTCTCACTTAAAGCCTCCCTTATTTCCAAATTCTATTTCAACTCACAATGGTTTTCCAGCAGATTACTAAAGAGTGTTCACCCCATGTTTGAAAAAGGCCTTTTTCCATTTCTGCAAATCAAGCCTATACATTATTTGTTAATTAATTACATATTCTCTAACATCTCCACTTTTTTGAAAGAAGCTCAAGAAAGTTGGTTACAATTCCAATTTCATCCACTAGAAAATACAGAACAAGTTTTACAACAAATCATATGGCTGAACAATATTATGATGGATAGAAAAATGTTTTTTTGGAAGCAAATGTTTGACAAAGGCATACTTTTTATAAAGGATGTGTTGGATGAAGACTGTCATCTTATGTCATACAAACAACTAATTCATATAATTCAAGTTATCGGATCGTTACCGCAAACATGGAAAAAGAAAATTAGAAATGGTATTGGATGCCGATTAGTCTAGGCCACATATGAAAATGGCAACTTGGCTAAAGAAAACAAAGATCAACAAAGATATATACAAATTTTACTTTAGAACAAAGATTCTAGTTGCCATCCCACACAAGATTTTAGATAGCTGGAAAATAATGTTGGATACACCGATTCCATGGAATCAGGTCTTCACAACTCTTTATAAAACACTTGATTCAAAAATAAGATATTTCCAATACAAACTCATTTATATAATTTATATAAGTTCTTGACAACAAAAAAGATGTTAAATATCTAGAGAATTGACCCATCTCCCTTATGTCGATTCTGCCAAGAAGAGGTGGAATCTGTAGAGCATTTGTTTTGGTATTGCCCGTTTGTCGCCTTATTTTTGACAAAGGTTCAAGAATGGTTATCGAGGCATGATGTTCATCTTCAGTTAGACTTGATTACAATATTACTGGGCGACATATCAAAACACTCTCACGCAATACACAACATAATTATATTGCCTGGAAAAGTATTTATTTTTGGGTTGACATCAGTGGAGACTCTAAGAATTGAGAGATTCAAGAACTTTGCCAAGAATCACAGTAGAACTGAGTGTCTTATGGCACTTGAAACAGGCGCTGTAGCTTATGCCAAAAGATGGGATAAAATTAAGGAGGCTGAAGGATGGAATGGGTAATATATTTAGACAAAAAAATTAAGTAAATTAATAATTAAATACATTGTATAATAAGGTAGAAGATGGAACAAAATGTTGTCTTCCTCTGGAGGGGGTGGGGGTAAAGGAGAAAAGAAAGATAAAAAGGAGAAAGAATAGGTTTTGGACTGGAGGGATAGGGGGAGGATATTCACTCGCTAGGGGTGAGAAAGATAGACTATTGATAATTATTGTAATCTATTTTTGTTTCTGTCTCATTTTTTTGTTGTTATTGTTATCACTATTATGTATGTGTGTATATATATATATTATTAGTATTATTTATTAATTTCATTATTTGGGTTCTTTACGTACAGCTACTTTTTGTAATTCATTAATGTTGATCTTGTGAAAGGAAGAAACAAAAGGAAAAAATAATGGTAATGATAAATTTTAATAAAGATGTCCTCCAAAGATGGGGGGGGGGGTGGTAGCGGGTTAATAATTTTTTTTTTTTTTAAAAGAGGTTCAGTTCTAAGCCTATTCTTGTTACGCCCAATCCCCTTTAATTGTGGAGGTTGATGCTTCCGAATTGGGGGTAGGCGCTATATTGTCCCTGCATTCGCCCATCGATCGCAAAATGCACCCGTGTGCATATATCTCTCTGGCTCTCACTCCGGCCGAGAGTAATTACGACGTGGGTGATCGGGAGCTGCTGGCAGTTAAAGGCCCTGGAGGAGTGGCGCCATTGGTTAGAGGGACCTGAACACCCCTTTACTGTGTGGACCGACCACTGAAATTTGGAATACGTCCAACAGGCTCGAAGACGTAATTCAAGACAGGCGCGCTGGGCATTATTTTTTTACTCGTTTTAACTTTTTTTGACGTACCGCCCTGGTTCTAAGAATGTTAAACCAGATGCCTTGTCACGTATCTTTGAGCGGACTGACAGTCCCGCTATTCCGGAGTACATTGTGCCTGCTGTCCAGTTAGTTGCTCCTATGTTATGGGACATTGAAGTGGCGGTTCAATAGGCGTTGCTGCTTAACCCGGGTCTGGGTGGGGGCCCCACTAATTGCCTTTTTGTACCTCCAGAGGGTGAGGTCTTGGTACTCCAGTAGGGTCATTTTTCACAATTCGCGGTGCATCCTGGCGCTCATCGCACCAAGGAATTTCTCTCCAGACACTTTTGGTGGCCTGGTATGGAGAGGGACGTGCGCAAATTTGTTGCTGCTTGTTCCGTTTGTGCCCGGAACAAGGGTTCTCGACTCCCACCTTCTGGGTTATTACGCCCTTTACCCATGTCCAGTCAACCTTGGAGCCATATTGCTTTGGATTTTGTAACCGGATTGCAAGAATCGCAAGGCAACATGGTTATTTTAGTCACTGAGGATAGGTTTTCTAAGGCGGCTCATTTTCATCACATGTTCCATATACACGGATTGCCTTAGGACGTAGTATCGGACTGTGGTCCTCAATTTAATACCAAGTTTTGGCGTTCATTTTGCGCACAGTTGGGCGTGTCGGTTAGTCGGTTTTCACCCACAAACGGGCAAATGGAGCGCACCAACTAAACTATGGAAAACACTCATCACTGCTTGGCGGCTACTAATCTTACGTCATGGAGCCTCTCCCTTGGAGGCCCAAGTAGGTTATCTGCCCCCGCTGTTCCCTGAGCTGGAAAAGAATGGAGGTTCCCTCTGCTGGCTCTTTTGTTCGAAGGTGTCGTTTGGTGTGGAAACGAGTTCGCTCATCTCTTTTGCAAGCTTCGGCATCCCAAAAAGCTTCTGCCGACAGACATCGCCAGACAGCCCCCTCTTATCGGGTGGGTCAGTGAGTCTGGCTCTCATCACGAGATCGGCCTCTGCGGTTTGAATCTTGAAAATTGGCCCCGTGTTACGTGGGACCATTCAAGATCATCCGTAAGATCAACCCGGTGATGGTACGTCTTCAATTGCCACGCTCTATGCGTATTCATCCTACGTGTCGCGATTAAAACTGTTACTGATCAGCCCTTTGTCACCTACTGAGAGACCCCCTCCTCGGATCGTGGATGGAGGTGTATACGGTCCACCGCATTTTAGCGGAGAGACGAGTAGGTAGGGGTTAGCAGTTTTTGTGGACTGGGAAGGCTATGGCCCAGAGGAACGGTGTTGGGTTCCATCTAGGAATATTTTGTATCCCGAACTAATCAAAATTTTTCGTAGCAATCGGTCTGAGGGATCATCTGGGGTCGTCCCTTAGAGGGAGGGGGGGGTACTGTCATGGTTCATGGGTTATTTTTTTATTTTCCGCTGCGGTTTTCGTCCTTTTTCCCCTATTGAGAATCGATCAGATTTTTTCCACGTTCTGTTCTGGGGTTTTGCTTCACCTCGCTTATTATTCATTTCACTTGTGCTACTACCTGTGGGGTATTTAAGTTCCTCACTTCCACTTTCCCGGTGCTTCTTTGTCATTCCGTATTACATTGAGCCAGGTATAGCCAGGTACAAGCGACCTTGTGATGTTAAACTTGTTTTATGTTGAGGGACTTTCTTCTTAGCTTTATTATTCAGGCATAGGATTATTTCCTCCTGTTAGCTTCAATGTGCTATTTTGTCCGTGCTGTTCTCACTGAGACAGTTTTTCTTTGGTGGTTTCACTTTTGTTTCACCTTCTTCAGGTCGTGTTAGTGTTATGTGCCGAAGGTGTTCTTTTCTTTTCTAGTTTCCCGTGTTAGCTCTAGTATTGAGCTCAGGAGACTTTGTTTTGTGTTCTTACTTGTTTTTCTGAGCTGATTATTATTTGGCTGTTTTAGCTACTAGGATTATTCCTTTTCTTTTCTACCCTTTTGGGGTTTCAGCTATTAGTGGTCCTCATCTGTGGGTGACTTGTTCTGATTCCCATTCCTGTTGCATTTGATTCTCCGCCACTGGAAACCATTACGGTCACCGCACATTATTAGTGTATTAGCTAGGTAGAGGAGGAGTTATGATATTATATAATCTAATGTTTGCTTTTGTTCGGGAAACTCCTAATCATCTGGATCATCTGGACAATATGTGATGGACATGTTAAACAAGGAACAGGGTGGCCCAGTAGTCTACTGGGGACAGTTACCGCAAGAAAATTATTTGAATGAATATTGGAAGCTCTGGATAAGAACATGCCCGGTACTGAAAAAAGTTAGTAAGACAGAAATGAGGGATCAGCTCCACATTACCTTATTCTTCTTTCCATTCATTCCTGAAACCTCTCGTTTTGTTACCTGCAGGCATACCTCCCTACTAACATACCAGGATTGATGAATGGTGTCTGCCCCACAGATTAGTTCTTATCATTGGACCTAAAGACTCCAATACGCATGGAAAAACACGCACTGGAAGTGGAAGAAATAATCACCCTCACAGAAGAGCAAAAAGAGTACCTACAGGATGTCCCAAAAGAACTCTGGGCAGAAGGGGGGCACGAGTAGCGTTGTCTGATTTGCGGTGATAATAGGTCTCATTTTTGTAGAATAATTATAACAATCCTTTCAGCGCCCTGTCGGGAGGGGTCAGGACCATTCCACTACACGTAATTCAAACTTTCTTCCAAATAGACACTACATTCCAGAGTCTGATATAACTTAATTTATTGTAAAAAGATTTGCATATACATACCCAGGCTGATCGGCTAAGCATACATATGTTAAAAACACTCTCACGGTCCAGTCCAAGTCCGTCAATTTCACGCTCACCCACGAGACGTAAAAACAGGTCCGTTAATGACAGAAACAAAACATAATAGCCCCACCATGAAGTTCAGCTGACATTTTATATTTAATTTTTGACCCCCCCCCATTTATTTTTATTTTTTTTCCCGTTTTCTTTTTCCATGGTCTGCAGCGGTCTCTGCTGGTTTTATTTGAGCATTACAATTTACACTTATTTCATATAGTAGTTTTAATGAAATACCATTAGTCAATTATCTCAGAAGCAATCTGGCCATGGTCTGACCATAGTGCTTCAATACATAATAATACAATGCTCTGATGGGTTAAATAATACTAGCTATAAGCTTTTTTAAATGCTATTTACCACAGGTGGGTGCTTTATAAACCAAAGACAACATCTTCCTCTATACATGAGAAATTACTTGTAGTAATATAGTCTTTTATGTTAAATGTTTGTGAAGAAAAAAGATAAATGTTTTCTTTGGATTTAATAAACTCTATTAGTTCTCAAACTGCACACACACACATACATTTCCAAGGCTAGGGTGCCAGACGTTTTTAACAATCGGGCCCCAAGGAATATTAGTGAGTTACTCATATTATCTCTTCAGGCGGGCTAGGAACATAAATGTGTCCCGTGTGTGTGTATGCGTGTGTGAATGGGTCCATTACCTCCTTTTCGAGATAAATATACATATGCAACTAAAACAGTTTCTGGGAAATTAGGGAGTGTTTTACAATATGGCTTTCTGCTGAGAGCGAGTTTTTCCCATCAATTTTCTAGCGTGTGGGTGTGTGTATATGTCCTTGATTTACATGTGTCGAAGATGAGATCATACTGTGTGCCTAGCTTGGGACAATCGTCCATTGACCAATGCCGATACAAATCATGAGCTTGTTTTTTTCCCCTGGCGTGAGTGTCTGCCCGTGATTGTGAGGCCATACATTTGCTGTGTATGCCTTTTGTCTGTTTAAAATGGACCTTTAGAACTGTTTTTGCAATTCATCCTACCGCATAAAAACATCTTCATATTAACACTACATTTTCATATAGTTGGTCATTACAGTAGTCTGTAATGACCTGAAAATATACCACATAATGATAAATTGCCGTGGTTTTGAGACTAAATATGTTAACTTACTATATTGCAACGTTTCTTTTTTTGTTTGTTTTTTTACCGGCCCAAATGTCCAGATGGAATTACATTTTCCGGCCTTTGTCATAAAACACGGTCAAAACCGGCAATTTCCGGCCTAACACGACCCCTGATACAGATACAGATGGGGGCATGCTGCACACCCCTAGTTTAGACCCACCCTTCATTCATCATTTAACAAAGAAGGCACAGTTGCTAACACCATCAAAGCATGTCGATATAACCCGTTTTTTTAAGATACTGTATGGACTTTTGACATGCATAAATCAATATGAGCTTTAGAACAAGTGAATGTTTTTTTTTTGACTATCAAAATGATGTAGTCCTAGGCTAATTAGCTAAAGTAACGTTAATGGACAGAAATTTGACCGTGATGCAAGCTAAGGTATGGTACCAGCATACCTTGACTGTGTATCCTAATGATGCCCATGTTATCAGTCATTTTAATACTGTTATGTTGTACACACTCATAGTGTTGAAAACAAAGTAAGTTAGTTATTCACCTAATGTTAAACATACGAAACTTGCTGTTCAACCATCAAACTAGCTATGTCATTGATGAGAATGCTCCTTCAGTTTCACGAGTTACAGACCACACTGAACAATTTACAGGACCAGAGTAGCTAGCTAGACAGTTCGTAGCATGCTGAATTTAATTTGCATGCCCAAATTCCAGCATCTTTCACAGAACTGTATAAAAGGGAACTGCTTAGAACCATAAGCTAACGTAACTGCAACACAGGACAGCCGTTTACCTAAAGCACAATACGTCATCAAGCTTGGTGAAAAGGTGGGTGGGAAGACAGACAGCGCCCAGAGCGTAAGTCGTTATTGATTGGTTGCGCTTTGTGTCTGTGCGCCACCAAACGTTGGTCAGGATTAAACAAATGACTTGGGTTAAAATTTCCCAGATCCAGAGTGCGATCTGCAGAAATGCAGTACCGTAGTTAGCATAGCTTACGTAGTGTATCATTATAAGAACTCTCATGGGTCTGGTGTTGAGACTAGGAGAGAGCAGGTGGAGTCGTGTCCTGCATCTCCACATGTCTGCGGAAATCACTTTTTAACAGGTAAATAAACATCACATAATATTGATAGTTAGAACTATAGGCTTCAACAATAAGGTGGCCCAAAACTTGCGCTCACTATTCCGATCGGGTCAATGTTCTTAATCTGCCCTTATTAGGCTAAATGTAGCTGGATATATAGCTAGGTAGATAGATAACTACGAAGCATCCAGAGGCCAAAGGTACATTTTACACATTTACTGAAGAAGACAAAATGAACTTGATTGAATTAACTTCTTTCAACTACCGATTAGCTTAATGCTAACCACTATGGAATACCCCATATACACGCTAAGGAAAACTAGCATGTAAATGCGATTAGTTTTACACTTCTCAAAATTGTAGCAAATACTTATGTAGCTTAAGAAATAGCGACTCTGTCCTTTGCGTGAGAATTTTTAGATTTCCTGAAAGCAGGCGTAATTTGTCTGCACTGATATAGCTCTGGATGCATGAGAAGGGTGTCGGGGCTGTAGGACAAATGCCTCCGCTAATGCATAGCACTCAAAAGGAGACAGGATTTAAAACATGTTTCACACATGTTCTACTAATCACTAATCACTTTCAGATATAGGCTAATATGACATATTTGTTTTATTGAAAGGACACAAGACTTCTATTAAAGTCATCAGCTAGCAGTTAGTATATAAACGCAGTTCTGTTGTGCCTATATGCGTTCAGTAGGGCTTAAGCCTTGTGCACACTAGTGCGTGCTGTGTACATCATGTGATGCAGCCAACTGGGTTGGGCGTGCCGGACAAGATATCGTAGCAGGGTGCATACACACTCAACAATGGAGGACAGCCAGCCACACATGTAACTATAGCCAGCTAGTTAACGTTATATACATCCAGGGTGCGATTTGCCGGTGGGGATGGTGGGGATTTCCCCCCCCTCTGGTTTACACGTCCTACCCTCTGCTGAATTATTTTTATCCTCGGTGGGGACGAAATTTATCCCCCCCCACCCAAAGTATTTTCACCATTACATCGTAATTATTAACAGCCAAAATACAAAGGGTCCGTGTGCATTCTGGTTGTGCTGTGATTTTGATCAGGGGCGCCCCTCCCTAAACGCAGAACACGCGCTGCGCGTAGGGGCACCGCACCAAGTCAGCTCGAGGAGAGAGAAGGAAACATAATAATGAAATGCGCATTTAACTCAATATTTTCTCAAAAATAATAAAAGTAAAACATAAGGTGCCCCCCTACTCCCATTCTCCAATTGTATTTTCATATGCTGTAACAACTGTCAAATGAAGAGCGAATGTACGCATCTCCCCTTTAAACCGCAAACAAAGTTTAAACGAAGTTACTCTTTTTATCACCCAGCACTAACAGGAACGCTAATACGGACTTATTTAATTAAATTCACCAAAGCGCGAACAGACGCAAATCGAAGTAATTACCTTACCATCCCCAGCGAACACAAACGCACATTGGGTCAATACTAGGGTATAATTGGCTACCAAATTGGGAGAAAATGGGAAAAAATCAGAAATAAATTTTAAAAACAAAAAACAACTTTTCATATAGCCTACTGTTGTTGTTGTTCCCGCCGTTGTGTGGTATTTTTGTTGTTGAATAAAAGCGTTCCTCAAATTATCCCCCCCTCTGGTTTTTTCACAAATCGCACCCTGTATACATCGATCATACATGTGACACATTGTTCGTCAAAATTGATGTTATAGGTAACATTAGCTAGCTAGCTATTATTTAATTACACACCCATGTGCTAAAGCTAACAACTTCCGGTTATTCGACACACGGCAAAAAGATGCAAAAGTTGAAAAATTCCAACTCATTGCCCGATGGTGGCGGACCTCAACGGAACGCAGAGGCAGTCGAATACGTTGCCGCATCATCCCATTGAAATGAATGACTTCCGCCGGAACGCATCGCACTAGTGTGCACAAGGCTTGACAGTAGCTATAATGAATTGTGAATATGCTCTGTGGTCTTCTTCCATCACAAGTTCACCCGTGTTTATTCCTCCCACTCACACGACTTGCTAATTTTGTATACCTTCCACCTTTTGTTCTATTGGTCTTTCTTTAGTTGGACCACCATCATTTTCCCGCATTATGTTGTAGGACAGATTTTCTAAAATCACCCCATACTTTCTTTAGGCTACTGTTCATAAATTTATTTTGTAGGCTATTGATGTCATTCCAAAATTTTGTCCTCTCCGTTATTGTTGTATATGCTGTAATACAGCGTTGTGTACCTCGTAAATTAAAGTTTTATGTGACTTGTGTTTTTTTATGTAAACATGGTTTCTCCGTTTCCATTTATTAGCGCATTGTTATAGATGTCTCCTACCGCATATTTATAGGTGTCTCCAACTACAAAAATTGTGAATGGGGGTGTCTAATTTCTTTGATCGCGTAATTAGGACCAGTGATAGTAAATCGGTCGTTAATGTGGCTATTAAAGACTGACTCTTAATGAAACTATCACTCTTCGACTGTGTTGTGTTGGTAGGATTTACATTTCTGCCAAAACTATTATTCAGCAAAATATCTGGCTATTTTAAAGGCAACCTAACAAAAAGTTAACATTAATTGTACTGCATTGCTTCAGGTATACATCCTGCCTTGCCTCATCTGTCTGGAGCAGTCATGCCCAGGCTTGACATGTACACTTTCCATACAGGAGACCTATGTGTGAATGGGGAAAACCACTACTTAACCTGGGTAATTGAACCCAGCACTGTTATAGTAGGTTTCATGTGAGAAAGGGGCTAATGTTACTAGCAAGCTGATAGCTGACAATGTGTGGTGCTAGTAATATGCAATTCGCGAACAAATCATTATTTTCAAATTACTCTTTATGCTGAGTCATTTGAGTCGACTCGCCAGTTTGAGCGAATGGTGCTTACCCCAGCTCAGGCTGATTCATGTGCTGCCTGCTTTTGGCTGCAGCTGGGAGCCGGCCTGCCCCCCAAAACACTAGCAATAGGTAATACGCAGCGCACACTTTCTGATTGCTAGTTAGAACCTTGGTTGAGCAGCGAATGATATGCCCAACAAAATACGTCATACGAATATCTGTTTTATAAAGATTTAACCCCTCGCACAGATCCCCTAGAAAATTTTGCTCAACTCGGATACTAATTTCTCCTGCAACCAAACAATGAAAGGAAACAACAAACTCCATGTTTTATCTTTATTAGGACACAATTTGTTCCAAAGACTGGAACTGATTGTAGCAAGGAGTATTAACAGTGGTTTTAGTACATGATTCCTGACAACGCATACAAAGTTTCTGAGTGTCACTGTCGCGTAGCTAGTCCATTTAACCAGGGTGACCAGACGTCCTCTTTTTCCTGGGCATTTCTTCTTTTTGGGACCGAAAATATCCGTCCAGGCGGGATTTCTAAATTCCTAAAATATCTGTTTAGGATTTCCTTGTTCCAGAGACCATATATAAACAAACAAATAGCCTAGAATTATGTTCATAACAACTGTCTAACCCTGTCCTTTTTTTTTTTAAATCCAAAATATGGTCACCCTAATTTAACAAGCAACCCCCCACCCAATCTCGCCTGCAACTATACCTACCCGCTTTTCTACCAGTTTCTCCTGATTTATGTTATTATTTCAGAATTGTTGAAAGGCATACAAACACATTTACAGCAAAAAAAAAAAAAAGAAGTGATCTAGGGGTTTGTTACCCTTTAATCACATACAAGAACCCAAAATCCTCTCTAGTGCATATGAGGGTGGACCCTGCCGGTGCCGTTGCTGCCACTGCCTTCCCGCTCCCTTCGGGGAATTGCAGGTGCAGAAAATGTGCACAATGCCTGTTTACTAAACTTATGAAACATTTTCCGCACCCTAGATCTGGTAAAGACGCTCCCATCAAAGGGGTCATAAATTGTAATTCTACCAACCTTGTTTATGGGATAAGGTGTTCTTGTGGAAAAATCTACGTCGGAGAGACTTTCAGGGAATTACATACCTGTATATGTGAACATAGGAGTGCTATCTGCGGGGACTGCTCGAGCTGAACTTTATTGTCATTCCCTTTCCGAGTTCTATTATTTTGGTATTGAAAAAAATTGATTACCAACACAAAATCCAGGGTGATGTTAATGGGTTTCGATTGACCAGAGAAACCTATTATATTAACTTTTTGGACATTCTCACACCGAGACGATTAAATCTTCAAATAGATTTTTCTATATTGTTTTAATGAATTGTCTAACTGTAGGCTATATTATTGTTAGTTATTTTTCCCGATTGTACTTTCTATTCCAAAGTGCGTTTACGCTTGCACATTTATATGTGTATACATATCTCATTGTTGTGTTTTTGTGTTATATTGTGTGACATTAATGCTCTCATCTCCTCTCTCATGGTTGTTACAGGGACTACAGGTGCTGCTCAAAAAATTAGAATATCGTGAAAAAGTTCTATATTTTTTGTCACTCATTTCAGAAAGTGAAACTCATATATTATATAGATTCATTACACATAGAGTGAAATATTTCAAGCCTTTATTTCTTGTAATTTTGATGATTATGGCTTACAGCTAATGAAAATCCAAATTCAGTGTCTCAGAAAATTTAAATATTGTGAAAAAGTTCAATATTGGAAACTCATGGTGTCACACTCTAATCAGCTAATTAACTCAAAACACCTGCAAAGGTTACCATTTTTAAAAATGGTCTCTCAGTCTAGTTCAGTAGGCTACACAATCATGGGGAAGACTGCTGACTTGACAGAAGTCCAGAAGACAGTCATTGACACCCTCCACAAGGAGGGTAAGCCACAAAAGGTCATTGCTAAAGAAGCTGGTTGTTCACAGAGTGCTGTATCCAAGCATATTCATAGAAAGTTGAGTGGAAGGGAAAAGTGTGGTAGGAAAAGGTGCACAAGCAACATGGATAACCGCAGCCTTGAGCGGATTGTCAAGCAAAATCCATTCAAGAATTTGGGGGAGCTTCACAAGGAGTGGACTGAGGCTGGAGTCAGTGCATCAAGAGCCACCACGCACAGACGAATCCAGGACATGGGCTACAAATGTTGCATTCCTCGTGTCAAGCCACTCCTGAACCAGAGACAACGTCAGAAGCGTCTTACCTGGGCTAAGGAGAAAAAGAACTGGACTGTTTCTCAGTGGTCCAAAGTCCTCTTTTCAGATTAAAGTAAATTTTGCATTTCATTTGGAAATCAAGGTCCCAGAGTCTGGAGGAAGAGTGGAGAGGCACAGAATCCACGTTGCTTGAAGTCCAGTGTGAGGTTTCCACAGTCAGTGATGATTTGGGGTGCCATGTCATCTGCTGGTGTTGGTCCACTGTGTTTTCTGAAGTCCACAGTCAACGCAGCCATCTACCAGGAAATTTTAGAGCACTTCATGCTTCCTTCTGCTGACAAGCTTTATGGAGATGCTGATTTCATTTTCCAGCAGGACTTGGCACCTGCCCACACTGCCAAAAGTACCAAAAGCTGGTTCAATGACAATGGTATTACTGTGCTTGATTGGCCAGCAAACTCGCCTGACCTGAACCCCATCGAGAATCTATGGGGTATTGTCAAGAGGAAGATGAGAGACACCAGACCCAACAATGCAGACGACCTGAAGGCCGCTATCAAAGCAACCTGGGCTTCCATTACACCTCAGCAGTGCCACAGGCTGATCGCCTCCATGCCACGCCGCATTGATGCAGTAATTCATGCAAAAGGAGCCCCAACCAAGTATTGAGTGCATAGAAATGAACATACTTTTCAGAAGGCTGACATTTGTTTAAAATATCCTTTTTTATTGATCTTATGTAATATTCTAATTTTCGGAGACACTGAATTTGGGTTTTCATTAGCTGTAAGCCATAATCATCAAAATTACAAGAAATAAAGGCTTGAAACATTTCACTCTATGTGTAATGAATCTATATAATATATGAGTTTCACTTTCTGACATGAGTGACAAAAAATTGAACTTTTTCACGATATTCTAATTTTTTGAGCTGCACCTGTATGTGCAACCTGGTAGTTCCCTCTTTCGCCCTTCCCATTTCTTTATGCCCCAACTTTGTATCATCTGCTAGTTTTTTGTTCATGCCCCCTAACATGACCCCGAACTTAGTGAAATGACGTAGACACGACAATGGTTTGGAAAAATAACATGTTTTATTGGCTACAATTATGAATATAATAATAATAATAATAATCATACATTTTATTTATGGGCGCCTTTCAAGGCTCTCAAGGACACCTTACAAGACATAGTTAAAACCACAGATTAAAACATTATAAAATCAGAATATATGAATAATATTAACAATAATTTATATAATATAAGGAATAGTATTCTATAACTTAATTATAATTTCCTCTGATTAAGATTATGTGACGGGTAAATATAGACGGTAACAGTCCTACCATTAACAAAGGTTAGTTTGTGTTATGGGTTAATGACACGCTAAACTATATGTGGTTTGTTTGTTTCATCAGTCTCATAAAAATAAAGTTTTAACAGTGTAAAACAATAAGGTCGGGCGATTTGACTATTCCCGATCAACACACGCATAGCAAAAGAATATACAAACAACAATAGACCCATTTCTTGTTTGTAAACAAAAGAGCATGCGCACGCAACCTTGGGTCAAAAAGTGTATCACCTTGGCAGGCTATCACAATGCGGTGGACTTGATCATCAACGATTTAACGGACCAAGTGCATCTAAATTTATTTCTGCCCAGTGGACAACGGTTGTCGGACGGCTAAATTGTGTTGGAATCGTGTCTTCGATGCCTTTTCAACAGCTTTTCAACAACATTTTGTGGCATTTTGCGCACTGGGTGGTTCTTTTATTTCACTTTCATCTTGGCACAGCTATACAAATTATAGATCGCGTTAGTCTTATTACAACTTTTCTGTAACTTTTTTTTGTTGTAATTAACAATAAGATAGCATATTTAGCTATAGCCTATTTACCTAATGAGTGCAAGCTCCGTCATAAACTGTTAATGTTTGATCAGCTGCAACTTGATAACTTAATTTTGAATGTTATTCCAACTCAAGAACTTGGACAGATAGGATACACCACATTAACAAATTTTAAAAATACTGTTTTTTGTTTTTTTACCGCGTTTTTTACCACCAAATCAGCTCTCGAGGAAGTTCAAATATGGTTGAACGCTAGTCTAGACACAGACAGACCACATGCCCCCAGTTCACAAATCAGAGTATACCCAAAAAAGTAACTAGTAAGACCCACCTCAGGTAATCTACGCTAGCACGCTAAAGAAATAAATGCACAGTGCCTTTTGGAAAGTTACCGGCCAAACCCGAATAACGTTAGTAGGCTAACAGTAACAGCACCCCGGTGATCAATATCAACCTGTCGTGACGACATGAACATAATAACCAGCAAGACCTTTTAATGTAAATTTTTATATCTCAGGCCAGCTCGCTAAAATGGTATGCGTCCATTTCTACATTGTTACAGCTACTCCTTTTCTTTAGAATTCATACATAGACAATGTCTTCACCGTCAGAGGAACGGTGGTAAAGTTTGATGGGTTTTTATTGTCAAAAGTCACTGACGCGACGGAACCCCACGTGCGTTCCTTTGATCAATGCATTTGATTGGCTCATTTCCTTGGAACCATCAATAAAACAGATGGACCAGCCATTTCCAATAACCTCAGGGTGGTTATTATGGTCAAAAGTCACTGACGCGACGGAACCCCACGTGCGTTCCTTTGATCAATGCATTTGATTGGCTCATTTCCTTGGAACCATCAATAAAACACAGATGAATCAGCCATTTCCAATAACCTCAGTGTGTGTGATGACTTGGAGCCATTTAGCCAACCATGTATTTCATACTGTTCCAGTGTAATTTACAGCTAAATCAAGTCCCACTCCCCAATTCCCATAGGGATCTATTCAAATACAGAGATGTTATAGTATCGCTTGTAAGAGTACCAGAAAATGAGATATCAAGAGTTTTTTTGATGTTGTTGGGTCACAGACATCAGAAAGTCATGGCATGCAAAGGATATGCGACCAAATATTTAAAATGATTACTTTATTCTATATATAAATGCAGGGGTGCCAATAATTGTGGCACACATTGTTTTGTTAAAAATAATTATTTCTTGATATTTTTTTCTCATAATAAATTTACTTCAATTGAAGGTTGGATTTTTCCAAACGGTGCCAATAATAGTGGAGGGCACTGTATATATACATATATTTATTTTTTATGTAGCCTATATTTTATGCCTGGGGGGGCTTGCCTCTGTTGACGGCTGCCGTTTCGCCGTGAGAGTGATAGAGAACGTAAGAGAGAGAGAGAGAGACAGATAGTGTATTTTAATATGAAGTATTCCAAAGTTTGAGGAAAGTAGGGCTGACTAGCGAACACGCAGCAGTAGGCTAACACACACACGCACACACATGGGCGCGCACACACGTGCAGCCAGCTAATGCAATGCTGCAGATGTTTTGCTGAATTGCAGCTATAAAAACTAGGCTAGATGCAACATGTAATAAATCTATTTAAAATCGAATCTCCCAGATGGAGACTCTCACCACAATCCTCAACTCACTGAGTAAGCTAGGCTACCGAATATTATATCCTCAACAATGCGTAACAGTTAGTTATCAAGAAGAGACAGCATAGACTGATCAAAGAAAGTGGCCTCTCTCTCTCTTGCTGTGTCATGTTTCATTATATGGCCAAACCAACCAATCAGATATTAGAGAAATATATTATTTTGATGTGGCATTTTTATGATTGGCCGAATCGTCTGTAGCTCTAATAGCCTACTGACGGCCCTACGGACGCTGATTACATTTTTTGTGGATTTGGCTTTGGGGAGCATTTGGGGGGGGGCATTGCCATGCCCCCCAACCCCCCCCCCCCCCCCCCCCCTAGACACGGCCCTGGAATGAAACGGTACTGTATCACACAACTGGAAATATTGTGGAGCTTGTGTTCTGAGTAACCATACAAAAAAGGCTCAATATAACAAAAATATTTTGTTTCATTTGTAAATTTGTCAGTATTTGAATCTGTATTTTGTCTGTTACTTCGTTTTCCGGTTATTAGTTTTTGTTAGTGTGTTTTGTTTTCATTCTCCGTCTCCCATCCATGTGCTTGTGTTTTAATTTTCCCCATTGTGTCAGCCCCGCCTTCCATCTCAGTTCCTGATTTCTAATGTGTTTCACCTGCCCCGCTGTTCACCTGTTTCTTGTTTGCTTGTTAGTCCTGTGTATTTAAGTTCCACTGTCTTTTGTTCAGAGCGAGTTCATCACAGTTGTATGTCTACTCTGTGTCGCTACAAGCATTTTTCTGACCCCCTGCTTTGCTAGTTTCCACATGTGTCTGCTCTCTGTTTTCCCAACTTTTGGATTCTGTTTTTAGACTTTGTTTTCTGGATTGTGTTTTTGTACTTTTGCTGTGCTTGCCTGGTTTTGACCTCTGCCTGTTCCTGACTACGATTCTGCCTTTTCCTTGCGGCTTTGCCACTAATAAGCTTTGGTTTATTTTACGTGCTGTCTGTGCCTGAATCCCTTCCGAATCCTGACAAAATTGAAATGTAAAGGTAATTTTTTTCGACCTCAAAATCACAGTTAACATGGAGTAATTCTGTTTTTGCTCGTGTGATACCCGTTTTTTATTATGAAACAATTTTTACGCTCAGTATAATGGTGGGGAAACTGACCCTGCCCATTTGAAATCATTTGTGTTGCGGCCCCCTTCGAGCCAGGGTCGTAACAAAGATTTGACAATTTCACGGGAAGGTTGCAGTTATTGGAAAAAAAATGCAAGCTCTTGCAACTTTTGCGGAATTTTGTTGATTTTGTGTTAATAGTTGCGATCGTGAAATCCTGGGGGGACTGATTAATATTGTCAATACTATACTATGAATACCCCAAACAAGAGTCAAAACTGACAAACACCACAACATTACAGTTTGCAACAGATGCAAATATTTGTGTAGTAGAGGGCCTTCCAACAGTTGGGCCTTCCAACAGTTTTATCACGGTTCAAGCCAATAATTTTAATTTCTAATAATTTCTATTAAACATTATGCTCTCCACGCCATCTTGTGAGGGAATATTATATTAATAGTTCCAACTTCCAAGTGTGTCAAGGAGGTAGGCTATGTGTGTAGAAAAGAATCAGAATTTACTTTTAGCTGTACAAGCTTGCTAATATTAATGCATTTTCATGTGGGGGAAAAATAACCGCTTTCTGCATAATCGCTTTTTAGATGTAATTTAAATTGTTGGCCTATTTCTTTGTTGCCTTTTCTTCTCCTCTGAAAAAAGCCAAGAAGACTAATTTATTTTTTACTTTCCATGATGATGCCATAGCCTATGTTGCACAATGCTATCTAAATGGAAGTACAGTGCTTGTGCAGTGCTTTGTTGCGCCTCAGTAACAATTGAAAGTACAACTAAAGTCCGCTCTGCTACAGTACATTAAAATCAGCTCCTGGGCAGAGCAACACAAACCTTTTACGGACCAAAAACATTCGGGCTAGACTCAAAACATTCAGGGCTCGAGCCCTGAATGATCAGCCTAACGACGCCCCTGGTAGACGCTAAGGGACAGCAGGGTACACTGCCTATATTTGCATCACAGATCTGTTGTAGTTGTGCATATCACCCTCAGATTTAGCAGAGTTGTGGAAACGGAGGAAATGTATAGTTTGACCTTTTTCACATATGTATCTCTCCGTATTTCATTACAAACTAAAGACAAACACATTTTTTTGTCTTTGCATTTGTGGCCCTTAATTATGACCTAAATTAAACTAATCTAAGTTAGTATTGTAAATGAATTGTAAATAAATCCTTAAATAGAGCACCCCCTAAATTGGTGAGAATTTACCAAATTTGGCATCAAGGGGTTAAAGAGACAGAGGCCCTGCACAATAAACTGCGATATGGAAAGGGGAGAGTTTCTCTGCTGTAGGCAGGGGAGTGGGGAGTGTTTCCAGTTTTCTACCATCCGTCCATTATGACACCGCCCTCAGCTCATGTATTGTGCTTGGATCAGAGGCATTTAAGAGCAGCACGAGTTTCTTGTGCTTTTTAAAAATAAGATACTCATCATTTGGGCTACCTATCCCTGTCAGCGCCAAAAGAGAGCTCATGGAACAGCTGCAGGAAACCCTCACTGCATAGAACAGGAAATACAAAGAAATAACAATTATGAAACCTCCACTTAAATCCTTTCAGTGGCAAGCCCCAGCTATACTGTACCCAGGTCTAACACATACTGCAATAACCTTGATTTAGTTGACAGAGTTTACATTTAATCCAGAGTAAATTGTTAATGAGTGTAATTATCAGACAAGCATGTGGCAAAACCGCATCACCTTGACAAAATCCCAGTGCTTATACGATGCATGCACGGACAATTTGGGTCATTCTATCTCTCTGAGCCTGTGTCTGGATAGGCGCATTAGCTTTCAACCCTGAGGAAAATGAAACATGCAAAAACAATGGAATGGCTGGGGATATTAGCCTCGTGCATTACTGCAACTGATAAAGACAGTTATCATTAAATATGAGCAGCATGACAGCAGTGGAATTCTGCTTGGGGTGAGTGGGCCCAGTGCTTTTTTGCTAAATGTCACACAGTAGTGGAGGTTGTGAAAAGTGTCACAGAAATACCTGAATTTGGAATGAGGTAAGTGCTTTGCAAAATACAATACATTGCAACAGGTATGCAATGTCAGAATGTCAGGTCAGGTACTCCATAGCTGGCCAAGTGTTCCACAGTTAAGAACTGTCAATCTGTGGGAATGCTAAACGGTTAAACGGTCTTTATTTTCCTCGTGACGCATGTCTTTGAAGGTGACACAAAAGCTATCTTCTTTTGGGTCGTTTGGTGGGAAAAATAAGTGAAAAAGAATGGGGCCTGTTTTGATCAAATCAAATGAATATTTATTTATATAGCGCATTTCACAACTAGTTGTTACAATGCGCTTCACAGAAAAATCCAGCCTAAACCCCCACAAGAGCAAGCCAAAGGCAACAGTGGCAAAAAACTGCCCTCCACTATAATAAAGTAATCATTTTTTATATTTGGTCGCATATGCATGCACTTTGCATGCCATGCCATGGTACTCTTACAAGCGATACTATAATGTCTCTGCATTTGAATGGATCTCTATGGGAATTGGGGGGTGGGACTAGATTTAGCTGTAAATTATGCTGGAACAGTATGTAATACATGGTTGGTAAAATGGCTGTAAGTCATCAAGGGTCTGAGGTATCAATTGAGCTTCAAACCATCACCCTGCTGTCAGATATGCAGTATATATGGATGGATCACTTTTGTTTCTCCTGACAAATGTTCCTATTGAACTCTGATGTGATCCATCACACTCTGTATTTCTGGCAGCAGAGTGATGGTTTAAGGCTTGTTTGATACGTCTCATTTCAGCAATAATGTATGGAGTCATGCAGCCAAGGAAGCTACTTACACCCAGCTACTTTGACAGGGGTCTACATGGTGCAACAGCCTCTGTACCCAATCTTTCCCTTTAGCTGCAATGAACACACATGGAGATTCAGATTCAGATGTTAACACGCTTGTGAGAACAATGGCACAGTGGCAATCCAAGGAAATCAGTCATATCTCCCTGCTGCTCTATTTCATTTCGTCTTACCCAATGCTTTTTTGATTCTATGCATAAACCTGGGAAAGAGTAAAAAAAAAATCTGAAACAAAAATAACCTGAGATAGAGGAACCATGAGAAGGGCTGGAAATGTGAACAGAGGGGAACATTTTTCCACCATGGGGAACATGGATATCCTGCAAAGCAAATCCTTCAATAATGTATGGAACAAGATCAAAGCTATGTGTTTAGCAGGAAAATGCGGTCATCCATCCAAACTATGCCCACAAAGAAGCAAGGCGCGGTTAAATTGTACGGAAATTATTGACAAAGTGGAGCCAGGCAAGACAGCGGTCTATGATGTTGTGATTACTATTTGATGCTTTTATTTATTTAGCTTTTTCATTCTTCAAAGGCCCGTGTTGTGCTGTTGTTGTTGTTGTTTTCCATCAAACCATTTCCTCTGTTAAGACACAAAACTTGGTAGATTGTCCTTATGAAATCAGCATTAAAAATATTTGTTGTGATTTTCTTTTTTTTTGGGGGGGGGGGGCACACACACACACACACACACACATTCTTGGTTCCTTTGAGTCATAAGGCAGGCAGTGGGAGGTGCCAAGTTTCTTTTTGACACATATACTGCCTGTAGCAATCCTAAAAAAAAGTTAAACGTTCTGTCATTATTCAGCCGATTAGAGATTATTAATACTTCTATAACTATGAAATTACTACTGATATGAGTCAATAGTTGAGGAAATAGCCAAATATGGGATCTAATTAACTTAACTGTTTTATATGACACTCGCATAACAATACCTCATAAAATGGCTCTGGCAATGATTAACTCTGATTGGACAGACATCTAAACTTAATTACAATGTGACAAACTACACAGAGAATTACCTTTTCAACTTGATCTTTTGAGTCTGGATGTCTGGAAACTTTACGGCTCCAAATCTTTGTGTGCATTTATCTTTGAATAGGCCCCGTTACTTCTCAGTCCAAAATGATTTAACCCTGCCCAAATTTGATGATGTGCTTTACTAGTAAACCAAAGGACTTCAATTGCAGACATCAATTCAAAGCTGGAGCATTTTCTGCAGGTACATCTGTAAATGATGGACACATTAGCCATGGCCAGTGTTGACGGCCCACCCACTTTACTCATTGGCCCGCAATCATTTTTTAACTGAAGCAGTTAAAAATGTCTCTCCATAATAACCAATTAAACACTACACTGCCCATTGCCTATGAGATATACACAATACACTTGAAACTGTTGACCTATAAAAAACTGTAGCATCCACTGACTGAGCCAAAAACAGCTGATCAGAGCAGATCAGTTCGCAAGCAGGTTGCTGTAAGGCTGGAAAAAGTGTTATCAGTCCTAAACCCTTGCAGCTGGGGGTGATTTCCTGGAGGGTGCAATAAAACAATTTACTTTATGGCCTGAGAACCTATTCCTCTGACTTCTCACGGCCTCGTAAACTACAGCTGGGGGTGAGCCCACAACTGGACATCAGAAGGAAACGGCATCCGAATGACGCTGAGAACTCAGGCCTGCTCACAGCCTTGGTTCTGGACTGAATGGTGAAACAAAGCTGTATATGTATACTGAATCATATGTATGCGCATGTAAATTGGTAATTGTGGAGATATAAAGTAATTGTGGATAATATGATAAATGTGGTGAACCTGGATAATACTAATTAAAATGTGTGGTATGTGAAAGTATAGGAGGGGGAGAAATAAAGAATGTGAAAGGAGGATTGTATAGGTTATCAGGGATGCACTTGTCCATATAAATATCTGGAACCAAGAGTGGCCATCACCGGGACCTCACCGGATATCGAGATATGATAGAGAAGATCATAAGATCACGCGCCGTCGTTCAAAGAGTCTTATTACTGTCACTAGATTGAGGGAGGTAGACTCTGTTCCTCTCCCTGGAGGGGGGTCCCTGCGTGGTGAAACTGCTCTTCCTGCCAGACCTTATTTGGACAAACAAAGGGACTTGTGGAGTGGGCATACCGGCGCTGTACTGCATTTAAGGACATCCCAAAGGGAGACTCGGGGAGAATCTGCTTAACAGTTCTCCTGGTACCATAGTCACACCGTACGGAATCACTTGGTGATATACTTTGTTTGTGAACTTGTTCGTGTTTATTTGTCTTGACAGCATGTTATCCTGTGTTTAGTTATAGGCATTGAATGTGTTCGTGTTTGCTCTCACAGTCTTAACCAGTGATTATTTGTCATTAATAAATTACCATGTTTTCATATCAACTGCATCTTTCTTTTAATCCTTTTTCCCAGCTTCAATTGTCTGCATGATCTGAGCTGCAGCGTTCCAAGCTAATGACCTCCCTGCCTGTTATCCAATTCTTTTTATATTTAACGTGCGTGGCTCTCATCCATCTTATACCCTTTTCAGCCTAAATTACTACTGAAGACTCAGGGGGACAATTCTGACCCAGGACCGACTGATCAGCGGCCTGGTACAGACGTGGTGTACTCAAGTTGGGAGGCAGCAAGTGACGGTCCAATTGTAAAGGTCGGGTTTGGTGTATCGGTTCTGGTGATTTGATGTGAAGAGAATCCATGGGCGTCCTACGCCGATTCTTGTCAAATTTGCCTTAAGGAACTCTTTAAATACACCCAGAGTAGTGCATGGTTCTGGTGATTTGATATAGGAACCCATGGGTGTTGTTACGCCGGTTCTTGTCAAATTTGCCTTAAGGAGCCCTTTAAATGTACTCAGACTGGGGCTCGCAACTATCTATGATAAATGAATATCATGTATTGTGTTGACTAGACCCCCAACCTCTGCGTTCGCCACCGAACTGAGCTTCAGCAATAATGTTGATTCCGGCAAACATATATTGAAGTAATGATGGTACCTAAGGGCAAGTTGAGTGTAACCACTCCGAGCTACACGCATGTTTAACCAAAATTCTAAATTCTAATTATAAATGGAGTCAGATAAACGAGTAAATAAAATAATAATATTTCTAAATAACTTTTACCTTTTCCCACAGCAAGAGTGGAATACATCACGTTTAAACTTTCGCTCCGAGCTATTCCCTCATTGGTCTAGTAATTGCGGATTCTACATTGCCTTGCAGCAAGCTTCATGGCTGAGGTAATGTTAGCTTGTACTGTCAGCCAGCTAAGTAAAGTTAGATAGCTACTGATTCAGTTAAACTAGCTATTTTGCTGGCCTTGGACTTCATCTACAACAGGGGTGTCCAAACTACGGCCCGCGGGCCAATTGCGGCCCTTGAAGCGTTTTAAAGCGGCCCTCGAAACATTTCAGAAGAATTATTAAATCTGGCCCGCTGCTACAAATGACAAAAAAAAAATGCTGTTGTTTTTTTAACACTAGGGGGCAGCATAGTAAAAGCCCAACTCTAAAAAAAAATCAGCAGTTTGCGCCCCCCCCCCCCCCCAAACAAAAAATTATCTTACGCATTAGCTAGCCAACGTTCCTGTAGCCTACAAATCGTGTTCTTATCAACATGGCGACTGCAAAGAATCGAAAGGTGGATAGTGAATGTAGGAAATTCCAGCTACGATGGCAAAATTAATACTTTTTCAGAGTACAGAGGCAAGCGTGTCTGTTTAATTTGCCAGGAATCAGTAGCGGTGATGAAAATAATTTAACGTTAAGAGACATTATGAAACGAAACATAATGCGTCTTTTAAGGCATATACTGGAGCAGCCAGAGAAGAGAAATCAAAGCAGTTGGCGGCAAGCCTATCATTGCAACAAACCCAGTTTTTTCGTGCTAAGCAAACGCAGCAGAATGCTACCAGGGCTAGCTACGAGGTGGCTAAGCTAATAGCGAAGTATGGAAAGGCCTTTGTAGAGGGTGATTTTATTAAAAGAGTGCGTCACAAAAATTGTGGAGATTGTATGCCCAGAAAAGAAACAATACTTCTGCAATGTTAGTGTTGCGAGAAACACAGTGGGCCGGCAAATCGAGGATTTATCAGCTAACATCAAGGTGCAAATATCAGACGAAGCTCCGATGTTTCTTTTCTATTCAATTGCTGTATTATACACCAGGAAGCATTATGCGCCAAAGTCACGAAACTGGGCGATGTCATGAATACAGTCGTGAAAACTATTAACATAATTTGTGCGAAAGCACTCAATCACAGAGAATTTCGAGCATTCCTGGCTGAAATGGATACAGAATATGGGGACGTGATCTACCACTCTGATATACTCTCACATATGTGAGCAAACATTTTCCCTGATGACGCTAAACAAGAGCCGTTTGCGATCAAAGATAACAGACAGTCACCTTTGCGATGTCCTGCGAATCGCATCTACAAACCTCACGCCCGACATCACAGCGATTCTTCAGTCCAAGGCACAACAACACTGTTCTCGTTAGAAGTGTCACTGGTGAGTGAAATTCTTAAAATCTCTTCAAGCTCGCCTTTTAATAGGCTATTATACTATTTGCCTAATTTAAATAGAAATCTAAGTGATGTTGGCAACTGTATGCCACATGTCTGAGCGCACTTGTATTTATTTTACACACACACGCACACATAGCCTATATATATATATATATATATATATATATATATATATAATAGCCTGTGGCCCGTGGTAGTCATCATTTTTCTCCATCTGGCCCTCAGTGAAAAAAGTTTGGACACCCCTGATCTACAAGCATCCTAATGGATAGTCATATAGATTTTTTACTGGCTCGCTGTAGTCAATTTGAGTGTATTTCAACTAATTTGGGCTGGTTGGTAGCATGCTCTGTTTCAGATTTACTTTGGGGTGGCAGCAGTAGCCGAGCACTATGAACAATCACATCTGAATACTAAGCTATAGCCTACGCCAATGTCTAAAATTAAAACCTGGAACAGGTCTTTTTATTCAGTCCATGTTCCATATGTGATCCGGCGCGGAGTTCAGTTACACGTCTCACACAGGAGAATTTCACAGGAAATGCATTAGACATTAGAAAATCACTATCCAGTCAAAATTGAGTTAATACCAGAATCGCAATCCTGAATATCAAATCTACCATTCACCTAAATTTCAAAATTCTAATTGTAAATATGTGAAATCGTGTTAAATGTAGGGACGAGTTAGACCTCCAGAGCCCGCCATACATAAGAAATGACTTTGACTCACAGAAAATGTTTCAGTGTTCAAACATGTCCGCCATTGATATGGTAGATAGAGATCATACTTTATCGGTCTTTGTGATGACGAGTTGCAATATAACGTAATACTGATGCTCTAGTGTTAAATAGTTTTTTAATGACAGAAAATACAGTTTGGTTCTTCTTCTGTTGTCCGAAATCAGCTATTATTTTTCTTCTACGGAGTAGAAACTTGGAAAAGGCGCTGAGCCTCATGGATAGTGTAATTTTTGAAATACCAAACTAACAAATAAACACAATTTCTCATGAACAAAGTTGAAACATTTGTAACCAAGGGTCATAACATCAATCATAACGTTTCACATTTTCTGTTGCGTAATATTGTAGTTATTGCTTAGATTAATAAAATATACGTATGGGAGAATCAATAGACATAAAACCTTGATGTCTGTCATTCGCACTGTTCAGATCTATTTTTCGATATGGTTCAGATACGTTTGCACAGCTGCGTATAAACAAACATACAAGCATCCCCTGATAAAATCAATGATAACTCGCTTAAATGTCAACTAATTTTGTAAAATTTGGTTTGTTATAAACGTGTGCAATTTCTGTATAACACAGGTTACTTGATTTCCGATTTTCTCAGAACAGCTTGGCTATTAAACGCCCTTTTAACAAATTAATTTTAGAACAGAATAACTTTTATTTTCCCGCAAGGGAACTTCAGTTGTAGCCCCAGCAACAACAAAAAAAGACAGACAGTGGGGCAGACCCACAACACAAACAAACATATCAAACAAAGACAACCAACAGAATCATTACATCAATTAAGTTAATTAAAGTGCAATATAGCCAGGATTTAAAAAAATTGCCCAGAGATGTCCAGTGTCACCAAGCAGTCCAACACACAAACTCCGCCTCCACGACTCTCCTCCATACACGCAGCGTCGCGCTCTCTGCCCACCGCCGAAACGGAGCACCGAACTGCGTCAATCCTCCCAGTTGTCTCCTCATTCCTCCCTCATTCTCCTTCCCTGGCTGCCTTTTGAAGATTGCCTGCCTGGATCAGTCCAGAAATCCTCAACTCCGGTGAAGAGACAAGATTAATCGCTTACAGGATATGGTAACTTCTGTTTTTTTCGACTTGGGCCTGTTTTTACTAACTATTTACACAATGCTGATAGGTAGGTTAATAAAAGGCTTAATTTTACCCATTTTCATCTGTTTTGTACCGTTCTGTTTGAAGCTTTATAACTCCAGATATCAATGTAACACATACAACAGTAATGCCTTAAATTAAAGAAGTGGTACCATTTATTATCATGCCTTAAATTTTATTATTTTCATAACTCAGATGTAAATTATGGCCAGTGAATGCACAACCCCTGGAGAAAAACAAAGTTCGACCACTCTAGTTTACAGTGAACACCTGAGAGTCAAATGTGTGAATAAGGTTAAACTTAACATTTTCTGGATTGCAAACCTCCGGTCTGCATGTGTACAAAATATTAAAGTGATATGTATTACTGCTCAAATCATATGAGGCTACCTTGGTGTCCAAAAATCTACCCAAAATGGATAATTGTACATCACAGTAATTCAGGAGATAATCAAAAATGTTCAACATATGAACTCTTTCGACGCATTGGAAATATATTTGCATCTACTGTATATCATTAAATAATTTCCAACTTTTGCAAAAGATTAGGGGAATGGTTATAGATGTCCAAAAACCTACGCAAACCTTTCCAAACCCATGGAAACATGCTATCCAAACATGAACACAGCTTTAGTGTCCATTTGAAGCACATTATTATGTCCTATGAGGAGGCAATTAATGAGGGGAATGACCCTTAGATAATCACATTTTTTTGCCTCAGTTTAGTTTCCAGTGCCAAAAATGTCCAACACAGCCCCGTTTTATTCATAAAAGGTAATTTACCAACCAGTCAGACTAGCAATGTATGAGAACATGCATACAATTTATAGCGTCATATGAATTATTACAACTATCATTAGTTGTAATTACTACTATAGAACTACTACTTATGCTTAATTACTACTAAGAACTACTATAATTATCTTCTATATAAACATATGCCAGCCTATTACTGTACAGGACAACTAGCTGCTGTGTCATCCATTTATGTCCCTAAATTAGCTATGCTGTTTCACCCAATGTAATAAATGGCTAAGCCACACATAAAAGCTTCCACTATAGTGTAGTATAAATTCTCAGTAAAGTTACAGTCTAGCCGTAATAGATTGACAGCTCACCATCATTGTCATTACTTATGGTATACAAATCCAAGTAGTCTCAGGCAGGGACTTTTTCCACAGACTCCCCATACTTTATCATTGAGCATTATGCAGGCTTAGCTTATAGCCAATACCTATTAGGTTGCTAGCTAACTATAAACAATAATAACACAACCTAGCTAGCATTTATGTGGCTAGCTAGCTATACTATTATGAATACAACACCATAAAGCACACCTTGTACACAAGGCAACGCTTATCTATGGAATCCACCCTGTCTGCTTCAGATGAAGAGTCATGGATGAAGAGTCTCCTCATCTGAATCCAGAGGACTACAGCATCCAGCAGTTTCAAGCATTGACATTTTTTTTGTCACTTCGCCATTGTACAAAGAAAACGAGTTCACTAGTGATGCGTATGCACTCTCTTGTGCAAATCCACAGAGAGGCAGACGACTGAAATGCGCTCGTGACACGCACAGCTCTGACAATTGCTCCCAACTGTCTAATGACAAATGATTATACCTCTTTGGAAAGCTTAGAATGCATTCTTTTTGGATATTAAGGCTGTCAATCAATTACAATTAGTTCCAAGACATTACTACTCCACATTAATTGCTTAATGTTCTGAAACTTACACTGTACACCACATGTTGGCAGAAAAGGCAGAAAATTACTACATAATCTTAGAAAGGACGTATCTGGCTTTAATAATGCAGGTAAAGTTATGAAATCCGAAATTCACTCTCATAAGTGAACAGGAAAAATAAGTTTAATTTACCTATTGTAGGGGATCTCTATGCCAGAGACACAGAGGAAATATTAGAGGTCCAGATGGAGGAATCTTAGTGTTCAAATGAACACCACTAAAATGGAAAATAATCCATAGTGGATGGGGAAAATAAGGAGAACACAAATAACCTTGCAATAAAAAACGAGGAACTCGATATCCGAGCAAAACAAAATAAATAAGCAGTCACGCTTATCTAACTCCCATTGTGGAGTGAACAAAAAGAAAGGAAGGAGAAAAATAAAAGACCCCTAAAACTTAGGGTGAGAGCACTCGTAGGTTTGAGTGGAAAACAAAGAAATCAAAACCTCTGCTCTGAAATAAAAGAGCGAAAGAGCGCACTTTACTTTTTCTAAATTGTACTGCTAACAAGTCCCGCGTTGAGAAGCAAAGCGGTCGATAGCAGCACAACTTCCTATACCTTTACTGGCTAGAATGTTACGTGAAATAACATGGAAGCGACGAGAAAAGGAGGAAGCGGGGTATAAGTATTGAGCGGAAATGCAGAACAGGTGAACTCACTAATCACCGAGGCGAAAGCAAAATCCATAGCGGAACACAGAAAAATCCGATAGATTACCAGTAAAAGAAAAAAAGGAATACAAAACGCAGAGATAAGGAAAGAAAGGTGCGATCCATGACACCTATATCCGGACCGTATGTGTTTTTTATTGTTGGTCTGATAGTATAACATTTTTGGTGGTTAAAGAAAGAAAGAACTAACTCCTAAATATATGTATATAAATGTCCAGTATCTTCAACCCGATTCGCTCTCATGTACATCACACTGTAGAGTGGTCGATATACTTCTATGAAATACGGAAGAATGGTGGCACGTAGGAACTTCATATTTTGCCTGATAATAGCCCACTGATGAAGACGATATGCAGTATTCCATGGTACTTTGCTTTCTGACGTGGTTCAGTAGGATGTTTGTGATGTAGACCTCAGGGTCTACGCTACTAGGGTCACTGCACAAAGGGGTTAATGGTCTACTATGGCACTGATCCGACTTCTCACAATGCCTTAGGGTGGTTTAACCATGTTTGTGAATAAAGCTATTTTTCCTCAACTTATTCAAGACTAAAACTCAGTGTTCAATAGTTTGCCCCATTCAGTTACAAACTTCAATCACATCACTGATGTTAAACAGTCACATGATAGATACTGGAGGGTTTTGACACATTTCACCTTTAATCTGCCATTAGTCCTTCAAGATACAGATGCAAATTAGTTTGGGGGCAGACAAAAGTGAGAGCCAGCAGCCAAGGATTCATCTGCAAGATATTAAGTAAGATAAGATAAGATATACTTTATTGAACCCCGTGGGGTAATTTTTCTTCTGCATTTGACCCATCCTAGTTACCTAGAAGCAGTGGGCAGCCACAGTGCAGCGCCCGGGGACCAACTCCAGTTCTGAGGCAAGTGCCTTGGTCAAGGGCACCTGCAGGAGTGCACCTATCATGCATGTCTTTTGAGTGTGGGAGGAAACCGGAGTACCCGGAGTAAACCCACTTAAGTAAGTAAGTAAGACTTTATTTATATAGCGCCCTTCTCAACACGAATGTACAGAGTGCTTTACAGAACAGTACACAATACACAATACAATACAATTATAACATGTACAAAAAAATAAAAAATAAAAAAAAATAAAAAATATATATATATAAATAAATAAAAGAAATTAAAAAAGGCATGTAACACATCAGTACAAGTTTATGACGAAACGCCAATGTAGGACAGCTAAAAACTCACCTCCCCCGACACCCCAAAAGCTTGTCGAAAAAGGTGAGTCTTCAGCTGCCCCTTAAAAATCTCCACTGAGACTGAGGCTCTCAGGTCCTGGGGGAGTTCATTCCATAGCCTTGGGGCTACCGCCTCAAAAGCACGGTCCCCCTTGGTTTTTAGTCTGGTTCATGGCACCCTTAAAAGGCCTTGCTCGGAGGACCTCAGGGCCCTGTTTATGCTGAATTTGCTAATTAAGGGGCCTAAGGGGAGCATGTAAAGGGAAAAAAGAAGGGGGGCTAAAACAGAACCCTGTGGCAGGCCGCAGGATAGGGAAGTGCTGTAGGATGAGAACGGGCCCACAACCACGGAGAAACTTCTCCCACTGAGGTACGAGGCAAACCACTGGAGGGCAGACCCTGAGATGCCTACCCACTCCCTGAGTCTATCTAGCATGATGGCGTGGTCCACCGTGTCAAATGCTGCACTCAGATCCAACAACACCAGAACTACACAGTCACCTGCATCCGATGCCATCATGATGTCATTGGAGACCCTGAGGAGAGCTGATTCTGTGGAGTGGTGTTTTCTGAAACCTGATTGGAATTTGTCCAGGATGTTATTGTGATTCAGAAATGTGTTGAGTTGGTTAGCAACAACTTTTTCTAAAACTTTGGACAAGAATGGGAGCTTTGAGATGGGCCTGTAATTCTTCGGGAGAGAGGGATCTAGGTTGGGTTTTTTAAGGAGGGGCTGAACAACCGCCTGCTTAAAAAATGAAGGGACGGAGCCAGAGACAATGGAGCTGTTTATAATGTGGAGCAGGGACGGGGCGACACATGAAAAAACTTCTTTTAGCATGGAAGTTTGTGGGATAGCTACCTGGAAAGAAGTAATTACCCGTTGATGAGGGCTATCGAAATGTATGAGCACTCCTTGAAGTAGTATTGCTGTATTTCAATAGGGAGAGCAGTTATCAATGTTTTGAAGTTACCAGATAATGGGAGAGTCATGCCAAAATATTTATGGAAGTGGAAGAATGAAAAAGGATCAGGGTTTAAAGCAAAATCATGTATTTTTTCATATTCTTATGAATTTATGGTTTAATCACTCTTATAATCAAACATATTCAAAATCATAGCAAGCACTGGGTTATTGACTATACAAATATAACAATTTCATACAATAGTTTCTGGTTTGAGGGTCTATTTTATGATGAAAGGGCAGAATTCACAACAAAATCTTTAAAGCCAGTTCTCAAAACTGTATTGCAAAATCACAATATTCAAACAGTCATATCTCCAGAAATAATTACTCAATCTCATCAAATGATACATCATTGTGTGTACTTTAACTTTTGAGATGAAAAACTCAATAAGTCAAATTTTTAAACATGTATCTGAAGCAGGGATCCGGTCACATATGTGACTCGAGCTGGTAAAATGGTCGCACGTTATTACTTTTTACTTTGCCAGCGTATTGTCCTATTTAGTTCAACTAAATTAATAACAAAATTTTTATCTATCTATTTATCTTAATTAACTTGGCCCACTCACAATTTACCTTGGCCCACCCACAATTAAAATCCTGCCGCCGCTACTGGCTCATAATGACAGATCTAGCTACCATAATAATGCAGGGAATATTGTGTAGCTAGCTAAGAATTACCATAAGAGTGTTAGTTATCTATCTTTATATTTAAAGATAACTTTGAGTATGTGAATAAACTGCAACATAGCATACAGGAAATTAAAGTTTTCCGAAGAGTAATTAGAGGTCTTGGTAGAGGACTGAGCCTTCATAATCAGTGTATCTCAGCTTTGCTAGTACTGTACTGTTCTTGAAGTTATCACTGAAAAGGAGATCAACTTCAACACGAGTATCATTCACAAAGCAACTTAGTATAATGCAATGCATGTTATAATCAGATCCCTCCATTACCATTGGTTTGCTTTTGGCAAATTTAAACAAAGGTTTATAGCTATAAAATGAATAGCCTACTCAAAATGTAAGGGTACTTTAATGTAACAACAATTAAAATCAATAAAGGATTAAAAGCATTGCCATTTTTACATTGCTTTCAAAGTTACAAACATTTCATAATTCCAATAACTTCCATTCCTGATGCATTTGTATCCTGGACATTTTACAGCATTGTTTTCTGGAGTATTGTAATACATGTTGAGTACACTCTTTTCCTGTGCTGCCTTATGCTAAGGTGCTGATAATTTCGCAGCTGCCATGTTAATATGCTGGAATGAGGTTTACACCTGCTTTCTCCAGGCATTAAATAATGGCTGCAATCAAGTAAGCCACAATTGTTAGCAGCCTTCATAAATCAAATGAAATGGCTCATATGCATATTATACATTTTCTCCTCCCATGTTTTTGTCATACACTTGGCGTTTCTCAAATTACATATGCATTAACCCCTTCACGCAGATTCCAAATTTGGTAAATTCTCACCTATTTAGGGGGTGTTCTGTAAACTTTAAGGCTTTATAACTTCAGGTGTGGGCATCACAAAAACAGGTAAAACTATACATTCCCTGCATCACAGAGTCGGAAAAATCTGAGGGTTATATGCAGAACTACTAAAGATATATGTTGTAAAATGTAGGCACAAATCCACTGTTGTCCCTTCGTGTCTCCAAATCTACCCAAAATGGCTATATTATGCACTGCTGTAAATAATAAAGTAATTATGCATTTAATTACAAATCAACTGTTTTGGCTCATAAAACTCACTTTTGCATAATTTTCAAGAGGGAATTACAATATTTTAATCAGTATAGGGGGATAGATAACTATGGGATCAGAAACATATCCAAAGCCTGTCATAAAATTAATAAAATGTTTTTTTCCCCATTATAAAGCATATACACATTAATACTCACTACACGGAAAATCTTACATTCATCTAGCACATATACACAGTAAATTTGAATGAGTATTTTCCATATCCTAAGTGACCAATATAGCCCATGGAGATACTAATACGCCATAGTGTATTTTATGTACGATAAAATTACAATAAAATAATATTCAATCATCAGGAAAATGCTGGCAAAAGTTCTAAATCAAACATAAACAAAGACTGAGCCACCTATGAACGCTGACACTACAGTATGTGAAATACCATCAAAATGCGAAAATAACAACATCAAACTTATCACACAACACTGTGGTGGAGTGGAAAAACTAACGTACATATTTGAAATATCACAAGCTGTAATACTTACATTTTGAGGAAGAAAATGTCCCCCATGCATATCCCACAGGCATATTCTCAAGACAGAATCAATGCTATAGTATCTATGGCATCTTGGTAACTATGGTATCTCCTTCTGACCCACGCCCAAAATCCATGTAAGCAAGCGAGGATTTTCTCTATTCATGCCGATAATTTAGTCAATTTTTAAAAACCTTCAAAAATAACTGGAAACAACCACTACGCCTCGGTGAGCGAATGGAGATTCTAAGTTGTTTGGGTAAAACTAAACTTATAAAACTAGAAATGCTGTTACACCCAGCTGTAATTTATTATTCAAAGTACCCAATAAGACATTGCAAACACCATCGCTAAGGTTATAATGTCCTATATTGGATTTTAAAAAATCAATTAAACCAGAATTAACTGGAATGAAAGACAGATTTGAAGAACGTGGGGGGTATTACGTTATAGACAGTGTAATAGCGTTATAAAAATACTGTGTATTTCTCAAACCAATTGTCTCGGATAATAATTGACCACTGACATTTGAAAATGACATCTCTATGCATAGAACCAATGGTAAGATTGGATATTTATTTCATATTTAGTAGCACATATTGATAGTAGAACAATGCGGTATAATTACACAATAATTTTAGTTTATTTTGCATTTGAGTTAGCAGGGCTTTTCACGGCTGTTTTGGCATACGATCGGTTGGCTTTATCTGGTTGCTATGACAGAATCCAAATTTTTGGTGGTAAAAAATATTTTTATGAACTCACACATAGACGCTGTTGTCCACTGTGTCACGCATGGCTAGGTATAGTTGCAGGCGAGACTGGGTGGGGGTTGCTTGTTAAATGGACTAGCTACACGACATAGTGACACTTACAAACTCCATATTCAGCAGAGTTGTAACCACTGTTAACATTCCTCTCTACAATCAGTTCCAGTCTCCAGCTGTTTTTATTGAGAGAATAACCTATTAATCTGCAAAAATAGATTGATTAATACGGATGACAAGTGTCAGAGAGTCCTGCCATTTCTGGATATAGCCAGAAGAGAGAAATAAGCACCCAGAATTAGCCAGTAACTGCAACAAAAAAATAACAAATTGCAGTGAAATGTGCTTGAAAGTCAAAAGACTCATCACACAGTAGGTGGAACATTATAAATACAGTTTAGAGATAAAGCAAATGTTAAATGATAATGACTATAATTAACATGTCAGACGTAATGAATTAGCTCTGAAAACATGTCTGAAACTACTATGCCTGTTTATAATTACCATTCAATTTGAGTAATCTGTGATCAGGAGACAGATTCCCTGTTTCTGAGATGATTAATTTAAACCCACAGTCCTACGCTGGATACCAATATGTGTTTACTCATTGTAAACAATCACTCACCATTCTCTTTTACTTAAATTATTCTGCATTTAAACTCATTTTCACATACCAAATCATGAAAAATAACACTAAAATGTAAGTTGCAAGAAGTAGATAACCTAAATCCTTATGGTTGGTGATAGGGGAGTACTGTTTGAGAAGTCATTAGTCATTCATGCTTCAAACAGATCATAATTAAAAAGCTGTGTAATTTAAAAAGTTAATCCATTTGAAAACCTGTAAAAATAACTGCCTTTGGTCTGCTAAACGGGCATAAAACTTGTGCTTGCTTGATCATGGCCAGTATCTCATTAAACCTGCAATGGGTTGAGAATTTTTCTGGCTGAGAATGTGTGTAAGTTTGGTACGTCACCAGATTCTGCAGATGGATATTTTAGATTTAATAAAACAAGATCAAATATGTACAGTGCCGTGTGTAAGCATTGGAGAGTGACACAATTTTGTTGTTTTGGCTCTGTACTCCAGCACATTGGATTTCAAATAAAACATGCTTAATGTGCAGACTGTCAGCTTTAATTTGATTTGGGTATTTACATCCATATTGAGGGATCTGTGTAGGAATTACAGCCATTTTATACATAGTCCCCCCATTTTAGAGGAGCAAAAGTAATTGGATAAATTATCATAATCTGAAATAAAGTTTTTATAATTAGTACTTGGTGGCAAATTCTTGTTAATAATTGTGGTATCATCTGTCCATAACATTTTGTTACAGAACAGTTTTTTAATGTCGTTTTTAGAAAACCCTAACCTGGCCGTTCTGTTCTTGAGGCTTACCAGTGGTTTGCATCTTGCGGTTATGCTGGTGTAGTCTTCTCTTTATGGTTGTCTTTCACACATCTATGTCTACATCTTGGAGAGTGTTCTTGATCTGTTTGACAGTTGAAAAGGTTTTTCTTAACAATTGAAAGTGTTCTTCGGTGATCCACTATAGTGGTCTTCCATGGTCTACCAGGTGGTTTGCTATTGCTCAGCTCACCAGTGCTTCCTAACAATGTATCAAACAGTTGATTTTGACACGCCCGATGTTTCTGATCAATTTATTCAGATTTTTCAGCCTCATGATGGCCTGCTTTACTGGTATTGACACATATTTGGTTCTTGAGAGACAACAGCAACAAATGCTCCAAATGCCACACCAAGAATCAACACTAGACCTTTTGTTAGCTTTCTTGTGCAAATGATGCATAAATAATGATGCAAAGACACACAGCTAGCCAAGAAACAGATCAGTAGCCAATTATCCAATTACTTTTTCTTCCCTAAAATTGGGGGAGGGAAACTATTTTTACAAAGAGCTGTAATTCATACACAGATCATGGTTCACCTGATATGGATGTAAATGCCTTCAGATGAAAGCTTGACGGTCTGCACTTTAACCTCATGCTTTATTTTAAATCCAATGTGCTGAGGACAGAGCCAAAACAACAGAAATTGTGTCACTGTCCAAATACTTAAACACTGCACTGTATATCTACTCAAGGCCTCTCACACATGGACAGTCATGGTTTATGAGCATCAGTCATAATGAAAGGTCATTGTTGGGAAAAAGGCCAAATCAATATTTATCCTAGGTAGATTTGACTGGTTTGTTTCTGTCCAAATTAGCTGGCAATACAGTGCATGCCCATGACACAAGGTCAAAATTTTCATGCAATTTTACACATCATTAGGTGAAAACGTTACATTAAAATTCCTACAAGATCATAAAGTGGGCTGCCAATAGCATAAGCAGGAACATCACCCTGGCAAAAGTGTAACATCAAAAACAATGTATGACCTGGACCTTAGAGAGCTATCTCTTAATGATCTTGACCATTATTTTAATGAGAAACAGTTTTTTTGTGTGAACACCATAAGGAGCAGAGAGACTCTAGGATGTCTGCTAGATATACAGTAAGCACCACAATTAATTGGACAGTGGCACATTATTTGTTATTTTGGTTCTAGTAATCTAGTAATATTTGCTTGCATATCCTTAGCATGCCATGATTTCCTGATGTTCCAACAACATCAAAAGACTCTTGATATCTTATTTTCTGGTACTCTTACAAGCGATACTACTTCTCTGCATTTGAATGGATCTCTATGGGAATTGGGGGATGGGACTAGATTTATCTGTAAATTACACTGGAACAGTATGGAACACATGGTTGGCTAAATGGCTGTAAGTCATCATGGGTCTGAGGTATCAAACAAGCCTCAAACCATAACTGTGCATGAAACCAATTCTTCACTTAATTAACTCATCATTGTTATCGGGCCATGTTCCTACATCCTTTAAATTTGCAGAAATCAAACTACTTAAGAAACCGAATTTGGATCTCACTGTCCTGGCTAATTATAGACCCATTCCAAACCTCCCATTTTTATCAAAGATTCTTGAGAAATGCGTAGTGCAACAGCTTTCTTCATTTTTACACACTAATAACGTGTATGAGAGGTTTCAATCTGAGTTTAGGAAGCACCATAGCACTGAGACTGCCCTTGCCCTAGTAATGAATGACTGGTTCCTTTCTCTGGATTGTGGCTGTATTTCTATTCTTGTTTTACTTGAATAGAACAGCAAAGTGCTGCCTTTGATACTATAGGCCATCATATTCTCCTCCGTAGGCTGGAAAATTTAGTTGGTCTCACCGGGCATGCTCATATATGGTTTAAATCTTAACTCTATGATAGATCCCAGTTTGTTAGGGTAAACACTCAGTCCTCTGAATTTTCTAGGGTGAACTTTGGAGTACCATAAGGATCAGTTTTGGGTCCTTTGCTCTTTTCTCTGTACATGCTACCTCTTGGGAACATTATAAGTGTTAACTACCACTGCTACGCAGATGACACACAACTTCATATATCAGTTAAGCCAGGTGAAGTTGACCAGTTGTCTAAACTTGAGACCTGTCTTAAAGATGTTAAGGACTGGATGACCCAAAATGTCCTCTTATTGAACTCAGATAAGATATTAGTATTAGGTCCCAATGAGATAAATTTAGATTGCTTCTCTATCTCTGCTAACAAGATTGGTGTAAAACCTTGGTGTAACTATTGATTCAGACCTCTCCTTTCAGCCCCATATTAACAACATTACAAGAATGGCCTTCTTCCCCCTGAGGAATATATCTAAATTAAGGTGTTGTCCTTAGAGGATGCAGAAAAAATGGTTCAAACACTTAACTTTCAACGCTGAACTAAGCAAGGCTAGGCAATCACATCTCTCTCACATTATAAACGCAACCATCAACAATGCGTGCACTCTATTTAACATGGTTGACAGAATAACTAACGCCCCCCCCTATACAAATTGAACCTAAACTCCTCAACACAAATAAATGTAACGAAGTTGCACGATTTTTCAACGATAAAATCAAATGTATTAGATCCGGGATTTTAAACTCGCAGCCAGGTGATAGATTGACAAAACCGTTACCTTCACAGAGAAAAAACGTTGTTCCACTTTCACAATTTAACACAATTGACCTAAAAACACTAGATGAAATAGTTCTGCTTCTTAACCCATCAACTTGCTGCCTTGACTCTTTGCCAACTAACTTCTTAAAAAATATTTTCAGCTCTGTTGCAGCTGATTTACTGCAAATAGTTAATTGCTCACTTACATCAGGCTTCTTCCCTAACTCGCTAAAAATAGCTGCCATTAAACCACTCTTAAAAAAGAGAACACTAGACGCCTCGATGCTTAAAAACTATAGACCTGTCTCAAATCCTTCTTTTATGGGCAAAATTATTGAAACGGTCGTTTTTAACCAACTAACCATTTTCTTGAAAAGTTTCTTGAAAATGAACACCTTGATGAATTCCAATCAGGATTTCGCTCCCAACATAGTACAGAGACTGCACTCATAAAAGTTTTAAACGATGGTTCATTAAGTGTAATAGATTGATACAATGATTTATTGACGTGGCAGGTATACCATCCACCGAGTTAGGGCTTGACAGGGCATACCCTATACCAAGAAAGTACAATACATTTTTCAGTTTCCCACATAAATAACTGCATTACATTGACTGTGGCTGAGACTTCCAGATTGCAGCCCATCTGGAACTGGAGAGGAGAAGAAGAAAAATGTGTCATAACATGACATAAAATTTGCTGTGACCTGCAAATTCACCTCATAAAGGACAGCACGAGGTAGGCTAAACTATTTACCTGTACCATCACTGTGCAGTTGCCTGCCAGGGTGGCACTGGGGTGCAAAAAAACAGGAATAAAAAATAAGAGATTGAGATTGGTGGGGGGTGGGTTTGTGAGATTGTGATCGCGGCCCCGGGGGTGGAGGGGGCATTGTGATCGCGGATGGGGGTGCTTGCGATTGCGGACTGGGGTGGAATTGTGATTCAGTCTAGAAGTCTATGCGATGAGGACGCTGGATTAAGTGACTGAAGTATGTATATCCTGAATGAACTCAGAGGCTCAATCCGCAATGCACTCTCAACTACGCTCAAAGAAAGTCAAATGTTACTGTTATTGACATGGCAACCACATGTGTGGAACACCTGTATAACCACACCTAATGATGATGGCTGTTCAAATTGGTATGCAACCTAGCCCAGAGAATTCTTTCAATTTTCAATTCTTTCAAGTGTCCCATCATACCAATGCCAGGAATTATATCCTCCCAGTCTGATTGTACATCCTCCTTGCTTTGAGACTCGGAACATGCAGGGGTTGCTTTCATCTTCACAAAATAGCTTCCATAATCAAGCTCTGCCACTCACTGCTGTCAGAGACATCAATTAAGTTACATGTAGATAGTTGATTGAGAGCATTAACCACATTTGTGGTGTTGGCCATAGTCAATGACAACGTAATTATTTCCAGTACAGGGCCCTGTTTCACATACGTGTCTGTCAGCCGCTGGGCGTAGGTGAACGGCCGGTCCTCTCCCGTCAGGTCACTCTCCCGGAATCGCCATCGGTGCTCCTCCGGGGTGAATCCCGTTCGGTCGAGGACCGCCTTCTTGATGTTTCTGAAGTCCACCCAAGCGGCTGCCGGTAGGCTATGTGCAGCTTGTTGCACCTCTCCTGACAGGAGGGGCAGGAGACGAACGGCCCACTCCTCCAGTGGCCACCTGCAGGTTTCTGCCGCCACCTCAAACACCTCGAGGAAGGCCTGAGCGTCATCATCCGCCGTCATTTTCGGGATGTTGAGCTTTGGGGATGAGACGTTCTGCCTTCCTCTGGGATCCTCACTTGTAGTTAGCTGGAGCAGTGCCTGAGTCTGGAGGCTCATGGAGGGGGCTCTAGAATTAAGGAGGTGCAGGACGGGGGAACCACACCCAGTTAATGAAGGTCAGACCCAGAGCTTCATCTTGCTTGGCTGAGAGTGCCAAACAGAACTTCCCTTTTTGCGACAGCAGGTCTCTCCGGATCGGGAGTTTCAAGGGCAATACGCAAAGAAGGCAGAGGAGTCTTGGAAACCACAGTTCCATCGGCCACGGCTATGGAGAACCACTGGGGACAGTGAGTGGACTCCTGAGAGGTGAACCGGTCTGACTGAGCACAACCAAACCATCACCATCCCAACTCCACCATTTGCCGGGATGAATCTCCTGGCGAGATAAAAAAAGTCAGCTGTATGGCACGAAGAGAGGTCACCCTGGGAAGCACCCAGTCGAGACGCTGGGACTGGCGGGACCTTACTCCGCCTTGGTGGTTTATGTGATAAACCGTCAAAGTGTTGTCCGACCTCACTGTCGCATGTTTTCCCCGAAGCACAGGCAAGAAGTGCCTCAGTTCGAGTCCGAGTCCGACTGATGTGGTGGCAACCACAATCCCTGAGCTCGCCGGTGCTGACAGACAGCTCCCCAACCGGTCAGCAATGCGTCCGTTGTTACCACCACTCGCCGTGATGGTATAGCCCCCATCCGGACCCCCTTTGTCAGAAAGCTGACTAGCTGGCAAAACCCTGATTTGAGCGTGACAGTCCCACTTGTAGTGCAGCGCCATGGCGTTCAACCACATTTGAAGAGGCCTGGCTCCCCGGAGTCTGAGAGGCACTTTTTTCTTTTGCTGAGGTGGCAGCAATCAAGCCCAAAAGCCTCTGAAAACCCCTAATTTCAAGGACCACGTTCACTTGGAACTGACACACAACGTTGAGCACAGTGGCTCTGCGGCCCTTGCTCTTTTTGTTATGAAGGGCCATCGGTGTTAGTAACACCCTTGCGTTTTAGGGGCAACCCCTACCACGGGTGTCATCCTGCCAGAGTGGGGCATATGACACATAACGCATCCAATCTGGTGCACGCAGCATGGGCAGGTGTCTGAGAACCCATCCTGCAGGTGCGCTAAGCGAGGCACAGGCAGCACCTGGTGTGACCATGAGCCATCTCCTTCGTGCACAAGGCACTCATGCCTGGAGCAAAATGATGGACACCCGATGACGCAACCGTGGACAGGTGAACTTGAGTAGGGGGAAATGCCGGGGCAGAAAACGCTTGTAATACGCTCACAATCTGCCACACAACCAATCAACGTAGCACACATGTTCACCGATTGGGGAAAGTCTCACTGGGGTGCGACCAGTGAGCATGCCAGCAACACTCCTTGTAGTATTTTAATCAATCAACAGAGTGCACACACTCAGTTTTAGTCCCTGCTGAAAGCTATCATGAGAAGCTTTATAACCACATTCCACCACCAAGTTGTTTAGTTCTGAAATATTTTTTTGCGGGTAGTAATAACACATTATATTACAGGCCCCGAACACTGAAAAGAGTGTTATGTACAGATAAACTGTGAAACTGGTCCAACCAAAATAATAAAAAATTGCATTTTTTTCAATCTTGATAGAGGTCATTTGAACATGTTTTTTGGCCTGACCATACAATACATTCTTCTCTCAAACAGTCTTGCTCAATCACATTTAATGAAACCAGTCTGGATTGTGAATGCTGAGCCTGTGACAGCCGTATCACCCCTAATGGGCAGGGACCTGACAGCACCCCATGGCCAGGCTTTGGTGATTTGATTGGAAGCTGTGTTGAGGCAGATTTTTTGCATTTCAGTGGTGATGGCAATTCAGAACACTAAGGGCCAAATCCACAAAAGGATTGCACAGCGTTTGCCCGGGCAAACCCTGTGCAAATGAGTCAAAAAAATTGCATCCAATCCACAAAGCTGAAAGGTATGGCAAACTACACCGACGAGCAAATAGCTCCACGGCTGCACCCCTCTCATTTAAATGTATGTAAATTAGGTACTTGCCTGCAAAATTGCACCAAGGAAGCCTTGCAAGCAATCCACAAACACCATGAGCTAATTGCCACACACAGTTAGAGAGGTGCAAATACCACTTTTGAAAAGCAGGTATTAACCGGACGAATTGGATGATAAACCTCTTAAGGCCTATTTCGTCGCGAATTAGCGACAAACCACTCTTTTCAGAAACGGCCTGATATGAATGTGCATTGAATAATATAACACAAAACCTCTATTTATTTTTTCTTTTGAAAGTAAATTCCGTCCATAAGGGGATTTAAGGGCGAGACATAACAGACTGATATTTCTGACAAAAAAAGTGTGGTCTGTCATTTTCATTAAGAACCAATCTGTGTCCTGAAATATGGAGAAAAGCCTGAAACCATTTCTGCAACTGACTCCCAAATATGGTTTCTCTCACTTGGGGTGAGATTCCGCGACTGCAATTTAGTTGCATGTCTCTGCACCTCGTTGGTGAGGACATGCAACTCGGTTTCAGAAAATTTTAATTTGCGCTTTCTCTCTGCCATTGTCGTTGATATTGTGTTCTTGGCACAAGCCAATAAATATATAGGCTGCCACATGGCTAATTGCAATCATCCGTGGCAAATTTGTGGGCGTGTTTGCCCGGGCATATCATTGGAGCAAAATCTTTTGTGGATACCGTGCTAAACTGGTGAGGATTGCTTTTGCAATCTCTGTATTAACTTTGAGCTAATTGCCAGGAGCAATCCGTTCTTTGTGGATTTGGCCCTAAGGGTTCTATTTTCCGGCTGGTGCATGACGGGAGCCGAGAAATGGGAGGAGAGTTTCTGGTGGAGGTATGTCAGTCCAGAGCGAGCAGCGTAATTTGGGGCTCTATTTCCCGGCTGGTGGCGACCATCACTGGTGAGGTAGCAATTTTGTCACGGATTTGTACGCGCCTGAGCTCGTTTGGTAATTTGACTCGCTGTGCGCTGAAGTGGGAGGGAAGCCGCTGCTGTGGGGGTGTGTCTGTCAAGAGGGAGCAGCCCAGTTCAAGCGGAATGCTATTTTGGGCTAAATTCGTGCTCGCGCTGCCCGCCAGGTGAGACCACGTTAATGGCGCAAATCGCACCACAGCGTACGCCGAGTTGCTAATTTCGGGGCTTTCCTCAATGCATGCATGATCATAACCTATTGATTGGCCTATAAATGATTGGCTATAATCATTGATTGGCGAATCACCCATTTTCGTGGAGCTTATGTGGTCCAATTTGACTGAAATAAATCCCCCAAGCAGGAAAAAATTATATTTTGCATTTATTGCTCATTGTCTTTTTTATAATGTTAATTATTGTATTTATTTCTGTTTTTAATTGTTTATGGCTGTTATTATAATGCACTGTGTTCTCAGGGGTACTATGATTTTTCTTACACCCGTCTGTAATGAGAATAATGACAAAATTGTTGCATAGATTCACTCTTATTGCACGTATAGCGATAAAAACGTACCTCTTAACTCAATTACATTCAATTAAATCAATGCAAAATAGATAGCCTATTGTCTTCCAATGCAGAATCACTAAAGTCACTAATAAATGTGGCGAGGAAATAGGATATGTTGCATGGGGAAAATTGGAAATAGATAAATGATTAAAGTTTAAACGCATGCTTAGGACCTAGAAAATAGGAAAAGAGAGTTGACAAATAAAAAAGAGGCAGTAAATTATAAATGGCAGAGTAAAATTTATAATTTTCAAATGTATTTTATTGACTGATTGAAATTAGTAAAAGCTTTTTCTTTTTCACAGTCCAGACAACCTATTAGTAACTAGCGTTCTCGTTCTGCAAGTGGGAGGCCTCCCGACCACAACCGAATGGGTGTGTTCTGCTGTCGTTTTTCACTAAACCACGTGATGCGGGACAGCCCGACGTGGTCAAAACGAGTCCAATGCACACGGCTCTTAAAAGGACTGAAAATACATAATTTGATTAGCTATGGTGCAGCTGAAGCACACCCACTGATAAATATTCAGCATAACCCAGCCCATTTTCAACCTGCGCAGCTGTGTGGTCCTCGCCTTTGGTCCGAAAATAGCGAAATTCAGTAGCCACACCCAGTGCACCATACGCTACGCCATTGACTATGACAGCTCGCCGCACGCCATGCGCTTCCTGAAAAATAGAGCCCTAAGAGTAAAAAAATAGCTCAAAAAATCTTTTACTTTAAGTGAAAATTTTAACTGCTGCAAGGTGCTGCAAACTTACCCGAAGCTTAGATGTAGAAAAAATTCTAATTAAGTCATCATTCATCGTATATGGAAACTACTAGTATTGCAGTGTAGTGCATTAATCAGGAGAAAGTGAGGCAAATGTAGCAGGACAAAGTATGTTGTTTCACTGCAGTGGATTGGCGTTTTACTTGTCCCGGGGAGTGCAAATGCCAGAAGATGAGACAATTGCATTACCACATACAATAGTCACGAGGCAAATACAAATTCTGTTGGGTTCTATTGACTGGGAGCTTGGAAAAGGGTCTTGTCCACTTTTTAGTGTACTGTGAGGTTTTGAAAATCTTCTGTTCTAATAGCACGGCCATACCGCCCCCCACCACTATCAAAATGTACAAAATCATAGACCAATTTCGAAAAGATAATGAGAACAAAGATGGTTCACGTTCAGTTGGTAGGGCATGGGGGTTTGAGTTTTGTAATGTTTGTGAAGAGCACCCAGTGTAAACATTTTATTTGTTCTGCATGATGAAGAGGATTAAAGAGGAATTTAATATTCCTGTAGTTTTTCTTCCTCCCGAAAAGCCCTGTTTCCAAGACAACTCAAAAGGCAGCCTATTAATTAAACTCAGACATTCCATCAGAAAACCACACTTGCTACTAATGGAACTTGAAGTCTTGTTCTTCTGAGTAGAGATGAGATAAAATATTTTAAGCTGTGCACATGGATATGTGCATGCTGTTCTACATGAAAGTTATTGTTTTCTAACTCACAAAGGAATGCATGTGTGTATCTTTCACTGCTAATATACAAAAGTATTGTCTTCTACATAAATTACATCACGAGGCCAACAAAGGTATTTGAATGCATAGAAACAACTTCAAATGGTGAAGTTACACATGTACACAAAGCTATACATGTGTTAAACCTAATTAATAAATATTCTGGAGGCAACACAATATTTTTGAAAATTAAAGATAAGATGCCAATATAAAGATACAAGGGACCAAGTCACTTTAAGGGATGCAGGAAAACATAGGCAGAATTGCTTTAGAATTGGGCTTGTTTAACTTCTGTGAAAGATATTAATGATTTCTTCTGTAACTCAGCATCACTTTGACATACATAATGTGGTATGCAGACATGTCTATGCATTTCTGAGGTCTAAGAAAAATTTTGCCATTCTATTATTTTAGTTTACAGCTATGTAGTGTATTGCAGATTTCCAACAAATTTATTATGTAACATGTTCCAGATATTATCATTGTTGTGTTTACTAAAGATTTTCATAATCTGCAAAATAAGATGTGATTCTATGTGGATATTTTAAAACATTCTGGCGGCAATAATGTATTTACACTTTTGATATAATATGTGAATTGTCACATAAAATGACAAATAGCTCAACTGGCAGCAGATGAGGGGGCCTCACTGAGCATTAGGTCATGACATGCATTCTCTGTGTGACAAGTTTGGAGCAACAACACAGCATTTCTTGTGTGATGCTGGAATAAGTCTGAACATGTCTGATAGGCGGTACATACAGTCATACTCATAAATTGACCTTGGTCATATAACTTCATCATCAATATTTGTAACACTACATAATTAGTTCTTTACTTACACAGGCTGTAGCTGGTGATTCTGTCAGTGCTACAGTGTGTTGTGTTGTATGCTGCATAATGTTAATTCAAATAAACAGGCAATTTTTAAGTGAGCTGCTGTAAATCCGCTATACGTGTACATTCCTTCTGTACATCCACTAAACAAAGCACTTCATGTTGCTTGCTAGCTAATATCCATGTGTGGGGAGAATGGCTAACAACTAACTAATGCACAGTTGAAACACCTTATTTTTTAAATAGTCTACTCATAAACCAATATATTCACCAATAATCAAACCAGCTGTAATCAGGATATTATTAGAACATTTATTTATTTTACTTCTGCTTTATGAATGATACATCTGCCTTTCGGTGGCTTGCTATTTTCATCTTTATTTGGAAGCTGTTTGATTTTGCTATGATCATTCTGTTTTCCAGAAATTATTGCGATGTGTACAAGAGAAAGGCATATAAATGTATAATTGCCCAGATGCAAATAAACACTCAAGCCTCCATTCTGTTTTATGTGTTCATACACATCTGGGTAATTCAATATTTGATTCTCTTTTCTACTGTGCAACACTGCTATGCACCTTAAGATTGGGCTCTACAAGGGAGGGGGGGGGGGGGGGAGGGGGGGGGAGGGGGGGGGGGGGGGGAGGGGGGGGGAGAGGGGGAGGGGAGAGGGGGGGGGGGGGGGAGGGAGAGGGGGGGGGGGGGAGGGGGAGGGGGGAGGGAGAGGGGGGAGGGGGAGGGGGGGGGGGGAGGAGGGGGGGGGGGGGGAGGGGGGGGGGGGGGGAGGGGGGGGGAGGGAGAGGGGGGGGGGGGGGGGGGGGGGGGGGGAGGGGGGGGAGGGGGAGGGAGAGGGGGGGGGGGGGGAGGGGGAGGGGGGAGGGGGAGGGAGGGGAGGAGAGGGGGGAGGGGGGGAGGGAGAGGGGGAGGGAGGGGGGGGGGGGGGGGAGGGGAGGGGAGGGAGAGGGGGAGGGGAGGGGGGAGGGAGAGGAGGGGAGAGAGAGGGGGGGGGAGAGGGGGAGGAGGGGAGAGGAGGGGGGGGAGGGGGAGGGGGAGGGGGAGGGGGAGGGGGGGAGGGAGAGGGGGAGGATGGTGGTGTTCGAGATGGGGTTCTTAGAAAGACAATCTGGGGACGGGGGATATAGGCACCTATTTAGGTTTTTGAGGGAAACGGGTTTGTTTAAAAGGGTTTAGAGGATTCTGTTTGTTTCTTTATTAATTTACTTTAAGAGTTTATTTTCCTTTTGTTTGTATTCTTGGTGGTAGTTGGGTGGTTAATTTGTTTTGTAGGATGTTTTGTTTTGTTTGGTTTTGGGTTTAGTGGGTAGTCGGCTGGTAGGGTTTGTTTTGGGTTGGGTCCCTGGTCCATAATCCAGTCCGGTAGGTGGCGGTAAAGCTCCTTTAGTTGGTTGCTGACCACCATAAAATAAATAAGAAGAAGAAGAAGTAAAAGGGAGATGATGATGTGAGAAGAGCGAGGGAGAACAGTTTGCCTCTGAGCTCCTGGAAACATGTGGTGGGTTCTTTCCTTTTTATTTGAAACCTCCTTATGTTTTATTACCCTTACCCTTACTACTGTGTGCGAGTGACGTGTAAAAGTGTGTGGCGAGACTTACCTGACGGTGAAAAACGGCGGCTGCCGAGATCGAGTGGCAAAACCCCGCACAAATCAAGATGCAAATGCTTTGTGTGAGTGCACAGGGGGAGGAGGGACTGTGGAGTATCACAATAACATGTAGGTGAAGTGGTGAACATGTACTATATGGCACTTGCATAGCCTCATAAATGTATTAAGTTGATGGAGACCTAATCACCTCCCAGACAACTATATCAGACTGACGTGGTTAATTTGCTTTGGGATTAACACACTAGTATTGAAGGGAGAAAAAGCAGCTAATCAGATGATGGTACTAAAACCCCACTACATCAACAGATAATTTATTTAGAACTTCTTCTGAATCTGCTCTGCATGTGTTTTACCATCTAGTTAGTTTTACAATAGCAGATTGTCTGTGAAACTAGTCAACAATGGTTGTAACATTATTTTCCATATAGACATCACATATAATATACTCACTAGTCACCCACTTACTGGGGGGGGGGGGGACACTGAGATGAACCTGGACACTGGAGAGACAGAGCATACTCTTTCCATAAACAAAGATATTCCTTATTACTGGGTGATTTGTGTTACAGTACACTCCTGCATAACTGCCTCCCTCAAACTACCTACTGGATTATCCAATGGCCTGATTTACAAGTTAATGTCATTTTTTAATAAAGAATGAACTGACAAAAAGTACACTGACAATACGTCAATACGTGCACTCTTGGCAGGGCTACCGTATCTCCCCCGCCATATGCGAATGATTACGTTCACCATGCTGTGATGGCAAGAGAAAATTGGAATAAAACTGTGTTGAATGAATTTGACTTTGCATATTCAAATTTTGAAATTGCATCAGCTGCCATGTTTAGTTTTATTTTTACCGGTTTATCCCGGCCTTGCGGGATAATCTGCCTCCCTTTGGTCTCACTGAGGTTGCTTAGGCAGGAGTTTACTGTATAATTAAGATATCAGTGGGGACCTCAGAAAGAGGGAGAGAACATCTGCTTTAAAGACTTACCAGTTGGGTCTACAATAACTAAAAAATAACTCATCTGAGCCAAATGCACCTGGCTGCAGAGAGTGGCAACAGCAGATGTACCACAAAGCCCCCTGGTACAATGGGGAACACCTGCCCCACCACCAACAACTAAAACAATGTAGTCAACCACTTGCCACACAGACAAACCTTCATATTAATGTCAGTTTGCTCTACATACTACCTATAATTGGTATGTTGGCCATTCAGAATGGATATGTGCACATGTACAGTGTACAACTCGTGGCAGTTAGCATGAGCCCGCTGTGGGAAACTGAGTGACAATGAATACAAAGAGGGACCAGATGGCCTGAGCTGTTGCATCTGGTGTGGTGGGTTTGTGCACTGATATGAAGTGTCTGGCACCACTTCAACACAGAGCTAAGTGATAGCTTTCCCATTCTCTGAAGTTGGGATGCAGACTAAACTGTGTTTAGATTGTCCCAAACAATTTAAGTTTCATGTCCCTGATGGAGAGTTAATGTTGTACGCTTCATCCTGGACTGTGTTAATAAACAGAGACATATTTGTCAATAATACAAACTGCCTCACAAAAGTATTATTCCATTTTAAATACAGGCTGATCACTGAGTTAATGGTCCATCCACTCCCACAATGTAAAACATAATTGGCAATCTTATTAAATAGATTGAGTAGAGTTTACTTAAAGTACTACAATAGTCATTAAACACCATTGAATTAAGTTTAATTTGCAATTATCAGGGAATTTGATAAGTAAACTTGTTCAGTATGGCTTATTCAATGGAAAACATCAAGGGAGCAGAAATTGATCCATTTGTGTTTGTAACATGCGTCTTAGTCAAAGGGCATGCTTATATAAAATGATCCTCTGAAAACCTTTTTGCCACAATTTTGTCAATTTCTACTTGGCAATAATTGTTCATTGAATTTGGTAATGTTACAGTGAGTTTCTTGAGCAAGCAAACGTAAGTTGCTTTATTCAATTAGTGTTACCTTGCTTGCTAGCTAGTTGGTTAACTTGCAGGCAGTGGCTGGCTTGTTCAGTGTTTCCCATAATTAAGCAATAGAGGCACACCACCATTCTGAGAATGATCAAGTTTGTTAGAGTGTCTTGCCAAAAAATAGGACAATATGTCTGTCTCTAAAGACTGCCATAATGACTACTGAGGGGGCAATTTATGCTCTGAATTTGTATAGTGATTTGTCCTTTTTGTATAATAAAAAAAAACTATCAAAAGGAATTATTATTTATTTTGCCATTTTCTACTTTATTTTTACAAGTTCTTTGTGTTTATCCTAAATTTGGTTTCAGCAAATGTTTGGGGTAACCCTGGTTGTCTATTTGTTGGTACAGACTGAGGTCATAGCTAGGTTGCTAGGCAGCGAATTTGGAATTGCCAAGATATAACTATGCGTCTCTGTCTCATCTATAGTCATGATTTGCCAAGGATGAGACCTAATCATCTCCATTGTAAGGATCATAGACTCTACAATGAGAGTACTTCCCTCCCAAAGGAGTGGTAAGGAGAGATGATGAATTACAACTATGTTGCTGAACTGAGAATGGTATAAAATGTGGTTGGAGAGATTGTCTCTTCAGACAAATTCTGTATCAAGCGATTGTCTCCCTGTGTACTTGAATAAAGCACTGAAGTGAAGCCTGATTGTGTCAACTGAGCTAAGTTCTTAGTTTATTCCCAACACCATAACTCTTTTTCACAAATAGAAGATGTTTTTGTCATGAATGGCACACAGCTGTCTCAGTGTGATAATCATATCCAGGTACTTGGGAAAAGGGTAAGTTTGTAGAGTGGTATATAGTCCTCATACTTTCAGTATTCTGGGCTTTGAAATACAAGTTGGCAGAATGTGTGATGAGCCTGACTGTTTGAGAAATGTGCTCCACATGCCAGTGCTCTGACTTACCAAAGTGAAGTGCTGCCGCCATCAGTTTCTCTTGACTGGAACAGTCTGTTACTGTGAGCATGCTTGTAAAAATGTTTTTACTTTATATAACATGCATTACCACCAATATAGAGTTTGTAAATCTTGGAATCTACCGGAATATCTTCCTGGCAGTTTTCTGATAAGGTGTTGAAAGGCAATAAAATTGGCAAATTTTATGCAATTAGGTGCGATACAATAATATATACAAAAAATATATTTTTTCAGTATAATGAAGATGATTATAATATTGCGTGTTTAAGTTTTTCACAGTGACAGTGTTATGAAGTACACATTAGCTCCAAAGAGAAAATATTTTCCAACAAAAAAAAGAGGTCAAAATACAAATATATTTACAATGGAATATCTACAGTAATTGCACATTCACAATAGGAAATTGATAAGGCCCAAACCCATAAGGAAGAGCAAGTGAATTTGGCCTACATCAGCAAACTGACAAAATTGCACATATGCCTTTTTAAAAGCACATTTTAAGGATGCTGGAAATTATTCTGATTTAGTTTTAAAATTGCTAAGTCTTGGCTTTTTGGATTTTCTTTGCTTGGTAGCTGTAATAAAAGACTGCAGCAACTAATTGAATTGTCGTTTTTACATATCCCGGAAAAACATTGTATATGGAAATGATGAATGCATATTATGAACAATGGTTTTAAAAAATATATATATTTTGAAACCCCTTTTTCTCCCCATTTTAGAATGGCCAATCATATGTATCAGCGCTCACAGCTCCGCTATCTATTAAGAAGAGCACAGACAAGCATGTGCGCTCCTCCAAGGCCTGTGATGTGAGCCACCACTTCTTATCTCACCATATTTTGGTATTTGTGTTCACACAGACATAGGTTGACAAGTTCACAGTCGGATGTCCTGCCAAAATCTACTAGCCCAATGTTTATTTTAAGAAAAAACACCGATAACTAAGACAAAATGACTAATGAGTATTGTGCAACTGTGTTTTTGCAAATATCGACAACTAAGTCAGTTAATGAGTAAAAGGAAAACAGGTAGTTTATTATTCATTTTGTGAATTTGTAAAAAAAATAAAATAATTATAATAATCACCAGTGATGAATAAGTTTGCTGGCTCTATAAAAAAGTTGATTTCCCTTTAGTTGATTGACAGATGATTCCTCTCAGACATTTAACACACATTGAATTATTTTAGATTTGAAATTTGAAAGTCTGTTGCCTTTTGGTTGTGGTTTAATATGGTGTGCCGTTTAGGAGGGAAAACAATTTATTTGGTGTACAAATATAGTGGTTTGCTTGGCATATACTATACAGTATATTGGTTCAATATTCGTATGTATTGACACATCTTTTGGATTGTCATTTACATATTGGTTTGAAATACGCAAGTATTGGTTTGTTATATACGCATACATCGGTTTTCATTGGTGCATCTATGTTGCATCTATCTACTTTGATTGTTGTGTATATTTAATTGTTTGATATAGGTTAGCGGCTAGGCATGTATTTATTAATAATTCGCACATACATTGGTTTGTCATTTACATTTGTATTAGTTTGTCATTGATGCTTATACACTGCTCAAATAAATTAAGGGAACACTTAATCAACAGAGTATAACACCAAGTCAATTCAACTTCTGGGATTTCGATCTGTCCAGTTAGGAAGCATAAACGATTGTGAATCAATTTCACCTGCTTTGGTGCAAATGAAAGTGACAACAGATGGACAGGAGAGGCAACAGCAAGACAACCTCCAAAAAGTAAATGGTTTTGCAGGTGGTGGCCACAGACCATTTCTCTCTCCTTATCCTTCCTGACTGATTTTTCTCTAGTTTTGCATTTTGCTAGTGCCCTTGTCACTACTGGTAGCATGAGGCGGTACCTGCAGCCCATTCAGGTTGCACAGGTAGTCCAGCTCCTCCAGGATGGCACATCCATACGTGCCGTGGCAAGAAGGTTTGCTGTGTCTCCCAGCACAGCCTCAAGAGCATGGAGGAGATACCGGGAGACGGGCCATTACACGAGGAGAGCTGGACAGGTCCGTAGAAGGGCAACAACCCAGCGGCAGGACCGTTATCTGCTCCTTTGTGCGAGGAGGAACAGGAGGAGCACTGCCAGAGCCCTACAAAATGAGCTCCAGCGGGCTACTCGTGTGCATGTTTCTGACCAAACTGTCAGAAACAGACTCCATGAGGGTGGCATGAGGGCCCAACGACCTGTAGTGGGACCTGTGCTCACAGCCCAGCACCGTGCAGCTAGATTGCCATTTGCCAGAGAACACCAGAATTGGCAGGTTCGCCATTGGCGCCCCGTTCTCTTCACAGATGAGAGCAGGTTCACACTGAGCACATGTGACAGACATGAGTCTGGAGACACCGTGGCGAATGTTATGCTGCCTGCAACATCATCCAGCATGACCGGTTTGGTTTAATTGACTTGGTGTTTTACTGTAATAATTAAGTCTTCCCTTAATTTTTTTGAGCAGTGTATTTTAAGAGTCAGATTCAGACTACTGTCTGTGTATTAGCTACGTAAAAGTAAGACTAACTTAATTTACGTTAGCTAACGTTACCGGCAATAAGTAGGCTAAGTGGCAACAGTAATGTTAGGAATCATGATGGATATGTGGACAGATAACATTAACTTTGGTCAGTAAGGTTTAGACTAGTTATAGTTAGACTAGGGTATTTAAAGTCGCGAAAGTTTTTAAATTGATTTGCTAGCTAACAATGCAGACAGATTATTGTAGGTATGGTTGCAACACTAACACGAGGAGAATACTGAAGGGCATTTTTTAGGTTCCCAGTGAATTAATATGTGGGAAATTGATGTAGCAATGGGATTTTAAAATAATAAAAAATATATAAAGTTATAGGCTACACTTATTACATATAGGCTTATTTTTGTAACAAAATTGGCGATGTGCACCTCAAATATTAATAATATGGGAAATGGAGCGGTGACGTGACATTGGATAGGGCGAACAGAGCGAGAGTCAGTGAATAGTAAAGTAAGCAAAATTAGCATCAAGATGGATCGCATTGTCGACATCGTCGAGGCCGATGAGCTGGAAAATCCGCTTTCCAACGTTTGCTAGACGTTAGATATACATCGATTTCAAGCCGGCTAGACATCAGAGCGACCATGAACAGGCATGAATGAGGAGAAACAACAGGGTGCGGCAAGAGACGGAGTTGTGGTCTGAGGAGCACATGTGGCGAACTGGTGAGAACTAAGTTACAGTACCGTTGACTTAACTATGCAACTAATAGCTAAATAACAAGCAAGCCAATTACACCTTCAATGGATCAGTATGTTGAGCTGCAACTGTGACAATGATAGTAAATGTGCAGAATACACAGCTCATGATCATGTATTGTTACAATAGCTAAACATGAATGCACACACCACCACTAAAAATGTGATGGTAACTTCCATCAACTTAAAATCTAATGAAGGTGATTTGCTCGTAGGCTACTAATAAGCGGTTTGCTTGATAGATAGGCTACTTGTGCAGCAGTTCCAGCCCATAGCCTCAGCTGTGGAGAGCATGAGCAGCAGGGAAGTGGATGCGTTCTGGAAGTCGGTGGAGAACCTCACTCTCAGCCCAGACATTATCTGTCTAACAGAGTTATGTTCTGAGATTCTGTCTGTCTGTTCTGTATCTTTATTTTCATTATCATTTGTTATTTTCCACATATCATTGCATCCCCCTCTGTTCATGGGTTGTCCGAGTCTCATCTGTGTGTTTGTTTACCCAGACTCGTGCATGTACTATTCAGGTGATTTCGGGATTTTCCGTGGGTTAATGCTGTAAGTCTCGTTTTCTGCTACTTCCTGCTTTCGTTCCTGTGTATAATTGTATATATTACTAACTCGTGCTAACAATCACTCAGATGCTTTATTAGTTACGTGCACTTTACTAAACTCATTAACATAAATATGCACTAACAAACTAATTGTCTGTCTTGTAGTTAGATACTAACATTTAACCAGCTTCCCCGCTTTATCTTTTCTACCTGCATTACTAAGCTGTCCTCGAGTGACCTGTTAACTTGTTTCAGCTTCTTATCCTTAGAGACCACGCCTCCCCTTATTACTGCGCACGCTCCTCTTCTACTCGAGCCCGTTGTCTGTCATGCGTGTTTTCCGAGTCCCTTCCATGTATTCGTTCTTCCCTCATTATTGTTTGATTTTTTCCTTGTTAACCCTCATTGTTCTCACCTGTGAGCTATCTCCCCTCCCCGCCTCTGCACACCTGATTTCCATTATGTCTGTCTCCCTCTGTGTATTTAACCCACTCTTCTCAGTAGTTCTTGGCGAGTTCCTCACCGTTTTGTTCCTCACCTAGCTTTTTCAGAAAATCTTCCAAGTTGCCCGTTATTGTCATTCTGTTTCTGAGTTTTTTTTTGTTATCCCTCGTCCTTTTCCCTGTTGGTTTTTTGTTGCTGTCTTTTTATTTTATTTTCACTTGTTTCCTGTTACGCCTCCCTGGGTTTGACTCCTGCCTGTGTTCTCGCGACCTAATTTTGGATTCTGTTTTTGTACCTCTGCTGTGCCTTCCCGGTTCTGACCTCTGCCTGTTCTGTGACCACTCGTTTTTGTATCGTTGCCCTGTCTCTGGTGTTCGACCCTGCCTGTTTCATTACAGATTGCTGCCCTGTCCCTCATTAAACTGTTTTTTTGTACTCCCTGCCTGCTACTGGGTCCCTGTTTCTACCGAACCTAACAGAAGGAACTCGCAAGTTGGGACCCAGCAGGCAGTCTTCTGTTCAACAACTACTACTATGAGGAATACCTCATGGGTATCTGGGGGCAGAACCCTGAGTTCGCTCACTGGCATGCTGACCATCATCCATCCCCCCGGATTCTTGATCAACCCACCTCCCACTCCGTTAGGCTCTGAGTCGTAACCCTTCAGCCGGCCAACCCTGAGCCTATTACGCAACCCCAACCGTCACCCTTCGAAGGGACCCGGAGAAACTATGGGCCCAGGCGAAAATGAGGGGGTCCCGGTTCCCGGCTCCGTCGACGGGTAGCCGAGTCCGTCGACGGACCCATTTTACACCCGTCCGTATTTGCCAATACCCCGCCTGTTCCCCAGTCAGGCACCCTCACCGACGCCCTGTCTGTTCCCTGGGTGCTCGTGTCTCCTGTCCCGCCACGTTCCAGCCCTCCTGTCCCGCCACGTTCCAGCCATCCTGTCCCATCACTGAGCCAGCTACCCGCCTGTCCCATCGCTGCAGAGCGAACTACCCGCCTGTCCATTGCTGCAGAGCCAGCTACCCGCCTGTCCCATCGCTGCAGAGCCAGCTACCCGCCTGTCCAATCGCTGCAGAGCCAGCTACCCGCCTGTCCCATCGCTGCAGAGCCAGCTACCTGCCTGTCCCATCGCTGCAGAGCCTGTTGTTTCTCCTGACAGATTTTCCTATTGAACTCTATGGAAAAATAAGTCTGGAGAAGAAACCCTTCAAGTTATCCATCCATATCTACTGTATTTCTGGCAGCAGAGTGATGGTTAAAGGCTTGTTTAATACATCAGACCCTTGATGACTTAGAGCCACTTAGCCAACCATGTGTTCTATACTGTTCCAGTGTAATTTACAGCTAAATCTAGTCTCACCCCCCAATTCCCATAGAGATCCATTCAAATGCAGAGCTGTTATAGTATCGCTTGTAAGAGTACCAGCAAATAAGATATCAAGAGCCTTTTGATGTTGTTGGGTCACAGACATCATAAAGTCATGGCATGCAAAGGATATGCAACCAAATATAAAAAATATGGCTTTTCTACCAAGTATTAAATACATTTAATTTAGCGTGTTCAATACTTTTTTCCTGTGTCATTTCACTTTATTGCACATAACTTTTTTTAAGAATTGGAACGTTACAATTTATTTAGCTGTGTAGTTTTATTGAGTTAATATCAATGTCTGGTCAAAATCTCATGTGAATAGCTACATTGGAAATATGTTTGATAATAAAATTGTTGATGTGTCCAATACTTATTTCCCCCATTGTATATACACATATATATATATATATATATATACATGAGTTGCATTTGTAGCATAAGGAAAAATATATGCATATAGTGAAATGGGGTGAATTTTTCCTTCTCAAAATTGCTCCTAGTAAAACGTCTCATGAGGAGCAATTTTTTGTAGTACCTTTTAAAGAGCGTCTTTAGAGCATGCAGTTCAGAAAAATGAAGTCCCTGTGCATTTTGATACGTGGCGCTGTCTGTGTGGTGCAGAGGCTGTGAGATTATAGTGGTATGTGCCATTAACCTCTGTGCATTATGGGGCATGTATGCTGTCTGCATGGTGCACAGGCTGTGTAACGTTAGGGACACTTGAATCAGGGGCACAGAGTGAATTAACTGTGCAGTGCAGAGTGGGGTCCTTGGTGTGCCTGCTGCCAGCTTCCTTTTCACTCCCTGCTTTGAAGGTTTGGCCTCCTTTAGCCCATATCTCTGTCAGCAGCCTGCCAGATTGCATTCCATAACCCCAAGAGCTGTCCAAGCATATTTTTACCTCTACTCATGAAAATAAAAAAGCACTACCACGAAGGGACAGATGTGGGCCGCAGAGCCTTTTAGTTGTTTGCCTTTCTTGCTGTAGCTGTATTATTTTTTTAAAGTATATGGGCAGACAGGCAGCCGTTCTTTGTTCTCCCATTTGCCATTTCATAGGCAAAGAGTAGGGATGGGGAAGGAGGAGTCATCACTAGGAGGGGGTAGTACCAGTTGTGCAGCCAGTAAAACCCACACTGTTGCTATTACGCCAGTGATTAAAAGCATAAACAGCCAGTAAAACTGAGGTTCTGCTTTTTTGACAGTGAGCGAAAGAGCTGGTCAGTAAGACTAAGGGTGTTGCTGTTATGACGGTGAATTTGAGTGAACAAAGCCAGACCCAAGCTGTTTCGCTCATTACAGTGATTGACAGGACAGGCAGCCAGTAAGGCCCTGGCTGTTTTTCTCATTACAAAGATTGACAGGTCAGGCAGCCTGTAAGGCCCAGGCTGTTTCTCTTATTATAGTAACTGACTGTGGCACATTTTCTGTCAGAATCCTGACACATTTAGAAAGCAAAGAATGATAACATCAGAAATCAATGTCCTGAAAAAATAAAAAGTCAGTATCCAAAGAATCAGGCCCCATACCTATAATAACCTGCCAGATCAATTAATTGCATACATTTCAATAAGCCACTCAGTACCGGTTAAATTTGGGACAGGAGTGTTGATTTAGGGATTGGGGAGGTTTGGGTTTTGGGTTTTTTATAATTAAGTTCTACTTTGTAAGAAATATGCCTCTATATTCTTACGTGGTGTATGTAAGGTGTTTACATATACATTTGGTAGAAGTGAGGATCGTTAAATAAAATGTGTCCGTCTAAACAGTCCTAACACGGGGTACCACTTGTGTAAAAAATACATATAAATTTGGTCAAAATTTGACAATTCCTGAATGATGAGAGACTATGTACAAAAGGTTCTATCATTTCTAAATGGTTCATCCGATATGGATGAAAATACCCTAAAATTAAAGCTGACAGTCTGCACTTCAACTTCATTGCCATTGTATCCTTTAAAACTCAAGTGCTAGAGTACAGAACCAAGATAACAAAAAATGTGTCACTGTCCAATGAATTATGGTGCTCACTGTAAACTCTTACATTGGGTGCCATAAATATAGGTAATAACTATGGAATAATGAGGTTTACCCTTATTATTCCTAAATTAGGTTAAAAATAAATCAGCCTCATTTGATTATTATGGATTGTAATTACTACAACAATTTACCATCAAAGCACTAATAACTAATAATTCTTAAGGTTGAAGATATGGCGTTCTAATGAGTCAGTTTGACTCGGCTGTCGTGGTCACATGACATCAAAACAAACACCAGGTTTAACAAAAATAGATTTATTAACAAAGACAAACAAGAATACTACATTCTATGAAATAGAAGTATTGTGTGTGTACTGGAGCATTTGTACGCGTATGCATAGGTGTATGTGCATGCGTGCCACGTCTGAGCTACAGGGTTGGTTCACTGTAACTACGGACATCACGCTGGGGCGGTGTTGTAAACTTGGGTTTCCTGTGTAATTCCTGGAAATGGAGTCCATTGTTCCTACAACTTACTTTACATGTATATCTAACATTCCCACCCGCAAACTACAGAAGCAAGTTTACACTGTAGTTTCAAGCCCAAATAAGCATAAAGGTGACTGTCATTACCATGAATTGGTGCTGACAGTTGGTAGACTCAAGCTTTATTGAATGACATTACACTGCTTCTGGACTTCATCTCCCATATGCACCTCAGTTTCACTTCTGGAAAAAATAGGTCTATTTTATGTGTACACAAGGTAAACAAGTAGTGTATTGAGAGCCCCAGAGATTTTGCAAGGCTATTTCTCAGTCAGGGCTGTGAGCAAGCATGCAGGCTTCAATTCCCTTCACTGTCAAATAACAAGTAGCAAATCCTTTGAGTAATTGTAGGGTTGGAGGGCCTTTGTCACTCTGAAAAGAAGTGGTGTCAGAGCTCAAACACAGGGGGAGAAACTGCAGGCACCAGATTAATTTTTCAGATCTGTCGCTGCCTGTCACTCAGTTTTGGAGGCTGCCTAAAGCCTACGTGTCACCCACCTTAAAACTAGGGACGGACCACTCCTGATGCCGTGGCATAGCACCTGGATATGACTTTAAGCAGAAAACATTGGCTGCATCCACCACTCATAAGCATAGCTAAATAAATTGGGATGACATACGCATGCGTGTACACACCCACATAAATTATGCCATATATTTATGAATGCTCTTTATCAGCCTTTTAACACTATGGGTTACATCTTGACGATCTTAGTGCTTGGTCTAAAACACATGGCGGAAGTGCATTTAGGGTGTGTCCAAGTCCACCTTTGCTAGTTAGACGGCGTAATATTTGAGCGCTACCCTTACAAAATCGCATAGTTTGCTGCAAACTTGCAGCTAATATGTAGTACATTTGCCACAAACTAAATTGTTTTCCACAAAATGTTGCCAGAGGTTTGCCAGACTTCGCCAGTAGTGGTAAATTCTGCACTTCCTGCAACAATGGCAATTCCCACAAAGCTAATTTGCATGTGAAAATATGAGCTTGCTGCAAATTTGCTGGAAGGCCTATATTTTGTAAGTGTAAGTAAGGCGCAAGTCGAAAATGGCCTGAACTTAGTCTCTTCATTAATTATAGGTGTGTCTTGAGCGTAACATGCAATAAACCAATCAAAGTGTCAAATCCCATTCCCTTTAAAAGCCTGCTTTTCCACCTTGGCGGATTGCTTATAATGATGGCGAAACAGACATGCTCGTGCTTGTGTAGTTAAAGCGTGCAAGCAAGGAATAGGCTATATGGATCAATAGTATGATCAATATTATTCTGACTAACCATTATGAAGCGTTTTGATATACACATTAATAATCTTTAACATTAGGGTTTAATACCAGCATGGGTTCCCGGTAATTCCCGACAGTGCTGTTATTTTAGAAAATATATGTGGTTTAATTTAGTTAAAAAGCACCTGCAACCGCTGAGACTGTGCTATAATGACACCTGCGCCTTCTGTAAGATAACAAAGACACTTGCGTTTGGGTTAGCGCCAGGTGTAAGATAGGGCCCTGTGAATAGTAAAAATTCCATCAACCAGTAACTTAGCACAGTACTAATGTAGCAAAAATCTGATGCAGGGCATTGAATTAAAATTCACCTTGTCTGCATAATCCTTTCTCTGTGAGGATCTCATAGAATGCAGTGTACTCATAGTACCAAAGTCTTAAAGGGTAAGTACACCCTAGATCACCCAATAGATATGGCCGAATGTTACAGTAGATGTGACAGTTGCACTGTCATTTTAAACTCAAATGTTGCATGAAGCGCTAATTTTAATCATAGCTGCCAAAAAAAACACACGTGACTAAAATATGTATATGTACCAGCATGCTTTACCATGGAACAATTTAAAATGGAGCTGTTCAATGCGGGTGGCTGTGGCTCAGGAGGTAGAGCGGGGCGTCCGCTGATCGCAGGGTTGGCGGTTCGATCCCCGGCTCCTCCTGTCCACATGTCGAAGTGTCCTTGGGCAAGACACTGAACCCCAAATTGCTCCCAATGAGCAGGCTAGCACCTTGCATGGCAGCTGCCGCCATTGGTGTGTGAATGTGTGTGTGAACAGGTGAGTGAGAGGCCATTGTAAAGCGCTTTGGATAAAGGCGCTATATACGTGTAGTCCATTTACCATTTACCAATGCATTTTAATGCTGAAATTATAAATCTTTCCTTTTTTTATTTTTTCTGTTTTGTCTGGATAAATTGACTCTAAAAAGAAAATTGAGTTTCCAAACAGATTTTTGTAAAATCAACAGAAAGGGGAACTCTTGTTGGGGAAAAAAGGTCAATTTGTTAGCTTGTCAATAAAATGTTTACTAGACAGCTTACAGCACCACATTTAATTGTAGATGCTTACTTTCCACTATTCTCACTATTGTGTGAAGACATACATGAAATATGACAAAACTGATTGTATACTCATATTCTGCCGCTTATTCAGCATCAGGAAATAGGGAATTTACCAAAGAAAAAAAATTATGCATCGATGTGTAAACCAAAAAAAAACATCACAACTGACAGAAATACTACAGAATAAGAGTATCCCTCATTCCATGTTTGTAGTTCAAGTTTAAATTCCTGCCTGTTCTGCAAGGAAGCACTGTCTTACCAATACTCTTTTAACATCATAGATATATTGTTTTATTGTTATTTATTGTATTTTTATCATATGAAACTTTAAATGTCATTCAGCCAAGGCAAAATAAAGGAGTTGAGAGAACCAAGGCTCTGTTTTGTTTTTAACATCACATATTGCCATAGCAACAACAAATAAATCTATGTGGTAGGAAAGTTTGACATGGGCATTTCATACAAGCAACACCGAACAATGCAGAGTTGCAAACTGGCTGTATGACAATATACAATAACAATTTCAGAAGACTGGGATTATCCCAGTCACTCTCTGCATCTCAGTGCATCGTCGATAATTTGGCTGCTGCGTGGAGCTGTGAGAGCTTGTGTGTTTAAATTTAGCTCTGCCTCCTGAGTGTGTGCAACTCTGTGAAATAAAGCCACTCCTAGGATGTTGATGCTTGCAGCTGTCATCTTTAGCCAGCAGCCGTGCTGGGGTGGATGTGCCTTTTTTCTTTTCGAGTGACATGAAATGGCAACATAGCTATTTGATTCTTCTGCTCGATTGTGTGTGTATTTATGTGCGAGTGTGCCTGTGTGTGCATGCATATATGTATGTGTTTGTGTCTGTGTGACTGAGAGAGAGAGGGATAAATCATGTGATGCAGAACAGTTCATTCAGTAATAATTAGAATGCAGTTTACCCATATTGGCTTTCAAATCCTCTACACAGTTACATCCTTTCACAGCACTGAGAAGTAGGTTAGAATTTAAATATTGCAGTCAGAGTTAACCTGACACTAGAAAAGTGTTCTCTGTTTGCTTATCAGTAACTCTACAATATTTTTACCTCAACACAATGCCAGTGGAATCTTCTTGGCCTTGAATTTCAAGTGAAGGATTATAATTGAGTACAATGAGGTACTCCTGTGTCAGGACATAAGATTTGTCTTTGATGTAGTAAGTACATAGTTACTGTTCTCACAAAAACCTTAATTTGAAAGCTTTCGAGTTCTGTGTATTGGCTTTCGTTCAGAATAAGCTAGCTAAGAGACATGTCAGAAGATATATTAAACAACATCATGAAAATATGTAAAACACAATTTCACTCCGGGACCTCCAAACTATGGAAGCTATTTCGTGCCACGATTCAAATATCAAATGACCACATTGTATAGTTAAAACTCAACACGTGAATTAATAAAAGACCGCATCATATAGTTAAAACTCAACACGTGAATTAACAAAAGACCACATCATATAGTTAAAACTCAACACGTGAATTAACAAAAAAGTAAAGACCACAACGTATAGTGAATACTCAACACAAGAAATAACAAAAGACCACACTGTATAGTGAAAGCTCAACAAGTGAATTAACAAAAGACCACATCGTATAGTGAAACCTCAACAAGTGAACTAACAAAAGTTTGATTGGCAGGTGCATGTCAAGCTTTAAAGTAAATGCACACATCTCAAAGTGAAAAGGAAACTGTCAAATTAAATGAAAGCATAGCATCAAACGGGAAACTGGGAAGCATCGAATGACAAGCGGCAGAAATTTAATGTGGTGTTTTGTTAATTCATGTGTTGAGTTTTCACTATATGATGTGGTCTTTTGTTAATTCACTTGTTAAAGTTTCACGATACCAGGGCTGCCCAACCCTGTTCCTGGAGATCTACCTTCCTGTAGGTTTTCATTTCAACCCTAATTTGGCACACCTGATTCTACTAATTTGCAGCTCAACTAGATCTCTAGCTGTTAAATGAGGTGTGCTTTGTTAGGGTTGGAGTGAAAACCTACAGGACGGTAGATCTCAAGGAATAGGGTTGGGCAGCCCAGCACTATACAGTGTGGTCTTTCCGTAATTTACGGGTTGAGTTTTAACTATACGGTGTGGTATTTTGTTATTTCATGTGTTGAGATTTAAATATATGATGTGGTACTTTGTCAGTTGATATGGTCTTTTGTTAATTAATGTGTTTAGGTTTCATTATAAGATGTGGTCCTTTGATATTTGAATGTGGCACGAAATAGCTTCCATACCAAACAGCAATATGAACCGTCTTCAATGAGTGGCATGGCCATTCATTGCTTTTATTTTCTGGGTAAAGATATATGTCATGACATCATATATCTTCTTAGAGATACTGCAGAGCCTTTTCTAAGGCCTTTTTTACCGCTTCAATTTGAACTGGAACTTGTGAGTAGGTGAACATATGACGATGATGCCATTTAGTCATATTATGAATATTCATATGGTCAAGGAGTGAAAGGGTGTGTCTTGGTGAACTGAATCAGCCCCCTTCCTGCTCTCTCCTCACTACTAAACAAACAACAAAATTGGCGAGTACTGCAGGGAGTTTTGAGTATCCACCCATTTTTATGTTAAGGATCTCGTGATGAAGTCACGAATTCCCGGAAACCAGCGTTATTGGTAAACCTACACAAAAACTCAGAAATTTTTTTTTTGACTAAACATGAGATTTTCGGACATAAACAGTTGTGTTGTTGCATACTCACCCCCCCCCCCCCCATCTCCACAGGACACCTAGACTATGATTATGTTCTGGTAATGATGCACATTCTTTTTCATTACCTGTTCTGTTACTCCTCTGATACAGTGGCCCTATCTGCCACCAAGAACATGTAGACAGAGGCACAGCTATCAGGGAAAGGCAGGAATAATGTATGTGGTACACCTCCGGTTCACAATACACACACAACACACTCACACCCATAATTAATTTTGTACCGCTTACATACATATATTCTTTCTCTCACATACATATAGGGGGTGGACAAAATATCAGAAGCACCTACAAAAACTGAATATCTAGTAACTAATAACGAGTAGGCCCACCCTTTGCCTTAAAAACAGTTTAAATCCTTCTAGAAATGCTGTCATACTATTTCTGAACTGTGTGAAGTGGGATATTGGCCCATTGTTCAAGGACAGTCTCCAGTTCCTTGAGGGATGAAGGAGGTGGAAATCTAGTTTGCACTCTGCTAGTTCGTCATCCTCGTGTTCTTGGAACCATTCTTTAATGTTTTTAGCAGTGTGCGTGGGGGCATTATGTTGGAATATGGGGACATCATGAGGGAACAGTGTTTGCACCACAGGGTGCACCTGGTCTTGTAAAATGGTTTCATATTGTTTGCCCATTACCCGTCCACAGAGAGCAATTATTGGACCCAATGAGTCCCATGAAATGGCTGCCCATACCATTACAGAACCACCACCATACTTAACAGTTGGCAACAGATATTGTGGATTGAAGGCCTCCTTAGGCTTTTTCCATAAAAAAAATAATAAGTCAGAAGAAACTACCCTTAAAGTTATCCATCCATATTTACTGCATATCTGGCAGCAGAGTGATGGTTTGAGGCTCATTTGATACCTCAGAACCTTGATGATTTACAGACATTTAGCCAAACATGTGTTCCATACTATTCCCATGTAATTTACAGCTTAATTGAGTCCCACCCCCCAATTCCCATAGAGATCCATTCAAATGCAGAGAGATTATAGTATCGCTTGAGTACCTGAAAATAAGATATAAGAGAGTCTTTTGATGTTGTTGGGTCACACACATCAGGAAGTCATGACATGCAAAGGATATACAACCAAATATTAAATATAACTTTATTAAAGTTTTTGTTAATTTGTCCAATTACTTTTGGTCCCCTAAAATGGGGGGGACTATGTATAAAAATGGCTACAATTGCTACACCGTTCACCTGATATGGATGTAAAAACCCTCAAATTAAAGCTGAAAGTCTGCACTTTAACCAACTCTCTATGTGGCAATACTAAACAGGAAAATATGATTTTCTTGTCAAAATGGTAAAAGGCCATGTTGAAAAAATTAGTACACCCTCCTGAAAGTTACAAAATAACACTTAATAAAATGTTTTTTGGTGCTCCTTAAGGGCAATTGATCACCAGATGAGTCTGTTGAAGCCTCCCACTTAAACAGGTGTAATTGGTTGACAATTAGAGTGGTACTTAACCCATTGAATCGCTCTCAGACTTAATGCTGACAACAATGGCATCACATGGGAGAGAATTGTCTGGAAAAGGACAAGGGTACAAGACGATTAGCAAATAATTGTTATTAAGTCAGAACACAGTAGAAAAAGTGATACAGAAATTCAAAAAGGATGGATTTCAAAAAGGATGGAAATGTCCAAGTCATCGCCGTAAGCTTTCACCTCGTGATGAGCGAGTTTTGCTGAGAAAAGTGCAGGAGAATCGGCAAGCAAGTGCCTCAGAGCTGGCAAAAGCTGTCGAAAGCCGAACTGGAGTGTCCATTTCATCTCACACAGTAAGACGCACTCTGCATAGAAGTGGAATGCATGGTTGTCGTCCACATGGGAAGCCACTGCTGAAGCCAAAGCACAAGAAAGCCCGTTTAGCCTTTGCCAAGGCCCATATTGAGAAAGGTGAAGACTTTTGGGAATCCATACACTGGTCTGATGAGACCAAAGTCAATCTTTTTGGATCTGATGGCATCCAACATGTATGGTGTCACAAGAGGGAGGAGTACATTGAGAAGTGCATGGTCCCCACAGTGAAGTATGCGGTGGTAAAGTTCTTATATGGGGATGTATGAGTGCTGAAGGTGTGGGGGAATTGTACTTCATTGATGGCATCGTGAATTCACAAATTTACTGCAAAATCTTGAAAGAGAAGATGATACAACATGACAATGACCCTAAACATTCTTCCAAGGCCACTGCTGCATTCTTAAAGAAGGTGAAAGTGCTGCAGTGGCCAAGTATGTCACCTGACCTCAACCCTATTGAGCACCTGTGGGGAATTTTGAAAAGACAAGTTGAGCAGCACTCCCCATCAAACATCAAGGCGGTCATCCTCCAGGAGTGGAACAGGATAGACGAGACAATATGTTGCGAACTTGTACTCTCGATGCCAAGAAGGGTCATGCAGTACTTAAAAGTAAGGGAGGACAAGCTAACTACTAGAATATTGCATACTTGTTGGATTGAATCAAGGGTGTACTTTGCAACCCTAGATTTAAGCAAAGTTGCCTAATTGACTTATTTTACAGATATTGATGATATATCTTTCTATGTTGTTATTAAGTATATGTTTAATAAATTTTGATTTTGTTATCTTCCTATGAATTGTAATGGTGATAATTTAGAAAAACAAATATTTCTTTATGTTCAGAGGGGGTGTACTCATTTATGCTGTGTACTGTATGAGTGAAAATTAATTATGGCCTAAACAGCCCCTCATACTAATACGCAGTCGCACATAAACACACACACATATACACACTCATGCACACACACACAGACTGTGATGAAACCACAATGAGCTCTCCCATATTTCTTCACTGATTAATTTAGAAAAGAACAAACCCCAACAATGGTAGCTAGGCTATATATGAATGGGTCCTACACTCTTAGAAAAAAGGGTTCTTGGGGGTGCCATATGGAACCATTGAGGTTATTAACTAATGGAAATAGAACCATATCACAACAGATGGTGCCAGCTGGAGCCTAGATCTATATACACGGCTCTGGATGGTGCCACACAACAAACCATTTTGTTATTTCATGCACGCAAGGACAATTTGAATTCCAAGTGACAGCTATGTTAAACTTCTTATTTGTGTTTTATAATAAAATAATTATAACATTATGTGAATTACGACAACACATTAGGATATCTGTCAAACATGATTATCTAACGTTAACGTTAGAAGATAGCTAATGTTTACTAAGTGTTAGCTAGCTAGCTAACATTAGCTACATTATCTGGCTAGCATGGATAACATAATTTAGCTACTAGCCAGTTAACTTAGTGCTGTCTTTGTTTACAGAAATGACACAAACAAAACGACGTGACTTGTGCTGGACATTTTCCTGACAGATAATCACGTTTGACGGATAAAATGTGGCAGGGCTTACTTTTATGTGGCGGGGCTGTCCTTTGCACATATACTGTATTAAAAAAAATGTTTCAACATATGGGCAAATATTGTTAGGGATGTACTGATGTTTTGTGAATTTACTGTTTATATATTGTAGTATAGTGGCACCAGAGCAAGGGCATTTAATCATGCATTGGAAATGTGCTCTTCTGTGTTTTTAGGAGACATGGTTGACACTTGGTCCCCTGATGACACCTGTTTGTGGCTGGAGCAACACAATTTAAGTGAAGCAAGGGAAACCTTCCCATGGTAAATATATTTTCCTCTTCAAAAAAATGATGGATTTTTTTTTTTTTTTTTTTTTTTTTTTTTGTGTGAAGTTTTACGTTCCAAAAATACCTGAGTCCATCATGTGCAACTGATCATCATCAGCCACATTTTTTTTTTTTTTGTGTTGTTGGACAGTGTGGTGGAAAAAAAAAAAATCAGTGTGGGTGCCTTGAGGGTTCACATCTACAGAAATCTACAAATTGGAATTGTTTACAACACGACTCCCAGCTGCCCGAAGAAGAAATTTGTGAGGAACCTGCTCTGAGTCTGATGCTGAGTCTGATGCAGATTCAGATAATGATCTAGTAGAGCCTTTGGTCTGTGATGGTAGTTTAGATAATCTTGGTCTGAAAAAACGTGTTACTATTTTCATTTTGAATCATTTTTATCACATTTACTCCCAAAAGTAACTCAGGATACAATAGTCACTGATCTGAAATTTGTATTAGGTTTTTTTCAGGAGCACTACGCAAACATAATCAAATTTCATCTGGACAGATCAGGATTCATTCTCGAGAACAGTGAGGAACTAAACAAACGTCTCTCAGATGGAAAAGAGTTTGATCGCACATTTTAATTTGTGCAGTCGGAGTACAAGCTAGTGCAATTTGCAGTAGACAATCTTAGTCTTGTATCGCCAGTTCAACATGTGTTAGGAGTGAATGCAAAGGGGTTACAGGACACATTTCAGTATGTGCCCATTGAGGAATCGCTGAAAGTGATTTTGGAAAAAGAAGACATAAAGATTTGACAATTTAAGTCGGGGAAATAGCTTTATTTATTTGCTTGCACATTAACGTTGCTCATTAACGTTGCTTATTAACTAACATGACTGTACATAGATATAGCCTAAGCATCAAGCCTGACAGCTACCATTTCAGTGGCTATGTGAATGCATTAATGAATTTATTCAAACATTCCAAAGGATGTTTTTAAATTTGATTTAAAAAATTACAGTAGTCTATAGGCCTATGAGGTGAATTAGTGCTCGGTATGTTCAGACATCGGGAACATCGGGATTCTGGAATTACTTTGTAAATTGTTTTGTTTGCGTAGCCTATACTACAACATGTTTACTTTGATCTAATGCTGCTGATTACATGTTAATTAGTGTCTCGACATGAACCGCAATACAGGCTTACACTGTACGCAACTAGGTTACTTGCATTTGTAACTTGAGCTTTAAATGGACTGACCATGTGGAAGATCTGTGATTGACTTTGGGAATATTTGTGGGCTCAGTCAAAGTTATGATAGGGCAACTTCATCAATAGTCGACGCCGATTTTGATGACGGTGAAGCAGATTCGCTCTCACAATTTTCTTCACGGCTTCTTTTTTCCACTCCCCTCCTCCCCTCCCTCCACATACTTTCGGGTAGTAGAGGAGTGGTAGTGGGGGAGTGGAGGAAGGGAGGTGGGGAGTGAAAAATATTAGGATGCAGCCAGAGTGTTGGTTTAAAGTGGAGTTTTTGCAAACTGTTTTTGGTGGCCGTGAAAAATTATGTTACCTCTTTTTGTTGAAGACTATATTGTTTAAAACGTTTTGGTTGATCATTAAAAACCCTTATGTTTTGGAAAACTGTTTGGACCTGCTTTTGTTTGAGCACTCTGACATGCCTATGAAGATTCCCAACCTCTCAGGATACCACATATGGTGGATAATGCAGCTGTGGATGACTGCTGATGTCCAGAGAAGATTTAGAAAATCTGACAACCAAATTCTCTAAATTAAGTACACACGAACACAACGGCAAAATGGAGGAAATGGTGAGGGCAAAGTTAAAAAACAATAGAATGCAGCAGCAAACACATGCAGTTCTGTTGGAGGAACAAAATAGGGCAAAAAAAGTGATACAACTTAAAATGCGTACTTGCATGCTTTTGAGACCACAGCAGTCAGGGGAAAATGGTCGAGTGATCAGTTGGATGTTGGCACCATTTTTGTCAGGGGAATCACAAAAAGCATTCCTGGACTTAGACCGTGTAACTGCTAATAACTATGAAAGTCTGAAACAGGAAATCCTGAGTAGACATGGGCTCACAACATTTGGGAAGGTTCACTCCTGGACCTTTCAGAGAGGTCAAAACCCCCGGGCACAAATGCATGAGTTAATGCGTCTGCCTAAGAAGTGGCTAGAGCCAGAGAAAAACTGCAACAGCGGTTGTTGAGACATTTGTAATTTTTTTATTTTTTTATTTTATTTATTTATTTCATGCTATGCTATCGTGGACAAGGACAATACAAAGAACACAACAACATACATACAGTACATCCAGCACATAGTGGCAACAACACAACTAGCAGCATGAAAAGGAAACCCCAGTAAGCAAGAAATGCTTGTAGCGGGGACCCAAGAACTACCCTCCCTCCCCATACACACATCCATCACCTCACCCCAGACACACTCGATACTTGAATCTCAGACTCATACACACTGAAAACACATAAACATACACCCCACTCGCTCATCACCTGTTTGAGTTGTAACATCAAGTATAAAAGGACAACAGTTTATACTTTACATTTTTTTTAAAAGCCAGGAAAGACGGACATTTTAATAAAACCATCGAGCATGTTCCAAATCTGTGGTCCCCTGCACACTATACTCATGCTAGTGCTCTTCAGTTTTCTCACTTTACCCGTAATGAGATATTTTTTTCTAGTATAATGTGTGTGCAGGGGACGAAAGATTGGCACAAGCGCACATAGGCGTGTGTTCAGTTTGTTTACCACCTGGTACATGGTGCATGCATTGTGATAAGTGTTAATTTCGGAAAGCTTGAGCAAACCATATGAGTGGAACAATGAAGCTGTAGGGGCATTATAATTTGACCAAGATATTGCACGTATTATTTTTTTCTGAAGGGACTGTAGCTTTAAGAGATGACTAGGAAATGTGTTACACCAGATGATATTGCAGTAAATAATGTGGGGTTCAAACAGAGTTTTATAAAGTGTAAGGAGTGCTGAAAGTGGGAGGATATGTCTTATTTTGAAAAATAAGCCAACATATTTGGAAAGTTTATGTAATAATTGATCAATATGTCTTTTGAAATTAGTGAATTCATCAATTTCTACACCCAAAAACTTGGTGGATTGTACTCTTTCAATGACTTGACCATTTATGGAGAGACAGGTGTTTTCCCCATTGTTGGTATTTTTTGAGGAACGAAATATTATGTAATTAGTTTTATTGATATTTAGTGATAATTTGTTGCACTTAAACCACAAGTCCACCTTCAACAACTCCCTATTTGCAGTTTCCTGTAAGACAAGCATATTTTTGTGTGACAGGATCAAGTTGGTATCATCTGCAAATAAGACCTTATGAAAGGCATCAGAGGCATAAGCAAAGTCATTGATATAAAGAGTGAACAGGAGAGGCCCGAGAATGGATCCCTGTGGGACTCCAAAAGTGATGGTTTTCAGTGCTGATTTGTGGTCATTAACACATACGAACTGCTCCCTGTTCTGGAGGTAGCTTTCAAACCATCTCCATGCTGTGCCTCTGATCCCATAATGCTGCAGCTTATCAAGCAATATATCGAAGTCAATGGTATCGAATGCTTTCGATAGATCCAGAAATATCCCAATGGCCTGTTTGTTGTTGTCTATAGCATCATAGATGTTTTCTAGGAGATCAAGGATAGCCATGCAGGTAGTGCTTTGTTTTCTAAAACCATACTGTGAAGGGACAAGTATGTTATATTTATCTAAGTAGCCACTCAGCCTCATGTACACTACCTTCTCAAGAACCTTGGAGAGTGTAGGCAGAATTGATATGGGTCTATAATTATTTATGTCATTTTTATCTCCTGATTTATAAATTGGAATGATTCTAGCTGTTTTTGCAAGTTTTGGTACAATCCCATGGAGCAGGGAGAGGTTTATACAGTAGGTGAGTGGCTCTACGATTAAATTTGCAATGGCCTTAAGAATAACACTACTGATTTCATCCGCTCCGGTTGTTCTTGAGCTTTTCATGTTCCCAATGATTGTGAGGATTTCATTATGATCTGTTGGGCGCATAAAGAATGAGTTGAGATATTCCCCATGAAGATATTGAGTGAAAGACGCTCCCCGGGGTGAGATGATTTTCCGAGCAAAATTCTCTCCTATGGAGACAAAATGATTATTGAAGTGGTTTGCAAGGTAATTTGCATTTTGACCAGTAAAGCTATTGGTGTCAGGTAGAACTGAAACTTTACTGTTCCTGCCGAGGGCACTATTGAGAACCTGCCATGTTTTCTTGGAATCACCCTGTGATGATTTGAGGCAGTCGGTGTAATGATCTCTTTTACTTTTACGGATGATCTGTGTGAGTTTGTTTCTAAATTTAGTGTAATTATCCTTGTTTATATCATTAGGATTCTTTATGTAACATTTATACAGTTTATTTTTGTGGTTGATAGATTTTAAGATACCCTGTGTCAACCATGGCTTATGAACTTTGGTACTGCTTACAACCACCTTTTCGGGGATCGTACAGTGGATAGACTCAGTTATGATACCAATAAGGGAATTGTATGCCAAATTGGGATCACTGAAGTGATAGAGTCCCAGTTTTTATTTTGTAAGTTCTGACACAAATGGTTTATTGTTCTTTCATTTAGGACTTTAACTTTTGTTTTGTGATTAGGGGATAAATGTTTGTTCACTAGATCAATGGATAAGAGTATAGGGAAATGGTCAGAAATATCAGAGATGATTACACCGGATGTTAAGCTTGTATTAGGTATGTTAGTGATTATGTTATCTATGATGGTCTTAGTGTGCTGTGTGACTCTGGTAAATATGTTTATAGTGGGAAAGAAGGAGTATGAGTGTAAAGTATTAATAAAATCATTTTTGATCACATCATTTTTGGCAATATCAATATTGTAATCACCAAGTATGATGCAGTCCTTTTTGTTACTATTTAGTTTGAACAGGAGTTCGTCTAGTTTCATCCTGAACATGTTGAAATCTGAGTCAGGGGGACGGTAGACCACTCCAATTACATAATTTTTGGTTTTATTGATTTTGATCTCAATGAATAGAGAGTCTGAGAGACCATCATCGATAATCAAATCCTCACATACTCTAGCGTTTAGTTTGGACCTCACATATAGACAAACACCACCTCCAACTTTATCCATTCTATTTTTGTTGAAGAGTTGGTAACCTTCAATGTTTAGAGAGTCTATATAGGATCTCTCATTCAGCCAGGTCTCACTACATCCTACCACATCAAAGCCATAGTCTGTGATAGTCATGAGAGAAACTAAATCATCATGATGCTTTTGCAAGCTTCTAGTGTTTAAATGGAGAAGTGAGAAGTTATTATTGTTGGGAATCTGTTTCGCCTGGTTGGGAGAGTAGCTTGCACAGTTCAGTCTATCCACATTGTCAACACAAGACTGGCTTTCGTCGTCATTTCTCAGGTGTTCAAGGCCCATAAACACACACACACCCCATTATACACAATAACTATGCGATGTAAGGAGAGGAGTCAGGATGATGTCCAGGGTGTAAAGTAGGCAGTATAGAAGACCAAGGCGTGCACTGATGGTACACACTCCACAGTTAAGTCAGTAGTTATGGCCAAAGGCCATTCAAAGTCCAAAGGGTAAAGACCAGGGCATTCGATGGCCAAAAGTCCACTCTTTAAAATTGCAATTGCTTGTTCTGAAACTAAGCCCACACGAATATACACAGCACCACAGCACACACTCATCCCCCCACACTCACACAAGACACACAAGCACGCACACACAGCACACAAGCATGCACACAAGCGATACAAACAAGCATGTGCACACACATACATACAAATCCAAACTTCTTCCATTTTCATTAACTCTAAAGAGGCAAAAGTATCTTAAATGTATTTTCATTAATAGTTCATTTTCTCTCATTGATTAGGAACTGGGACCCCCAGACTCGTCTGGGTGGGCGCTCTGTTCCTCAGATGTTTCCTGGTGCTCTTCATACAGGGTGTCCTTTGCTGCCATACCTCCTGGTAGGCTGCTGGCCATCCCTGTTACTGCACCTGCTGAGGTTAAGCCTTGGAGGCTTTGCTGTTGACTAATCAACTGATGAGTGACTTCCTGGTCATCAGCCTCAACTGTGACAGCATCAGCTGTGTCAGCCCTCTTTTTTGCTGGAGAGCTTATGCTTGATTCTGAGCTTGGTGATCTAGTGACCCATAGTCTCTTTGATTGTAGGGCTTTTACTGATTGGAAGTAAGATCGAAATGATGCTATATCAACTTCTGTTGTACTTCCAAGAGAGTTGGATCGTTGGTGAGTTTTCCTTTTCTTACGTTTTTTTTTCTTGGTCAAGATTGGAGCTAGAGGAGGAAACTCATCTCCTTTCCCCTCCATGGGTTGGGAGGTGATCTTCACCAACTCAGGCTCTTCCTCAGACTCGGTTGACTCTGTCACAACATTTGGGTTAAGAGGTTCTTTATCCACATATATGTTAAAGGTGTCCTCTATAATCCTGATAGATTCTTGGGTGGCAGGACTGAAAATTGTTTTGGGGTCTCTACCATGAGTCAGCTTATCATGCTGTTGGGTGTTGATCTGACCATTGTAGAAGACCTTAACCCAGTGCGAGCCCATCTTCACGGACCGAGGTATCTGCTTGGGGGGTATGGCTTCTATGTAGACCATCCGGTCTCCATTTGAACAGTTAGTCAACTGGTTGTTGTACCGAATCATGCGTCTCATGACATTGCTCATTATCTTGCACCCACTTTGACTCAAGAACTCAATCACAACACTATCATCAGCAGATTCTGGCAGCTCTTTGATGGTGATCTGGACTGCATTCTGACTGGCCATGCGTGATTTCAGACTGAATGGATTGTCTTCTTTAAGGTGGATGTGCTTGCCACGAACATAGATTCCTCTCATCAGGAGTTTCGCTCTAGCATCCCTATCATGCAGGTAAATTCTCCAGAGTGCTCCAACTCTTTGGACTGACCTGAGATGATGAGGGTGAACCTCCTGTATGAGGCAGTGGTAGATCTCTCCTTCTCTCACTGGATTCTTGATGGACTCATCCTTAGATAGAATTTCCCTTTCCATGATGAAAATGGGCAGGATTGCTTCCTTTGGCAATTTGCGCCCAACCACCACGTTCCAGGGCTCCTTTTCTTTGGCTGAATGTAACTCAGCCATTTTCCTTTGTTTGGGTCACCACAGTACAAAAAGGTCACTTCTGCTAGATTTAAATCACAAATATGCATTCCATGTTGAAAAAGGAGCATATTAAAAGTGATCCCTCAAATGTAAACCGCGGATGGTTAGTTTTAGAGAAGATTATTACTAGATTGAATAAGGTATCTCAAAACTCCTGCTACTCCATTCAAAATGGCCGACGGATCGTTACATATGAGCTCTACCGTATGAAGCCAAAAAGGTTGTTTGTCAGAACACCCCAACAACGTCACAAGAGTTAGAGGTCAACAGGAGCAGCAAATAGGGTTTTCAGGTTATGATTTTAGAACATGCTACAGGTGTGGGGAAGTAGGCCACATCTCCTGGCAGTGTGACAAACCAGATGAGCCTATGCCAACTGCAGAATCCTGTGGCCCACAAGCTAATCTCTTTGCTGCCCTAATGGGAAACACTGGCTTCAAAGCCATGACTTGCCCAGTGACTGTCAATACGCAAGATGTCGAAGCCTTACTGGATTCAGGGAGCATGATCACTTTGGTCCACATGTCACTAGTCAACCCAACAGAGGTATCCTTTAAAAGTTCACTGCCACAAGAAAGTTATTGTGTGCATGGAGATACCTGACCACTGCAGTAACACTAGTCACCACCAGGGGAAGTGTAAGATCAAAGCGGGGGTGGTAGACACACTGCCAGTTCAGGTGCTAATTGGCTGGGAATTTTCCACGTGTTGTGGCAAGAAATACTGGGGAGGAGGACAAGAGAACCCCAAAGGCCCAGAGGTAACCCCAAGCTTATTAAGAGAGACAATACCCATAACGCTCAGAGTGACTCATGCTTGACTAACCATTGATTCCCAGTATGAGCTCATGCAGATACAGAGGATGGTCCTGAAGAGAGAGACAGCCCCAGAGAGAGAAGATGAGCCATAACAAGAGGACGACAGCGGGGCAGGAACCAGCGCGCAGCCTGCTCTATCAGGCCAGTATGGTACAGCACAACTATGTGATCCTACATTGACTAATGCATTGAGGAGTGTTAGGATGGTGGAGAGGGTGCACAAAAGCGAGTATCCTGAAGTATATCCCCACTTTGCAGTTAAGAATGGCTTGCTCTACCAAGTGAAGAAAGAGGGGGAGAAGACTCTCGAGCAGCTATTAGTACCACAACCCTATAGGTCAACAATACTACATCTAGTCCATACCCACCTGCTTGGAGTGCACTTAGGGGTAGAGAAGACTAAGGAAAGAGTCTTGAAGCGGTTTTTTTGGCCAGGTATCCATAGAGAGGTTGAGAATAATTGCCACAGTTGCAAATTTCTCGCGACAAAGCAAGGGCCCTTTGAGATTATCGAAAAAGTGGGGGAGGTTAACTACCGGGTAAAGCAGCTGGGGAAAAGAAAACCAGAACAAATTTATCATGTTAACCTCTTGAAAGGGTGGCATGCTAGAGATGCTAACGTAAGTTTCCACTGGGCGGCTCTGGTTTGATGAAAACCAGTATTTTTCATTTTTGCATCTCCCTGAATAAATATTTTCTGTTTTTGTATTTTTACTTTTTCTTTTACATTTCGTCTTATATCTTTGTTTTATATGTCTTCTTTTTTCTTGTTGTTTGACATCCCTACAGCACTAATTTGGAAAATAAAAAAACAATCTGCGTTTTTTATAATTGAGCTATACTAAAATAATTTGGAACAACTGGCTACTGTACGCAAGTCGTTCAGCATGGAAAAAGCAAAAGCATACTGATGCCTAACGATTTTCATAATGGTGTCTTTCATTTATCACACCAGTGTGTAATTGGCATTCAGTTAGTCTATTCATTTTCTGGTTTGTGTGTCTGAATTGGTTGCAAAATGTCATTTTTAGGGGAGAAAACAGTGTTACATTTTAACAGAGATTTGTCAAGTTTTGCAGAAACAGTTGACTGTTTTATGTTTATAGTTTTGAGAAATGAGGTAGAATTTCATAAAATGCGTGTAAACAATTGCGAAACTAATACAGTAGCAGGCACTCATACTGGTAGCTCACCTGTTGATGCACCTGTAGACAGAGAGACTGCAAAGCTGATGGGCACTGGGGTGTGCGATGTGGCCCGCGGTGGGCGTTACTGTTGCATGGGGTGGAGGGGTGATGGTAAGAGGGAGGAAACGTGGGAGGGGGATGACTCAAGGACCGTCTGTGCCCAACTAGCCTGTGTCGCACGCAGCCACACGTGCACTTGCAATCTGTCCACAGAGGAAACATCGCTACATACATCCACTTGCTCACTCACATCAGTAATGTTCATTCTGATTCCTCTCTGAGAGGTGTGTGGAAAAACAGGGGGAAAAAACGTTTTGTTGAAAACTTTATTTACTGGGATATTCAATACTTAATTGGAGATTTTTTAAAGAATGTAATTTAAAACTCATTCATGCAGGATTAGCATGGAGCTATAGCTATGATACCGACCTCAAGAATAATCTGAAATCTAACCAAAAAAATAAAACACTTGGGAGTCTTCAGTCAATGAACCCCCACACACCACCAAGAAACAATATTGCCTCCTTTACTCCCAGGGGTGGTTTACGCATTGGGTTCACAAGCCCTCTAACGAGACTAATGTGCATCAGTCTGCTCTACCTCCTCTCTCCCATCCTGCCTACACGTCACAAACCTCACTTCAGGTATCCAGACAGAATCAATACCTGGACATAAGAGTCCAAAACCCAGGTATCAGCAGTCCTTATCATCAAGTACTACATCTTTCTAAATTTAGCTGTTTAGACAGTGTCATCAGCACACCAGCATACGTATATCATTGGGAATGGGTTAGCACCATGCCTCTCTATGTTGTGTTGTGATGTACATTTTTACATATTCTATATATCAACAACCTCTATCATCAATTGTTCTCCTCTTATTGTAATAATACTCTCGAGTTAATACTCTTTAAATGCACTTAACATGCACTGTAATGCATATATTATATACAGACGGGTGTCAAATGAAAGTAAAAACCAACACAAACTGAACTTTGCCTTGTCATTAATTATAGGTGTGTCTTGGGCATAACATGCAATAAATTCCCTTTAAAAGCCATCTGCGTTTGCACCTTGAAAGATTGCTAATATAATGGCGGATTTAATAATACTGCAAAAAGAGTGATTTAGCCTATAGCTGCTCGTGCACAAGGTTAAAGTGTGCAAGCAAGGAATAGCCTATATGGATCAATATTAGGGTCAATATTATTCGGACTAACCATTATAACGCGTTTTGATATACACAATAATAATCTTTTTATTAGGGCGGCTGTGGCTCAGGAGGTAGAGCGGGTAGTCCGCTGATCGCAGGGTTGGCGGTTCGATCCCCGGCTCCTCCTGTCCACATGTCGAAGTGTCATTGGGCAAGACACTGAACCCCAAATTTCTCCCAATGAGCAGGCTAGCACCTTGCATGTCAGTGTGTGAATGTGTGTGTGAACGGGTGAGTGAGAGGCCATTGTAAAGCGCTTTGGAGAAAGGCGCTATATAAGTGCAGTCCATTTACCATCTTAAACATTAGTGCTTAACACCGGCACGGGTTCCCGGTAATTCCCGACAAAACTATTTCCGGGAAATAACGGGAAAACAGGAAAATATTTGAGTTATCAGGGGAGCCTCCGGCCAACCTGTCTCACCTGGCACGAAACCTGATGGAAAACTCTGCCACTGTTTCATTTCCCTGGCGAAGGTGAATAAGGCGCCTAGCTGCCTCCTGACCGGGAATGTGCTGATCAAAGACCGACTCCATAGCGTCCATAAGTGCTTTGGCAGTACTGAGTGTGGAAGAACCACTCCGAATGAATGGAGTAGCCCAGTCAAGTGAGGAGTGAGAGTATAAATGCCACCTGCGACTCTTAGGTGGTAAATTGCGCTGACTGGGTTTTAAAAGAAATTAAACACTGGGCTAAGAACCCTTGGCATTTGCCGGCCGGACCGTCATAGCGGAGAGGGAGTTGCAGTTCGGGCTCTTTAAAATGGGGTACCGCAGAAGCCGGAGAAAGAATGGCCTGAGCAGCAGATGGAGGTGCTTGGTGTGATACAGTGAGAGAGTGAAGATGAAATGAGAGAGTGAAGCGTAGAGAGGAAAGAGAAAGGGAAGCAGAAAAACTAATTCCCTTGGCTTCAAGTCCAGAAATATCTCAAGCTGTGACAAAAAATATATTTTTTCTTAAAACTGCAGAGAGACAAGGAATGACTAACCCTGACTTCGTAAAGGCACAAAATGATAACGATTCTACCTCTAATCTAGCATAGATTCTAGTCTCTGGAATTCTACTGGAGGGATGGAACACGATTCTTCCAAAAGATATTCTCTCATTTGGTGTTTTGATGATGGTGGTGGATAGCGCTGTCTAACACATCAGTCCAAAATCTCACATAGGTGTTCAATTGGGTTGAGATCTGGTGACTGTGAAGGCCATAGCATATGATTCACATAATTTCCATACTCATCAAACCATTCTGTGACCCCTCATTGTCATCCTGGAAGAGACCACTCCCATCAGAATAGAAATGTTTCATCATAAGATAAAGGTGATCACTCAGAATAACTTTGTATTGATTTGCAGTGACTCTTCTCTCTAAGGAGACAAGTGGACCCAAACCATGCCAGGACAATGCCCCCCACAGCATAACAGAGCCACCGGACACCTCACTGTAGGGGTTTTTCCTTTAATTAGTCACTCGTCTATATAAATATATGTGTGTGTGTGTGTGTGCACAATTTCTTTGTGTTAATTTTCTATTTTTATTGCTAGGTTTTGGCAGGCTAGACATTCTCTAAGAAACACGTTTTGAGGGCTAGGCAGTACCGCAATTACCTTTTTATTTGTTTGCTCCCCTTTCATTTTCTCTTGAGTTTATTGTAGTATTCTAATTAGTAATCACAGTTTTTAATCTGGGCTATCATCATATATATAAATTGCAGCAATATTCGCTCTTCCCAGTGATGGGCCTGCTGTCAGCCTGAATCAGAATTGAGATAAATTCCAGTTCATACTGGGCAGAGGTTTTTGGAAGCTGGTGGAGGCATATTTTAATTTTGTTTCATTGAATTCTACTCTCTGAAATTCCAAATCAATTTAAAATTCTTTATCCTTAAGCTTTTAAAAAATTCCAATTCATAATTGGACCTGAATTCTGAATTGACCCCAACTCAGTTTATCAGAAAGGGGTACAGAAAGACTCTCCTTTAGAGAAGCACAAGGATTTAACCTGTATGACTCAATGCACAGTACTGAGTGATAGCAGTGACTGGAAGCAGTGCTAATTTTGTCAACCCGAAAAAAATAAAAGCACTTTCGTCAATGGCGTTTTTTTTCATGGATACGAGAAAATTTTACATGAGAAAATAGATTTTAGAGAATACAAACTGTGACTAAATCCCTTCCTAATATTGTTGACAAAAAAAGATATGACGAAAAAGAACAAGATTAAAACATATATTTCAAAATAAAAACGTGACTAAATTTGTTTATGTTATCGTTGAAGTAAAAATAGATGAAAATGTAAATAAAAACAGTAACGAAATCTAATATTTATTAGACCACAAAAGAGAGAGGTGACTATATGCATTCTCGTCATTGATTGGATTCATTTCAACTCTTTCTGCCTACCTGGGCAACATCCTGTTATTCGTGCAAACTTCAAAAAACCAAAGCAAGTAACGTGAGGGGGTGACAGATAACACTAGCATAAGCCTACACTAGTATGTCAAAAGTTGGAAGGAAGAAAAGGATGGATATATGGACTCACTTCATATACGATGAGAGGGAACGGAAAACCGAATCTACTGTTGTTGTAGCGGGAGAAGAAATATGTGGTCATAAACCATGTGGGAAAAACACTACAATTCTGAAGAAGCGCCTGAAGTTACATCACACAGTTATTTATGCAAAGGTAATTTTTCAAAAAGCTTGCAAACTACAAAAAAACGTCGGAGGCAACTGTCATAATGTCAGAATATTACACCATTCCGGGGGTGGGCAGAGATCAATTTCTATTAAGGGGGGGCGGGGCAATATCTATTTCTATTAGGCCTAACTCTGGGCGCGACATTGTCAGAATATCTGCCGGGCCGGCCATGCAATATTTGTATGTTTAATGTTTATATAGTGACGCCAGCTTTAGACTGTACTGTAGCATAGCCAAATGATTGGATTCATATCGGAATAAATAATAGGGGTCTATAAAGCCAACATTTGGTTTTGTTAGATATTATCTGCTATGCCATGGTAAAGTTCCGTGATCTGGAGGTGAATCTGGATTTGCGAGCTAAACAGGAGTTCAGCTCCATTACTCAGGGGATGGAGTTACTGCTTTTACCCTGATTTTTGGGCCGGGTTCTAAGTCTTGTATTAGGTGTATTGTCGGGTAGGTGAGGATTAGGTAAAATGTGTATTTTCTGAATCCAGTGGTACCAACAGTCAATGCCCTTGTTAAAACGTTCGGCACTCTGAATACTGAACACATGTGATATTGCGTGCTAGAACCCCTCACTTAACCTACACTCAAAATATGTTTTATGTGATTTCATTTTATAATGATTAATTCTTTGATAGGTAAGTCGAACAGCAACCTGGTGGATCAATCAACAAGCCAAAACAAAGTCTAAATCAGGTCTTAAGGTTAAATAATTTTATTAAATGAAAAATTAGAATAATGACTTCATCATACATACACTAATGAATGTAGGCTGACTACTTATCATTCACAGAGAGGAAGACATTAAACCAGACATTAATTAGAATATACCATCAAAAAGAGAGAACCCAATAAGCCAGAAATTGCTTATATTATTTACCCTCCAGCTGAACGGGAACCAAAGGAACCACCACCACCAAAATAAGAGGTAAAAACATCTTCTCCAAATCAAATCCAAACTGAACTAAAGCTCTTTCCATCGGCCCCGATAAATACTTTACTCTCTACAGGGGGGGGGGGGATCTCTGCCCTGATTGGGTTAAGGTGTGGAGAAAGAGGGGTAATTTATGACAGACTGGCTTATCTTTCATGTTTGTGGGGGTGAGTGAGTGAGAGAGAGACAGAAGGAGAGGGGGGGAGAGCAAGAGAGCCGGGTAGTTTTACCTATATCTAAATATTAGATATCCTACAGTATTTATTAATTGTTTTGTGAAGTATTTTTTACGTCATTGTTTATTGTCTAGTCGACATCACTAACATGTTAAATAGGCCTACAGTTGAAATTGAGTTTGCATTTGAACTTTATTTTTGCACAGTATCCCACCTGCTGTTTCACTCAAGGCATTATACATGGATTTTGAGATATGATAGTGAGTTGATTGGTATGGAAAACCAAATGTTACAAAATTGAAACAATGAAATAAATAAGCAATTAAGTAAATACCTATTCATTATTTTACGTCTCTTTTAATTATTTCATCGTGTGTTTATTTCCATTCGTATTTATTTCAAGGCGTAGAGCCTATTTCTTTCAAGGCGTATTTATTTCAAAACGACAATTAAGTTATAATTTCAGGGAAATATAGGGCCTACTACTATAATTGGGACGTCAACTACTACCACTAGGGGGAGGCCGTAATGATGAACGCAAACCCATAGTTTTCTTATTCCAGGTGCGGCATCGCATTCTGTTGAAATATAGCCCAGAATTACAAAATGAGCTGAAAGTCTTGGCTTTTCATACACGTTTAGATAGGCCTACCTTTTCTTACCAACTCGGTGTCGTAGCCAACATTTTAAAGTTTACTGGGGTTAGCCTAGGCTACTCGTAGCTGGGGAAAATAGCTTCCTTAATCAGGAGATCAGCTTGACAGCGAATGTAGAATTATATGTGCTGCATATGACATAACCAAGTCATAGCTCGGCTATTGCACTGTGGCAGGCTGTAGGCTATAATGCAATACAAATTAACATTATTATTAAAGTTTGGAGCAGTTCTGCTCATAGTTATCTATGAAATACATTTAGGCTATCACATGCCATGCATTCTAGCATTATTGATCCTCCATTTAGAGATTTAATGCCTTTACCATAGCTTGTATCATAATCAGTAGACGTCTGTTAGGTCATCCAAGGAGCCGCTAAATCAGATCTAAGCATCTAAGATCTCTTTTAGCTCTTTAAAAAAAAATGCGTCTACAACGTAGACGTGCCATATAACACATTTTATTTAATAATTTTTACATGTGATTCAGTTGTAAAATCAAAAACAAACGATATGAAAATGGATTAATGTAGGTAGATATATATATATGTAGACATATCTCAAAAGTCATTGCTTTGGCAAGCGAAATCTGGTCTACGTAGACGTAAGTTCACTGCATGCAATGTTTCACTTAAAACGTTTAGACTATTTGTTGCCACAAGAAGTTTGAGCAAACAACAAGGCACATGTTTCTATCCTAGGCAGACAGAATTTTCTGTTGCACGAATTGCTGCAGTGTGCATGTGTGTGGACTTATAAAGTAACCTGTGTTATGCAGAAATTTAGGTCGCGTTTAGGCCTTATAACAAGCCAAATAATAATAATAATACATTTTTTAAAAACATAAATAAAAAATCTAGGTACTTCTCTGCACAAATTGAGAATTATATAAGTGAATAAATGAACTTAATGTTTTTGCATAAATACAATATAGATCAGGACACATCAGCAAATACTGTAGCTATGTAGGCTTTAGACCTACTGTTGTGACATTTAGCCATAGCCTACGAGTTGGTAAGAAAAGCGTAGGAATCTAAACATGTGAAAAGACACATGAATACTTGCAACTTGCTCAAATTCCATTTTGTAATTATAGCTGGGCTATATTTCTGCAGAATGTCATGTCCTGGAATAAGAAAACGATGGGTTTGCCGTCATTATTACTCCTTGTCAATTATGCTTACCCTATCCATGGTCGTCCCCTAGTGGTAGTAGTAGCCCCAATTATAGTAGCCTATTCATATTTCTCTGATATGATCAATTAGTTTACTACTTTAAAAACAAAACAACATTTTAACTCCTCATCTAGAACCTCTTGCCCTGGACCTGTTAGCGATGCCTACAAAGCGGGTTTTTAGTGCCACAGGTGGCTTTACCTGTGGCCACCAAAACAGGGCAAGGCTCACCCTGCACAGGAGTGCTTTCCTTAAAATCAATCACTGAAGTAATGGTAATGAATGGAACTGGTGATGGGGGAATTTACTTGTGTGAGCACTGGGTGTGGATGGCATTGCAAGGCCATTGATTGATTCATTGATTTATGATGTATGCCACTTTTGGTGGATTCAATAAATCAATACAAATAATGTTTCATGTCTCAACTTATTACTTGTTAATAATTAAACAGGTGCTGCATCAGCCTGCCACTCAGCATTAGCCTACAACTTAAAGAGTGATATCATGAAATCTACAAAAATCAAATATATAGTGTTGGACAGTTGAATACATATTTCAGCATATGTATTACATTATCCCTCAAGCCTGAAACAAGAGAACATAGTTTGCCATATCCCCTAGTCTGTAATGGTGTGAACTTTCTCAATGGGAGCTAAACCGTTGAACATTTACGTCCATATTACTTTACATGCATATTTACTAGTACAATGTGTAAGCAGTGTAAAAAATTAAGGTTTGGGTTTAAATGTGTGGACAAATATTATAGGAGAACATAAAATATAATAATAATGTAATATAATAATATAATATGTATCATTTGGTGGGCACAGGGGGAAAGGTTAGCAAGAAAGTAGCAAACACTCAGAAATATTTATTTAAACTGTCCGTGGTGATATAAGTAACACATTGAAATTATTAAAATGAGTGGTATCCCCCTTCACTGAACCTGATCATACAACCTACCTACAACCTTCAAGCATTCTGTGTCCAATTTGAACAGCCTGCTTTTACATCTGACAAAAATTTGACTTAGATTTTTGTCAACAAAAATGTTTAGTTTTTTTAGATTAAAATGTTCAGATTTATTGTTGTCCAAAATGAGACTAAAATGCCCAGAGTTTTTGTTGACTAAAACTAGACTAAAATGATCACAGAATTTATGTGGACTAAAACTAGACCCTATGTCCATAGCTATTGATAACTAAAAGGAGATGAAAATGTCCAGATGGTTTTAGTTTATTTTAGTTGACAAAAACCTATGAAAGATAAAATTAACTAAATGTGATTAAAACTCACTTGCACTTTCGTCAAATGACTAAAACAAAAGTCAGTTTAAAACACTGCCAAAATGAACACTGACTGGAAGCACAACTGCGATTTTACGACTGGGGAAAATATACAGTATATAGCTAATGGAACATTTTATCCTCCATTCACTCCTTTCATAAACAGACAGGCCTGTTTTCCATTGCTAAACCATGTTGGAAAATGAAGATACATTTAAAGAGTGGGCTGAATGGTGAACTGCACCTTTGAGGTAGTGTACTTTTGGGAGAAGGAGAGTATGGGGTATATCCCTTTCTTCCGCTTCATCAACATCCAAGCGATGTGCGATGGTACGTGTAAGGTGTAATGTATAGACTATTCGCAATTATCCTGGATCAAGCTATGATTTAGCCTATTTTTGCCAATAATTCCTGTAATATTCTGGGGGGACACTCTTCTGTTACGGGACAATGGCTATCTATTGAAAATTTTGCTGATAACACCTATTTCAAGTCGATTGCGCAAATTGTCATTTACACCTAATGCATGAATTGTTATTCAATGGAAAACTCTCGCACTGCTATAGACGGATATTTCAGTTCTGAAAATGCTCTTCAGATTTCATTACAATACAGCTGACTTCATCCAGGCCTAAAGCATGTAAGTAATTAGAATGGTTTTGACTGAAAAAAAAAACATTACAGAATTAATTTTAATTGCGGGAGCAGGTTTGTTTCCCCTGCTGTAAATCACACTTTTCACAGTCTTCCTGGGAAAGTGGACTTAATTATTTTAAAGCATTATGCTACCAGTAAAACAGGTTGGTCACATTTCCATAAGCAGGACATTATAAAACAAAGTGAAATATGCGTGAACCTATGGGTTCCCAGCCTGACAGCTTTAGTGTATTTACTTGTGTCATCATTAAGGCAAAATAACGGTATTTATGTAATGAATCAATATTATAATGCACATAATGAACTTCGGATGAAGCTTGAACTTCGAGAACTCCATGAGAACAGCCTCATAGAATTAATGTTTCACAATGCTTCATTGTATAATCAAACGAAATTCGTTAAACAAGCAGTTTTGGCATGCTTAGTGCTCAAAAAACACGCCGTCTAAATAACAAAAGTGGACTTGGACACTCCCTAAATGCACTTAACGCTGTGCGATTAGACCAAGCGCTAAGGATAGAGCCCTATGGGTTTTTGTTCATTATAACCGCTTGTCAATAACGCGTACCCTATCCACGGTGGCCCCCTAGTGGTCATCATCGACGTCTCCTACTATTCATATTTCTCATAGCTATTTATTCATATTTCATTGTTTACATTAATCTTGCCACAGTTACAGTCCTATTCAATTTGAACTTTAAGCCATGAATGTGCAGTGAATCGTCTTTGAGATATTGACATAAATGAGACTTTTAAAGTCTGGTTTTTGGTGAAATTTGGTGAAAATCGCATCTAATGGGCCAGGTTTAATACGGTTGATCGTTATAGCCTACAACACAACTGTTGTGGGAATAAGAAAAAAGAGAATTTAGCAATTATCTAGCATGCAAATAATGATTGATAGATAAGGGATACGTTTGTAGTAATTAATTGAAAGCTGCAAGAACAAAAAAATACTTGATGGTGATGTTTAGCTATATGACTTGGATATGCGCATCTAATTCTATCATGGTGGATCACACTACATTTTAAATCAAGCTGATCTGGATAAGGAAGCTATTGATTCCCCAGCTACGAGTATCTACAGGCTAACCCCAGTAAAATTGCATAGCCTCCTTCTAAACGTACAAGTTGGTAAGACAAGTACAAGGTATTTAAGCATGTCAAAAGCAACGTGGAATACTTGCAACTTGCACCAAGAATTCCAGCTCATTTTGTAGCCTGATTATAGCTGGACAATTTTTGCAATGCAATGTTGTGAAATAAGAAAACTATTGGTTTGCGTTCATTATAGGCTATTAGACCTACCCCTTGTCAATTAGGCTACGTGTTTTAAATGTTTTGTGCCGAGTAAAAAATGTAATGTTGCTTACTCTCATTAAAACACGAATACAAAGCATAAAAATGTAAACTCGCTTTCCTCTTTCTCTTAGGTGCAATATTGAAGTGAATTAGCTTACTTCACTTTTTAAACCCATTGACGTGAGCACCCTCCCAGCAGGGGGTGCATTTCACAGCAGGAGTGCATGATAATGATAAACACCTGGAAATGTAGTGTGATCCACCGTTATAGAATTAGATGTGCATATGACATATCCAAGATGAAGGCTATAGCTAAACTACTTGTAATGGATTGGCATGGGTCTTTTCAACATGTCAGCTATGCATTATGCAATTTGCGAATAGCCTACACTATTGCAAAATGTTGAAACCAGAAACTGCAACTAATCATACAAAATTAAATATCTATATTTAAAAGCATATTTTTAGTGCATCTGGGTTGTGATTATGCCATCAGTTTCTCAAGCTCCGCAAATGTTTTTTGCATTGGCTATTTATGCCATGCGCAATAGGTCCGGGGGCATTAAAATTTTGTACATTTTAAAGTTAAATGCATCAATCTGGTGCACTTTGAGAGCAAAATTAAGAGGCTAGATCTATGAAGAACTTTGTGCTCTTGTAAACAATTTAATCATAAACAACATTATTGATTGTATAGATATGAATGGTGATGACACACCAAAAAAGTCACACCCACAAAGCATGGTAAACGAGACAGAGTTTAACAGTTCACAAATGGTAAAAACACAAAATCGACTAGAGCATACATTTGAGCTTTGAGTAATCCCTTACATATTGTTCTATTTGTTTAGATTGGTAACTATAAGGATTTGAATCAGCCCCAGATCTAGAACCTAATTGTACGTGAGACATGGGATGACCAGCATTTCCTGCAGGTTTCACATATTCTTACATGAATGGTAGCTATATTCAATCAGCCACATGCAATTCATTGTAGTCTGCTACAGCCTGTCCACTGGCTCCGCTTCCTCCTGCTACAGCCTCTCCCTGTACAGTGCTCTCTCACTCTGATTTTGATTTTTTGCTGTTAAAATTTAGTCTAAGTTGCCATTCTGCATTTCTTTCTCCACTTCTCTGCACTTCTCTCCTAGCTCTTAGCTCCCTCTCTTCACCGCCTATAAATAAATGTTAATATAATGTTGTAAAAAATAACGTTACACGTGTATGTATTTATGAAGAATAGGGTGGGTTTAGAACTAGATGATTCTATATGATTCTAACAACAGTTTCCTTTAGGACAGATAGCAACTATGTTTTTGCTTTATATTTTCTGCCAAAGATAAACAATTATCCTATCTTTTGTCCTTCTCTTTCAGTGTGTCTCCTCTGAAAATAAAGTTTGTTTACTGTTCACAATGTGGGTTGTGGTGTGTGCTGCCATGAAGATGTGATGACAAGTTCTTCCTAGTCGGGAGGTCTGGGTTGATTTCCCAATCCCTGATTTCCGACATGGAACTCCTAGTTGAAAGGGCGTTTCCTGCATTTAGTCGGATATCGGGATTCCTAGTTGGAAATTAATAAACGAATGCAGCATTAACATCAACCACAAATTAACCAATTTAACCAAGAAAAAATGTATTCACTTACCACGTAACATTCACATATGAGCGTATAGGCTACAGCAGCGACCGCAAAAACAGGCAATGAATATTTTTTTTTATTTGAAAATGAAAACGCACCTGAATCTGATTAATCTGATCAAAATTCAATGTTATTCATCAGTATGATGCCTTTGGTTATTGTTACATTGATACAATGTTTCCATTTCAACCTAATACATCAGTGACCATTACACACTGTACACACTGCTACCTAGATCAGTGATGTCAGAAATCCAATAATGCTTTCTCCAAGGCCATGGTTCTCAACCTAGGGGTCGCGACCCCCCCGGGGGTCGTGAGATCATTTGCGGGGGTCGCAGGACGAGTTCCAAAATGTACAAAAAAAAAAAAAAAAAAGCTGTAAATGTAAAGCCTAAATATATTTCATTATGTTCCCAACTAAAAATCGTTGGGGGAAAGCATGTGAATGGTTAAAATAGCCGACAATAAAATCAGCCTATGCAGAGCCGTAGATAGATCTCTATCTGCTCTGAGCGCAGGCTAGGAAAGACCGCACAGCTGTGTTTACATTCACCATGACAACAAGCGCTGCAGGCCGGCGCGCCATCACGCCACTTGCTCATGATCACTTGCATCCGAAAACATTTCAAATCATTCTGCAATAAAAACCGTGCAATATTTGGGACTGATGTATACATCATACTATGATGTGCCTGCCAATAAACCACAACACTTCCAATTGTAGCTATTCGGTGGTGGTAGCCTATGTATTTCATAATTCATAATTGTTTTGGACCCCAACCCCACAACACTAAACTGATTTTACATCAAGTCGCATTATGTATTGTAGCGTTTCGCAGCCACAAGGAAGGCACGCGGGGAACGTAAATACCGAACGCAAGAAATAATAGGCAAATGTTTAAAGAAAATCACTGGCTTTATTTCTAGCACAGGAAAAACAGGCAACTATAGTTCAATCCAGCAGTTACAAGCAGACAACCTTCTCATTCAGTTATAATTCAGTTTCTCACGCTGTCACACTCAGACAAATGGCTTTATACCCCTTTTCTCCTCCGCTGCGTCTTTGAAAAACTTAATTCGCTTAACTTGTCTCTCCAAGGCCCCAACACAAACATTCTAACATTGTCCGATAAAGTTAATGGATTCTCAAAGAAATTGGAGCGCTGGGCTGCGCGAGTGGAAAGCGGCAATGTTGAAATGTTCCCCGAACTCGACGATTTCTTACAGGAGAAAAAGCTGAACGTGAAAACAATAAAAAGAGTCATCATTATTCATCTCCGAGGCCTCCTTGATGAATTCAAGAAATACTTCCCCAAAGATCAGGAGGACAATGAATGGGTGCGGCAACCTTTTATTGCCTCTGGGAATCACCTCCCATCCGAACTTGAGGATGCGCTCCTTGACCTCGCAAGCGACCGGACCCTAAATACTTTGTTTGAATCGAAGCCACTGGATGAATTCTGGCTCATTGTGGCAGGGGAATATCCAGCACTCTCAAAGGCTGCAATGGAAAAACTTACACCTTTCGGGTCCACGTATTTATGCGAAAATACTTTCTCAGCGTTGACCTATATAAAAAACAAACAACGATCGCGGCTGCGCGTGGAGGATAGTCTCCGTGTCGCTGTATCCAGCATCCAACCACGAATGCAGCACCTGTGTTCCCGCAAGCAGGCCCAGCCCTCACACTAAAAGCAAGCTGCATGTAGCCTATGTCATTTTTGCAATGCTGTTTTTTAATTTATTATTGTTATTAAGTCTATAATTTGTTGGCGAAGCGGGCAACTTGGGAGGGAGAGGGTAGGGTCAAAATTATTCAGTCGCAGGACTAGGACAGCAGAATTGCTTTTGCGGGACAATGCGGGACACGTGGGAGAGGGGAAAACAATTGATTTTTTAAATTTATTTATCATTTAAAACGCCTTTATTTCATATTTGACGGTATATATAGCACATTTTGTTATTAAACTGCTGTAAATCGTCAGTAGGCTATGGAATGTTTATCTTGTTATTTTAACAACAGGCTTAAAAACGGATCTTATGCAGGAAGAGAAAATTATGCAAACAGACGGTATTACCGGTAACGATACTTTCTGGATACATTGTTGCATGTTGAACCGTTGCTTTCAAAACAAGCTTGAAAAATTACTGTTCGAACTTGTATTTCTTGTTGGAACGGGCAGCATCTAGCAGGGCCTCGAACTTCGAAACGACCTGGTTAAATATCCCGTCGGAGTCTTCCTTGTGGTCACCGTAAAAGTCTTTGACTTTGTGTTGCCGTCTTTTGGTTTCGAGAAAAAGCTCGTCATAGTGTTAGCATTCCTTTGCTGTGCATTTTCTTGTGAGCCTCACCATCACCATGCCTCTTAACGTCCCCCTCTCCGCCATGGGTGATGGTGAAGCTCCGGCGGCAAATCCTGCACTCGCCCCTTTGGGGATCGTCTGAAACAGATCTCAGCCATGTGTAGCTCCTCTCCCAGTCTCGGTTGTATGAGCAGTCTTTTTTTCTTAAGAGTTTCCGCCATTTTCTCGTTTTGTCTTGCAAGCTAAACTTTACTTTCGTCGGCTGTCTTCTCCACATAAAAACGACGCACCACGCCACGGCTGCGCATTGATTTTTGACACCGATGCGCGTTAGCTCTATTTTTTTAAACCAATGACGTTTCCCCAATAACGGCATTTTTAAAATAATATTAAATAATAATAACATTTTTTTAACATGATCTTTGAAATGCGGGACATTGTTCTGTTCATGCGGGATGCGGGACAAACGTTCCATTTTTCGTGGTCACCCTAGGAGAGGGGGGTCGCCAGTCTCCACCCACATCTTTTAGGGGTCGCGAGCTGAAAAAGGTTGAGAACCACTGCTCCAAGGCAGTGATGAAGAAATGTTGCTAGGAGTTTTTCTGTCAATAATTTCCCAAATATGTTGAAAAGCCTATTATGCCAACTACTCAGTCCCCAAAAGCCACTACAGCTTTGTTTATTTAGATGCCTTATTACTTCAATGATTTACATCAATGAGTGACTTCCTGAGAGACCCAGTAGGTCAGGCACTATATCAACTGTTTCCCACCATGACCAAAGAACAGCAGTAGCAGAAAAAAACATTGATCTAGCCCTGCTTTGCAACCACATTTGGACTCCAAATGATCCCACAATGTGATGGTGATCCTGTCATTGGCTAAATTAATTCTAGTTCTTGGGGATTGTTGTCACACAGAAGACTAACTCAACCATGAACAGACTGAATTGTTCTAATTTCAAGGGTTATTTCCACAAATCAATTCTCTGAATAATCTTAGCAATAAAAGAATAAGTTGAAAAATGTACAATGGAGTAGCCCCTAGGCCCTACTCTTGCTGGAATGAGATCAATCAGATTTGCACATTTAAATATTGGATTAGAGAGACTGATGATGGCATGAAACAATAACTACACGTGCATTTCCTTCATAGCGATCATTGTAAGGGGACTTTAGTCAAGTGAGCTCTTTTAAACTCACACGCATGCATGCATGCACGCACGCACGCACGCACGCACGCACGCACACACACACGCACACACACATACCTTTCCCTCATCCTTGACTGCTTTAATACTTTTGATTCATGTAAATGGTGCAGTGGAAATTAAGAAACTTGATGCTTCCAGAAATGGGTAGATCTACTGAACTGGAAGATGCAAATTGTTGGTTATCAGGCTGGCTGCAAATGAAAGAAAAGGACACAAAGATAGGATAATTGTTTATCTTTGGCAGAAAATATAAAGCAAAAACATTTGAATTGAAAGGTCAATTCATGAAACCTGGACCCAATTCCTCATAGGTAGTTTAGCTAATTAAGTATAGTACGGTGTCAGCTATATTCAGTTATCCCAATAATTGAATTCAGGCCATTTCTATTTTAGGCTAAAATTGTCTTGTAAACTTGGTTCAGATTTAAGTAATCTGAAAGATTTCACATTTCAATTGTACTTCCAAAGGTACAAAAAAAACGGCAGCTTTTTTTAGCCAGACTGTTGCATGAAACGATCATGGAAAGTTACCAAGTATAAACTATTACAAGAAAATGCAATCCTGCCCATCATAATGGCCTGTGAGGCATTGTTACATTGTTAGCTCAAAAAATAAGCTATGATTTAATGACAAATACAAAATTGTCGGGATGGGACGATAATCAATATCACTATATATCTTGGTAAAAAAAAAGTTTTATGGTTATTTAACCCCTTCGCGCAGACGCACGAAGTGGCCAAGATGGAAACAACAAACTCCATGTTCTATCTTTATTAGTACACGATTTGTGACAACAACACCGAATAGAGTTTCTAAATGCCACTGTTGTCATGTAGCTAGTCCATTTAACAACCCTTATGGAAATGTAATATACTGCAGTATATTTTAAATATATTGTGACAATAATTTTTATATATTTACAATATACTGCAGATTTTCTTTCCATAAGGGAAGCAACCCCCCACCCAATCTCACCTGTACCTACCCATGCCTGACACAGTGGACAATAGCCTCTATCTGTGAGTTACTAAAAATATTTTATTACCACCAAAAATGTGTATTCCATCATACCAACAAGATAAACCCAACAATAGCCCGGTCATATGCCAAAACAGCTTGAAAAGCCCTGTCAATTGTAAAATAAACAAGTGAAATTCTTGTCTAATTATACCATGTCATTCTATTATCAATATTTCCTGCTAAGTATGAAATAAATATACAATATATTTAGTGATCCAATCGTGTCACTTGGAAATATGAGACACTAAGGGTCATAAAACTAAACCAGATAAAACTGAAGACATTCCAGTCTGTCCTTCTTCCTCACTCTTTTTCTCTTCCTCCATCGTGCAGCAGCACAACTGTACAAGAGGCAGCACTCCACTTTGTCTTCCCCTTTTACTAGCTACACAGCTACAAAGGTGGATCTCCATTGCACCAGCAACACCGATGCACGCAAGGAACGAGTTAGCTTGCCTACGGCATCTAACCCTAAGTCTGAATTAACGCAACTCCGACTGTTCCAGCCACGGACAAAGACGCAAACCAGGTGGTAACAAAGAAGTCGGACCGGGCCGACCAGCAGAATATTCTTACATGTGGAGTATTACTCATGCAAGCCGTTTACATATACATTTAGCAATAGTGGTGATAGACAAATAAAACATGTCCGTCTTACCAGTCTTCACCCAGGCACTAACTAATGTAGAGAATACCTACAAATCTGGTAGCAGTGAGCAAGATGATTAGTAATATTATTTCTGAATCATCAGAGTCCTCACATGGCACCAATTATGTAGGGAATATCCTTGGACGGGGCGCCAATAAATGTAAGGAATATGCCTCTGTATATACAGTCAAGCCGGAAAGTCTGCCCACCCCTTGCACCTTCTCCACGTTTTATTACATTACAGACATATTCTACAATAGATTGAGTTCATTTTTTGTCGCAAGATTCTACACAAAATAGCTCATAATTAAAAAGTGAAAACATGTTTTTAGAAATCTTTTCAAATGTATTAAAAATCGAAAACTGAAATCTCTCATTTACATAAGTATTCATACCCTTTGCTTTAACATATTTTTAAAGTATCATATTTAATATTTGGTCGCATATCCTTTGCATGCTGTTACTGTTACGATCTCAGTTACGTTAGCGGTAAGGACCCAGACGCGGACCACAGGATCAGGCAAAAGGAGTGGTTTATTGTCCATGCAGGAGTCAAGCCAGGAAGTCAGACGTAGGGAGGTACAAAACGGCAGGCAAAGGGGCAATCAAGGGCAATCCAAATATCAGGCAGTACCAGGGGACAAGGCAGGAGAATGGTCAAAAAATCAGGCAAGGTCGAAACCGTAAAACAAACTAGACAGACAAGGGCAAGGCAAAAGAATAGTCGTATCAAAAGGTATCTCGGAAGAATAATCAGATCACTGGCTTCAGGAACAGGCAGGCACAGGGAAAGAAAATCAACGTTCTGACAAGGGACTGAAGAAAACACAGGGATTAAATACACAAGTAACTAATGAGACAAGAGGAATCAGGTGTGTGAGAGGGAGGGACTCCAAACGAGAAACAATGAGAATACATTGGGCGGATAATCAATCACGTAGACAACTAGGGAAAACGCGGACTGGATTGCAAACATATACACGATAACAGATGACCTGGAGTTTCAGGAAATCGTGCAAAGATTAAGAGAATAGGGAGGGAAGATCAGATGCAGCTGGGAATGATTAGCAAGGACAGAACAGCATGAAAATGTGCGCTCTAATATGTTAGTGAGATTAGTAACTATACACACCCCTGCCGTTAGTATGATTAGTAAGTATATACAAATTAGTTTGTTAATGGAGTTAGTAGATCTTATCTATCATTAGTATGTTAGTGGTAATTAGTAAATCTAAGTGCACAGAGATAGGTGTGAAGCAAGAGGGAACCCGAACACCAATGAGATCACCCGAATGGTACAGAGACGTAAACAGGGAGTGACAGATCAGAAGTAAACAAGCAGACAAAGGACAACTAGGAAAAACCGGAAAATAAACAAGCCAGAATACAAACTAAGAATAAACAATACATACAAAATAAAGATACAAATAACAGGCAATACTCAGATCCTTACAGTTACTTCCTGAAGTCTGTGACCAATCAACATCAAAAGACTCTCAATATCTTATTTTCAGGTACTGTTACAAGCGATACTATAACCTCTCTGCATTTGAACTGATCTCTATGAGAATTGGGGGGTGAGACTAGATTCAGCTGTAAATTACAAACAAGCCCCAAACCATCACTCTGCGGCCAGATATGGAGTAGATGTGGATGGATCCCTTTAAGGGTTGTTTCTCCTGACTTTTTTCCCCATAGAGTTCTATAGGAAAATGAGTCAGGAGAAATAACCCTTGCAGTGATCCATCCACATCTACTCCATATCTGGCAACAGAGTGATGGTTTGGGGCTCGTTCGATTGCTCAGACCCTTGATTCTTCTTCTTTCGTGCATCATCAGATGGCTAACTCCGTGTCGTGCAGCCATGCCCTCGTCTCCGGTCCTAAGTTGAAGAGGCCGGCTTCTGAGGGTGGGCTGTATAGGGGGCAGCCGGTAATTATATGCTCGGCAGTCTGTTCAGACTCGCCACACTCGCATGCCGCACTGTCCGATAGGCCCCACTTCTTCATAGATGACTTGAAGCGGCCGACCCCAGTGCGTAGACGGTTCAGCGAGGTCCATAGATGGCGTGGTAGGTCTTCTCCTTTTACACCGCCACCTGGGTCCTGGATGTATCGGTGGATGCGGGATGGCCCAGCCGTCTCCCAAGTCTGTTTCCAGGATGCTGCCAGCCAGGCGTCTTTGGACAAGTCCTCAGGAGTAGACTGTAACAACTCTTGAGCCGCCTTGTTGTAGGGATGGCGAGACTTGAGCCTGCATGGTGGCGCCGGTGTTGTTGTGGCTTTGTGTAGGATGTGCCAGTCGTACTTCTGGGCTTTTCTTGCCAGGGCGAGGGTAGCCGCATCCCGTCGGAGACTGGCCGGAGCTATTCCAGCGAGGACTGGCAGGTGAGACACTGGGGTGGGCTTCAGGCAACCGGTTACTATCCGGAGGGCAGTATTGATGACAGTGTCTACCTTATTCGTATGTGTGCTTCTGCTCCAGGCAGGGGCGCAGTATTCGGCTACGGGTAGGACCAGGGCTTGTGTCGATATGCGTAGGGTCTGGGGGGAAGCTCCCCAAGTCGAACCTGCCAGGCGGCGGATGAGCGAGACCCTAGATGTGACCTTGGCCTTCACTTCATCCAGATGTTGCTTGTAGGACAGTGTCCGGTCCAAGCGTACGCCAAGGTACTTGGGGGCTTGTTGGCACTCCAGGCGGTTGTTGTCAACATACACGACCAGTTCCCTTCTTGCTTCCCGATTGTTAAGGTGGTACGCTGCCGACACTGTCTTGCCCATGCTGAGCTGAAGGTGCCACTTCCAAAGGTAGTCTGCCAGGATGCCCATGTCTCGGTTGAGACCATCTTCCATCGCCTTCCATGTTGGCCGTCGGAGCATGATGGCCAAGTCGTCCGCATAGCCGTACTTCTTAGATGTTGTATCCGGCAGGTCGTGAATGTAGATGTTAAATAACATTGGCGAGAGGACGGAGCCTTGTGGGACACCGTTCTTCAACCTTCTTAGCCTGCTGGTCTGGCCATCGCTGGTCTGTAGGATGAAGCTACGGTTTGATAGCATCTCCATGATGAACCTCACCATGTGTCGGTCCGGGATTGTCCTTAGCAGTTTTAGATGTAGACCACGGTGCCAGACAGTGTCGAAGGCGGCTGTCAGATCCAGGAATACTACTCCAGCTTTCTCGTTATCCTGAAAGCTGTCTTCAATGTCCTGAGTGAGTAGCGTTACCTGGTCCACTGTTGACCTGCCTCGGCGGAAGCCGGCTTGTTCCGGTGGGAGTTGTGGGTCCACCACTGGCTCAATGCGGCTGTGGATCAGCCTCTCCAGGATCTTAAATGGGACACAGAGCAGTGAAATGGGCCTGTAGGACTTCGGATCTTCGGCGGGTTTGTTCGGCTTTGGCAAGGCTATGACGGAAGCACGGCGCCAGGTCTTTGGAATCTTGGACCTCCTGAAGCATGATGAGAAGAACGAGCATAGCCAGCGAGATGTTCTTACGCTTTGGTGTATGACAAACTCTGGGTGAATATTGTCTCTGCCTGGTGACTTGCCCGGCTTCAGTTTTTTGGTTGCTGCACTTAGTTCGGCTGCTGTGAAGTCTCCTGAAAGGTTGGCATCGGCGCTAGCTGCCCTGGAGAGAGAGGACACTTCACATGAGGTCAGTCTTGTGAAGTTTTTGTCTGCATCCGGAAAGCGGCCGTTATTCAGGAGCTGGGAAGCGATGGCATCTGCTGTCACTGGACACCTGCGGGGCATTGTTTTTCTGCCTGAGAGCAGGTTAATGGTCTGCCACGCCTTCCGGCTAGAGTGGGTGAAGTCGATAGATTCCACCACTTCAGTCCACCTGTTCCTTCGGGTGTCGTCCAGTTTCTGCAGTAAGGTTGTTGCTGTTGTGTCCATTTCCTCCCTGGAGCTTGCCTGCTGGTGTTGGCGCAGCAGGCCGCTACACTCCTCATCCCATCCTGGGATGTAGTTTTTATTATAGCCACGCGGGATGTTATGCTTTGCTGCCCTCAGGAGGACTTCACAGTAGGCAGCGTAGGCAGCGTCCACATCAGCTGCTTCTGGGTCCGGGAGACCAGCAGTTCTTCGTTCCGTTTCTGCCATAAATGACTGCCAGTTCGCCTTCCTGAAGTTCCATCTCCTGACCGGTTTGCCCGCTACCGACTGTACCAGCGAAGGTACTTTGATGATGGAAGGCCGGTGGTGTGAACGAGGAAACCTGTCCAAGACATGTCTCTCAGGTTTCAGGTCGTTGCTGCGGCTTATGGCGACCCTTGATGACTTACAGCCATTTAGCCAGCCATGTGTTCCATACTGTACCAGACGTTATTCATAATTTCACGCTTCGCGCTGTTTATATACCTGGGCTCAAAAATAAAATCGCTGATTCCCTGTCCCGATTTAAATTTCAGGAATTCCAAAACCTGTGTCCCGATGCAACCCCTGCAAGCCTGTCTTGCCCAGCATTTGACCAAACCATGCTACATTAAACACTACCCTGGAAGCCTATTTGTTCTCAGCGTCACACTGCATGAGATCCGGATTGGCAAAATCTACATTAAAAACATCAACATGGTCTCATTTTTCCTCTTTTTGCACTGCTTTTTCTGTCGATGTCTTACCTGTTAATATTCCAATTGTTTGCACCTTTATAGTCCACTGTTACGAGTCGAGGAAAATGCAACCTTCCTCCATTAAGGCACTCGTTGCAGGCATACAATTTCATTTAAGATGCAGGGATCCTTCAGTTGGTTGCCTGTTCGGGAATCCATCCCTACGTCTGCTTTTCAACAGCCTTTAAAACAGAGAACTCACAAAGCAAAGATAAATGCCTTCCCCTCCCCCCTTCCTCACTTTAAAATGAGTTCACCACTGGGTGTCTCGCTTAAGACAAGGGTGTTTAATTTAATACTTAGTTTTCCTAATTGCAATCTATGATTTTCTTAGGTGTGGGGAATTCACTACATGCACTGAAAATTTTGATCCGTTACTTTATCTCACCATCTCAGATTTATCTTTAAATTCACGTCATTTCACCATTCACCTTAAGCACTCAAAAACCGATTAAGATGTTAAAGGAATTCCTATTGTTATAACACAAACTAGCACCTTTTTTGTCCTTTTTTCTCCATGACCCGGTACTTGCGGTGGCGCCCCCTCATGAGTCCTGGCGAACCACTTTTTACCACCGACAAAGGAAATGCCATGACGAGATCCTGGTTTTCAGCACACCTTTGTTTAGTTTACCAGTACTGCGGTCTCTCCCCTGAGCTATACACTGCCCACTCCTTCCACATTGGCACGCCCCGACATCCACAATAAAAGCCATGGGGCGTTGGTTATCCGCCACCTACGAACGTTACATTCGTCCCAACGTCGAGGAAATTATTTCCATCCAAAAAGCAATGAGTCTAAAAACATAGGAACATGGCTGTTTGTGTCTGGCTTATTGTCATAGTAAAAGTTCATAATTAATGGCAACAAGTGAGGACTCATTCACACCATATAAGGGTAGCCTTGAAGTTTCTATTTCCTTCAAATCGGTTAATCTACCTTCAGGGAATTACCACCAGGTAATTGATACACATATACCACAAAAATACTACTTCAGTAGTTGGAATGGCCACAAGCATACAGAAGCTATGAGGCCTAAATATCACGCATAGTATTCCTCCTTGACTGCTAGGGAGAAGTCCAACATGCTTGTTAGTACTATGATTTACCTAATATTAAATTGGCATTGACCTGAATGGACGAATGGCTTCTTTCTATAGGCAATGTCAGGCTTCATTCGTAGCCGAAAGGTCACACATAGTTCTTCAGTAGTTAGAATGGCCCCGGGCATACGGAAGCTATGGAGCCTAAATATCACGCATAGCGTTCCTCCTTGACCACTAGGGAGAAGTTTAACATGGTTGTTGGTACTATGATTTACCTAATATTAAATTGGCATTGACCTGAATGGACGAATGGCTTCTTTCTATAGGCATTGTCAGGCTTCATCCATAGCCAAAAGGTCACACATAGTTCTTCATCACTACATATAGAATTTCCCTGGTTAGTTTAATCTTACTTCTGGCTCCCATGGGAAGTCCAACATGCTTGTTGGTACATATAGCCCCTGATCCATGTAATGTTAGAAGTGTTATGGTTCTGTTTGTTTGTGTATTGTGTCACAGTACATTATTTTCCTTACATGTGGTTGTTTGTGTTCATTAGGATTACTGGTTATGTTCCAATTTGACACTCCACTTCAGTTCCCTTGTCTGTCTACATTTCCATGTTATCCTAGAATCCACCTCCTGTATTTGTGTTTGCACATTTCGGTACATGCGGGTTTTCCCCTGTATTTCAAGTCTCGTTTTCCTTTCTTCTTAACGAATTATTATTGTACATATACTAATCACATTACAGTCATTTAGCAGACGCTTTTATCCAAAGCGACATGCAGTAAGTGCATACGGAAACGTAATCAAAGTAACTACAGAACAGATAGGACAAAGCACATCTTTCCCATTAAGTAGCAGCTATCTCTAGTAATGAACATTGATGCAGTTCACAGTAAACTGGGTAAATCAGCTCTACTACAATTCTATTCTAAATATAAAAAACGTCAACACACAGTTAAACAAGAACAAGTACCATGAGAGGTCCTAGATAAGTATCAGTCCAGGTGGAGTCTGAAAAGGTGTGTTTTCAGGCCACGACGGAACGCAGGGAGGGTTGGCATAGAACGTAGGGGAATGGGAAGTTCGTTCCACCACTGGGGAGCTAGGGTGGAAAAGCTCCGCAGTCGGGACGAGCGAGCGCCATTAACACAGAGGGGGGAAGTGCGAGTTGCCCTGCTGTAGACGAGCGAAGTGGTCAAGCAGGAACATAGTTCTGTTCTCAGCAGTGTGTGTGTAGGTCTCAGACCGGAGCAAGCGGGGAACTGAGCGGCAGCATGTGTGTCCTTTTCTCCCCTGCCAGAGTCAGTGTCCCGCATCCAGCCTGGTGTGTGACGAGTGCGACGGTGCGCAGTGTAGGCCTGTGTCCCGTCATTCGCCCGAGTGACGGACAGTCTGAATCCTCATTGACGACCACCAAGGGGTGTAAAGCTGTCCGTTTGTGTGTGTGATTATTTTCGGCCGGACGGCTTGTGGTTTTTTATTTTTGTGGCAGTCCCCAGTGTTGCTGGGGGACTCCACAATACTTATTCTTTTTTTGTGTTTCATGTTATCTGTTTGTGGCGTGGGATGATAGTGAGTTTGGTTATTGTATGAGTGTGTACCAACTGCCGTGTCTGTTTGTATGTGGGCTATTCAAGGTGGGCGATTGAGGGTGTGATCACAAGTGTGTGTTTGTGCCCATGTGCAGTAGCCTAAATATTTACAAATACAGTGTGTGTATACGAGTGGTGTGCATGCTAGTGTGTACTGTGTGGTGTGTGGGGGTAGGCACGCTTACCTGGGGATGGCTTTGTCCAGCAGAGTGGAGAGGGAGACGGGGAGGGAAAAGAAACCCACAGACGGGCATACCCTCTGTCAGTTGTGCATTTTAAAAAATCATTGTTTTAGATGGCCTGAAAAAAAAACGATTTTTACCTTTACTTCTGTCTGGTGTAATGTTTGGGGAGTGGTGAATCCGCAAAAACCTGGTCCGGATTCGGGCATGGGATTTGCCCGGTTCAAACTGACACCACCAACTTGAGTTTGTACTAGAGTTTGACAATTGTGCCTGGACCGCAAAAATAGGGCCCTCTCTACACAACCACCAGTCTACACTCTCTAAACTTCAGGGACAAAAGACAGGGACAAATTCATGCAAAACTGAAGAGACAAGTTTGAGAGCATCAAAAAACAAGATAAAACAATGTATTTAACGCTGAGCTGGCAAATCATAAAATGACATGAGTGAAATGGTTAACCTACAGTATGTCTCAAAAGTTCATTTGGCTGAAACATTTAGAATGAGTTGGAAATTCAGTAATAATACTTGGTAGGTTCAAAAGAACTACAAGTCCATACAGTACACAGGAAACCCCTCCACGTTGCAAGTGACGTAGGACATTGTCCCACTTGTGATTTCTGCATTGTAATGCGATACTTTGCCGCCGATATCACAGCCGGCAATAAGGTTATAAAACAGCCAACATTGGCTCATCTCTCCCCGTTTTGTAGTTGTTCGCTCTCCGCTCGCCAGGCCTACATTAGCTGGTCTCACCTTTCGCATGCGGCCTGCATGCCGGGGAAGAGCCCTCGCTCCACAAGAAAACCTCGGCCGTCCATTACGCCAACCCGAATGAGTGAGGTGGGCTCATCTACCCCTGGCTATCAGCCGCAGAGGATCAGAGACGAGATGCCAGGAGGTAACGTGAGTAGCGGACCACGCACCCACTGATCTAGCAGAGCCACTCCTGTAAGTCCCGCGAGGCATGCGGCCGGCACAAGGATCAAGCTGCGTACTTTGGGAAAGATGAGGCCACCGGATTTCCCTTATCGAATCCTACGAACTGCACCCTGGAAATTTGCAATCCGACAGAGGAACCAGTTCAAGGGACCCAAGAATGGGGCGACTGGAACCCCCTATCCCACCCCACCCAGTGAATTCGCAATCCGATGGAGGAAACAATTCAAGGGACATAAGTAAGGCTGTAACACTGGGCATAAAATATCAGTTGGCAACCGTAACACATGTTTGTGACTGGATGTATGTAACCGTGCTATTGAATGTTTGTTGTAAAAGTTTTGTGACCATTTTCTCCATCCACCGTGCTGCGTTAGTTTTAATATACATCGTGCACAAAAAATATCTTGCTTGTGATTTATCTTAAACACTAACTGGTCATAACACTGCATGCTGATCTTGACGCACACGTACAAATAACCTTACGGTTATCCCTTATTTTTTATCTGTTTGGTACAGTTCATGCACCATTGTTAACTAGCTCCAGCTAATTTAAAATCTTCCTCCATGTTAGTTTCTTTGTTCTCTCTGAACACTTGTCTGAGGCAACCCCCCACATGCACCCAATGCACTCGTGCACACACATACATGCACACACACACTTGCACTCGCACATAGCTTGTTGTACATTGTAGTAGTGAATTGTGCTTTGCTCTGTTTGGTACTTTGTGTTCAATAAACTTTATTACATTTTCCCAAGATTGTCTGTATTAACGTTGCTCTTGTGTTGAACTGAGTCAGCCACTGCTAACCGCAGGAAATTCCCAAATGCCTTCGCCTCTTAGCTGAATCATTTATATTAATTCGGTATCAGATGAGTATATAATATTGTGATTTTGTTAAGATAATTATTAATCATAATTCATTAATTTAATTATTCATTGAAGTTGCCCATTTTTAGTTAGCATTTCTTAGTTAGCTTATACACCACCAGGTGTATAATCACTAATCAAAATGAAACCAAAAAGCACGCAATGTACGTATTGAGAAGCAAGGTTTTGATGTAGTGGGAGCAGGGCTGGACTGGGACCAAAATTCGGCCCTGGAATTTGTGGTCTTGACTGGCCCATTTGATAATTATCAACACCTAGGGCTAGGTTATTCCATCGAAATCTCTCTGAGATAGGGGAGATGTTTTTCCATTTATATTCCATGCTTATTATTATTTAACCATTGTAGATGTTATATTTCACAAACAAACATTGGAAACTATTTATTCTTTAGTATTTATTAATACACTACTCCGGCAGCGGCATGCAATTGTATAAGCAACTAGCTCAAGTTTACAGTGAACTAACAGACTCTCACAGCCCCAGTCTAAGTTTGTTGTCACAGCACTCGCTTGCCTATCAAATCAACTTCATACAATCTATCTGACGGTGCGCGTACAACCGTACACACACACACAGTACAGAGAAACGCATGGAACAGCCGTCAACAACTGCAGACACCATAACAAGGCAGCAATGACTGTCATGAAATAAGACCAAGCCGCATAGAGTCACTTGATAATCTGCATGCAAACACATTCGGATTCACACAAGCACACGGCACGGTGGCCAAAAAACACACACGTGGAACAGTTTAATAGGGCCCCCCCCAAAGTAAAGTGGGCCGGCCCATCTCATTAGTGGGCCGATGACTGGAACGGCTACATTGATCTTTTTTAATGTTTTTGTCCTCTATCTCTCTTTCGCAACAAGGCAGTCAGACTGGCCCAAAACTGTAGAAAATCACACCGGCCCTTCTGGCATTTGCCAGAACTGCCAGATGGCCAGTCCGGGCCTGAGTGGGAGTAACTACTGGGCTGTCCAGTGTCAGGGTGGGATTGGAGACAGAGAACAGAGGTTACTTGGCAGTCAAAATCTTTTATTTTCACTGATCAAAATTATATAACATTCAACAAAAAATGGTTTTCTTCAGCCATAGCTCAAGCACACTGTCTTCATATAATGATGCTACGACTGGTCCCATCTTGTCTCTTTCTCTAGTGGGTTGGCTGGATTGGGGCTTTGGGTCCGGCCTTGGGAGCAACCTATTTGGAAAGAGGCCAGTCTGGGTCCGACCCTGCTTCCAGGGTCAATTTTGGGGGATTCTAAAGGGAGGGGGATAGGGCGAGGGATGAAAACTGGTATAGGTTGGAAGATTCTGGCTGCTCAACAAACTTTGGCTTGTCTTCTTGTTATACAGCTGTCTAATCATAGTGATTGAGTGCAGCTGGAACTTTGGAGATGAGTGACAGCTGAACCAAGTAAGCCTACTCGTGCCGTAAGTGTCACATAAAGTCAATTTAATCATGGGTTTTATTTTTATAAAGTTTTGATTTGCTTGTTATTCATTGTTTGTTATAATGGATATTGTATTGCTTTAGTATTTGTTTGATTCAAATACTAGTTACTCTTTCTTGTATTATGTAAGACAATTTGCTTCATGATTAAAAAAAATTCTTACTGTTCATGATATCCACAAATTCTCTTATGTATTTTGAGCATTAGCTAGAACGGGCCAGTTAATTACTCACCCAATGTTACGCAATCGTTCTGAACATTCAGTTATGGATACTCCAAACACACCGTACATGTCTTGCTACAACAGCTGTCATCTTATCGATTCTGTGTCTTTTAATACCTGTTTTGCATTTGTACTAAAATGCACCCGCAAATAACTCCCTTTCGAGCTTAGTAAATCACTTTAGAAGTGCTAAAGGAATCTATTTGCATGACCACCTCCCACTATTTAGTGAAATCACGTAGGGATGCCCAATGTTACATATCAATTAGGCTAACCCGCAAAGATTAGAAATCAATGCATCTTTCAGTTTTACCACGCGCAATCACCTCGGACAATTATTTGCGGGTGGTAACAGTTTTACACGTGTTTTTGTGCACACAAACCTTTAGTAAATTGGCCCCTATGTATTCGTTCCATCTAAAGAGATTCGGCCAATATCTGTCCCTGCTCCTGTACCATTGTGTCCAGTGGTTCCTCATTGTGGTGGTAACAGTTTTAAACATGATTTTTTACAAGCAATCTTTTAGTAAATCGACCCATAAGAGTCCATCTTAAATTTTTTTCTTTCCATCCTCGTGCAGCTAATTTAAGCAAATGCTTAAAACAAAATACATATTGACGCATCCAAATATAAACATAGCCAGGAGGTTGTATTTTATCTTGAGGGTACTTCATGTGATTTAGGAATTACCCCCTGATGTCTGTGTTTCCTGCGGCTCATTTGCACAGGATAAATTAAGTCTGTATTTCACTCGAATTTACTGATCAAATCCCAAGGATTATCACCGGATACAACTTAACATTCCTATACTTCCATATTGTCAGTTTGCAAAATGTTATTTTATGCATATTTGTAAGGCACAGCATATGCAAATTAGTGCACTGAAGGTGGCTACATGGTTGGATCAAGGCTACAATTTACTTTCAATTCAGTAAATTCAGGAGGAGGCATACATTTAAAAGCTTTTTGCATTAGAACCGCACCAAAAGTTTTGTCAAAATTCACATGAATAATTTCCACAATAGCCTACATAATTCTCATTTCTCAACCTGGAAAGATGCTGGAAAAAGGCATGGAAAAAACAAGGAATCCTTGCGGGAGAAAAAAATATCAGTCCAAATTACTCAGATTCTGATTCGCACAGGATACTATCAGATGCCCTTTGTGTTTTGTGAAATATGGTAAGTAATTTGCGGTGAAATTGTTACAAATTACGTACATGGCAGATACGCACAGGATTAAAATAATTTTTATTTATTATTTTAAATACGGTAAAGTTCTGGCAACCCCAGCAACCACCAGTATGTTATTTTACCGTAAAAATGTATCTTTTATTTTTACAGTCTAGGAATTATGCCTACATATTCATACAGTCATTAGGCTACAAAAATGGGTTCATAACAGCAGTTAAAAAAAATAATAATTCCAATCTTTGTTTGGGCTTAAGAGTAAGCGCTCCCAGTTTCTTTGCAACGTTTTTTCTCCATAGACTTCAGTGTTATAATTTGTCCCAGTTCGAATTCCATCTTTGAAGATAATGTATCTTCTATTGAGAATATACAAAAGGGTTTAATTAAGTGGCCACCTCTGCATTTTACTTCACATGCTGGATCTCTGTAATTAAAATGAATACCCTCCAGCACATGAGTATTCTCTAATCTGTGATCTTGTTTTTTCCTCTCCAAATTAATTTAATGAAATGGATACAATATGGGGAACATTTATCTGGAGAAACAAATGAGCAAGAATACATTTCTCTACTTCACAGCATATAATCCTAAACTGTCAGGAGGCCAAGCATTACCTTTAATATTGAATTTCAATTAATATAGTTTGTCATTTCAGTTGAGGCCCAATAGAATATGTAATAGGGTTCATCAATTAATGGAGACCAAGGATTCATTGACGTATTCACATGCCTAACGAGTATTCAGGATGTGACACAAAGTTGCGGGTTACAATCCGCACGCGCATGCTTCTTCTCACATACTTTGTTGTGACCAGAACCCAGTTGTCCAGACTAGAATTAGCCTATCCTGACACGGATGCTCAGCTTTGGCAGTAACCTCATCTGTAAAGTTTAGCCGTGCAGTTTTCACAAGTTGTCCATTCCTGCAGTCTCCAATGTATTAATTAATTTTATTTTTATTCTCTTTCCACCCCTTTTTATTTCAGTTTGTTACATATTTGTCTCTCTCCCTATTTTGGTTAGTGTTTATGCTATGTTTCTCAATTTTAAATCTGCTCCATTCACATAATGAGTATAAGGTATATTCTGTTGCCAAAGCTTTCAAAAATGTCACAAGAATATAAAAAATTATAATAATAGGATATGTGTTGGGGTTATTAATTAACAATTACAATAAAATAGTAATAATGGTCATAAAAACAATATAAATTAAGTAAGTTGGGGACAGTGCAATTGTGTGGTGGACAGTGGTTGCTACCTCCCAGTGAGAAAAAGCCGGAATATAGACATCTAGAGGGATGGAAATCTAGGTTGAGAGACATTTTTAGATAAATGGACTAGGTTTACCCCTGTAAGGAAATTTTTATAGACAAGGGTGAAAGAGAAATTAGGAGGTCAAGAAAAAGCAGACACCCCCCTGCCAGAGGTATTACGTTGAGATCATCAAAACTGTAAGAATTTTAGGGTGAGAGATTATCACACATTGCAGTGCTGCACTGTAAGAGATGTCCTGCTTGCCGCACCAAGCTGTAAGAGACGTTTTATAAGAAAGACATTATGGAGCTTTGAGAGGACTGACTGTGTGTGCACCCAGTGTTTACCTGGTGCATATGCCTTGGTGCTAAGAAGTATACCTGCGTCTCGGAGCCTTAGCCCTCCTGCTGACTCTCTTGGGCTCTGGTGTCAGAGGTCGGGATACTTTGTTTTTAGACGTGTGTGGAGGTTTAAGACCTGTTACAGGCTTGATTGCATAGACCGGAAGATCTAGCTCCTAGGTTTTGCATCGGACTCTGTACTCAGCGGTCTAATAACTTGGATCCTACTGCTAGAAACTCAGAGGTCTTGGGACTTAGAATCTATCTTAGAAACTCAGAGGCCTTGGGGCTTGTTCTCAGAGTGGCAACTTCAGAACTAACTAACTCAGAGGTCTGGGGACTTAGAATCTAAAAACACAGACGTCTTGGGACTTGCACTCAGCCCTGAGTGAGACGCAGGGGTTCTGACTCCGAGACTCAAGCATACATACCACAGTGCTTGGAACCCTGCAGCTCTGACCATATACTCTGGTTAAGTAATTGTGGAGCTGGAAAAGGGTTGAAAAGAAAGATGCAGATGATGTGAAAACATGATGGTTTATTAATGACAATAATCACTGATTAAGACTGAGAGAGCAAATATGAACACATGCAATCTCTATAGGTAAACACAGGATAACATGCTACTAAGGCAAATAAACATGAACAAGTTCACCAACAAAGTATATAACCAAATGATTCCGTATGGTGTGACTATTGTACCAGGAGAACTGTTAAGCAGATTCTCCCCGATAGTCCCTTTGTCCTGGGCAGGCCTCCGACACTCCACAATTCCCTTTGTTTGTCCAAATAAGTTCTGGCCAGGAAGAAGGCTGTAACACCTCACCACCAAGAGACCCCCCCTCTCCTCCAGGAAGAGAAACTGTAGAATCTACGATACCCCCCTGATCTAGTGATAGTAGTTTTTACGACGGCGCATGATCTTATGATTTTACCTATCATTTCTCTAGACACCAGATGAGGTCCAGGTGATGGCCACTCCATGATCCAGACACTTATGTGGACAAGTACATCCCTGATAACCTACAATCCTCCTTCCAAACACATTTTTTATTTCTTCCCATGTAGTTTGCCCCCTCCTATACTTTCACATACTCCACGTTTCAATTGGTATTAATCCCAGCCCACCACATTTATTATATTATCCACAGTTATTTACATGCACATACATATGATGCTTTATACAAATACTGCGTTCAGTCCAGAATATATTCCAAGAACCTAGACCTTTTACGGTCTGTGAACAGGCCTGGGTTCCCAGCATCATTAGGAGTGAAAGGATCACAAAACAGTCCCATGTGCACATAAAAGGCTTTGATGTCCCATGTGTTCTTAGGTTGTCCATTCAGCTGTCATTTACACCCCTCTGTGTTCTGTTGGATTGTCCGCTCAGCTGTCATTTACAATCCACTGGTCCTTGTGACTCCAACAGCGGAATTTGGGTGTGGGTTTCAGGCAGGAAAAATGCAATTAATAAAATTGCACCTTACACCCCCAATATAGCTCAGGTTTTACTCGGCTATAGTCTAGTCCAGGGGTTCCCAAACCGGTCCTGGGGCCTCCCTGTGTATGCTGGTTTTCGTTGCAACCACATTTGCAATCCCAGAATTTTTAACAAGCGTAATTTTTCTTAATTAGGTGCTTTTCATGTTTAGAGGAATTATTCACCCTCTTAAGTCACATTATGTCAGAAATAGCTATGCATGCCATGTAGAATAAACTCCCCATGTTCACGTGCTTTCATGGACATTCAAATCTGGACCTCCAATCCAAGTCTGGCCCTGGTTTACTTTCTCCCACGTAATTAACTGAACAATTAGTGCTAGTGATTTGCCAGACTGTCTTCACACCTGACTCCCAGGTAAAGGGAGGGTGTAAAACCAGCAGGTCTCGGACCTCGAGGACCGTGATTTGAATACCAGGGTTCTACGTCCTTTCACTTTTCAACCAAATGCAGCCGGGTTTTCACCTGAACGCAGAGACACTGTTTCACGAACAAACATGTTCACTGGGTTGGGCCAGGGATCTCAAACTCAAATCCTGGAGGCCTAAATTGGTTGCTGATTGAAAGGAAATCACAAAAACCAGCAGAGACTGCGGCCTTCCAGGACTTGAGTCTGAGACCCCTGCTTTAGGCTATGGCATATTAAGTCACTGAAGTCATTGAAACCGAATTGCCATGTATTTAAAAATTGATTGATTAAGGTAACCAACTGGTGAAACTATTGATGAAACTTTGCGATAATTTGAAGACAGTCCGTATTTTCAAACTGTTTGACAACTTCAATACTAAATGGCAAACCCTTTTTTCCTCATCCAAATGATAACTCACTCACAAATAACCCCCAATTTGTCTTTGCAGCATAAGGTATTTAATTGGACGCAATTAAAGAACTCACAATGCCCACTCACTGTGCAGCTTCACACTGCAGGTGAGAAACTATTCAATTATTAAGTCCAGTGGCATATTATGTTCAACCGTAGTTCCTGCTGCACAAGGAAAACAATTAATGGAATATTCACACCAGCAGTCCACCGCAGGGATCTTGAAAAGTAGCAAACAAATGAGAAATATGTCACATAACCAAATAAGGACTAGGACTTGCATAAACACCAGAGAAACACAAAATACGGACATGGGGAAACATAATGATCACTGTGCTACTACACTACACAGTGAAAAAAAAAGTGACAAAGAAATTAAGCAAACACAAACAAATCCTGTCTGTTTCCATGAATAGTCACTTTTGCAAATGTACTTCAAATACATTCTGACATCATCTCATTTCAATTGAAAATGCTGAATTGCTTACTGTAGGTATTTTCCCCAGGCTTATTAAGTTGCTCAGCTCCAAGAGTATAAATGACCGACTTCACTTTATTTGTGAAGTAATGTAAAATTCTTACCCTGGAAATCACATAAATCTAAATTCCTGCTGTCAAAGACACCTTGAGGCCCTTCACACGAATAAAGATTACTTGTGATACTGAATTACAGTTAAATACAGTATATTTATAAATAAAGTATATTCACAACACACAAAAAATTGAATGTGTGTATCTTAGAGTATTATACAGCGGCGGTAGGTTTTCTGCCGTTACAGCACGGATTACCAAAATAGGTAGGGTGACTCATCACACTGATATCTCATCACAAACATGGAAAATATTAGTTCAGCCGTTTTCATTTGGTGGGATACATAAATATTAGCATAAACATTTTTTTGATCACAAACATAGCTCAAATTCTACACCACCAATTGCTAAACAAAAAACATCCTAACTGCGTTCTATAGTTTTTTAAGTAAAACCCGATATCCGGTTACGTGGCCCCATTAACTTAACACGGGGGAGAAAAAAGCTAGCCACCAAAGGTGCCAATTGACATTTCAAAACCACCCGCCACGAATGTTCACGCGAGCAGTTAGTATCCGCATCGACGCCAGCAAACGAGTTAATTAGTTCGGTGGCAAAATGAGTAAAAGGACGGTGGATTACGAAAACAAAGTTTTCCAGAACAAGTGGAAAGCGATCATCTCTTCATAGAATCTAACGGCGACAATGCTATGAACGACAATGTCTGGTGTGTTTACAGGTTGTTTCTGTAATAAAAGAATACAACTTGAACCGACACTGCAGCCACCTCGGTGACAAATACACGGGCGAAAGGGCAGTTGTCATCGCAAGTTCAGATCTGGTTCAGATACAGTAGACTGATTCACAAAATTCACAACTGCTCAAACAGATCTATTATTAACAGATCTCTCCCCACCACCGCTGCCAGCTGCTCCTGCCGCCATCGGCACCTGGTTCCCCACCATCATTGCCGCCACATCTGGACTGTCATCTACCTGTCATTTCTACTATCATAGATATTTGCAGTTAGTTTTGATCATGCTGGTCATTAAGATCTAGACCCTGAGCCGACTAGAGGAGGATGGGTTCCCCCTTGAGTCTGGTTCCTCCCAAGGTTTCTTCCAGGGAGTTTTTTCTTGCCACTGTTGCCTCTGGCTTGCTCTTGTGGGGGTTTAGGCTGGGTTTTTCTGTGAAGCGCATTGTGACAACTAGTTGTGAAATGCACTATATAAATAAATATTGATTTGATTTGATGTTAATATCCCTTAATTGCACACATGAGACATGCTGCCTAGACTCTGCGGGATGGTCAAGTGAGTGATGGCATCTTCTGGGTTATCAAGTGGGCGCCCTCTTTCCTCAATGTTTCGCTGATAGGCCCACAACACCTCCAGAGGGTTCAGCAGTGAATCCCGGCGTCCCGGGCTCACCCCCTAGATGCCATCTACTCATTTGGGGACCCAGGTGGAGTCCTTTCTCTTCATCCAGAGCCACAGACTACCCTTTTCAGCAGCTCTGGAGAGGTCTTTGACTGCTTGCCGGTGGGCCTTCCCTCGCACTCCCATCTCCCGGAGTAGCCTTGACATTGATGTGGCTACAAACCCTCTGCAGCCTACTTCGACCAGTCGAACCTTTGCTTTCCAGCCACGTTGTTGCGCATCGGCTGCAAGCTCATCATACCTCAGCTTCTTGCGCTCGTAGGCCTCCTCCACTGCATCCTCCCAGAGCACTGTAAGCTCAATGATGTAAACGAAATGGAGTGAGGCCGACCATAGCACAAGGTCTGGTCTGAGGTTGGATGTCACGATCTCAGTTGGGAAGCAGAGCCTCTGGCCTAAGTCTGCAACCTGCAGCCCACCAGGATGTGTTTTAGTGTTGCTGGAGTCAGGCATGTGGAGCATGTGGCGTCTTCTCCGTTCCACTGGCTGAGATTCTTGGGAGATGGCAGTACATCATAGCAGATGGCACAGATGGCAGTACTCCTCCCTTGCTGCACTTGGCCCACGATGTCCCTGTGCTTGAGCGCCGCCTTTGCCTGCTCAGTTGCTTCTGATGGGGTCCACTTCCTCCTAGTAGCCAGGATGGGGGCAGCTTGGGCTACAAATGGATCACTCAAACTCTGTTAGCATCATCTCCAGTCTTACTTTGGCGCACTTGAGGTACTCCTCTGAGAGACTGGAAATGGGTAGCTCTAGGACTCCTTTGCCGTAGAGCCTTATGCTGCTGAGGCACCTGGGAAGACCAAGCCACTTCCTTGAATATGAGCTGATTAGTCTCTCCAGCTTTTCCACCTTCGAGATTGGAGCTTCATATAGGGTTAGTGGCCACATGAGGCGTGGAAGGAGCCCAAATTGCATACACTAACTTGCCAGGGAGTGTGGTTCTGTCGATGCTCTCCAAGCCACTGACGACATCCTTCCTGAGCTACTTGCTCTGTGTCTTTGAGGGATGCGTTGTACCACCGACCTAGGCTCTTCGCAGGCTTCTCAAGGACTGTTGGAATTGTCTCATCGCCAATGTAAAAGCGTTGGTCTGACAGCTTCCCCTTGACAATGGATATGCTTCTGGACTTGCTTGGCTAGTATCAATGCATCTTACCCTGTAGCTAGCAAAAGCAAAAAAAAGTCCATGTCTGACCATAAAGCACTGCACAGTTACCTTCAAGGGGTTTTGGCAATTAAAACAATGCAAATTTGTTTTTGACATGCAGAATTGTAGCAATGGACCTCCAATAAGATGCAACAGAATACGTTGTAGCAGTAGGCTAAGTCGTTTTGGTGTTATTCGTTGATGTAAGAATAATGGGGAGATAACAGTAAAAGTTGTTGCAGCAAGATGCAACCGGTCTGAAATCTCTTGGTGGCTGAATTATGAAATTATGAGGCTTTGAAAATAAATGCACATAACTGTAATTGAAGTGTAATAGAACTGAATATGTAAGTTAGGGAAAACACTGCATCAATCTAATGTTAGAGGTCAAGATATTGGAAACTAGTTAGCTAGCTAGCTATGGTGAGACTTTATCATTCAAACCTTTTTAGGGTTTTAGGTAATGTCATCGGATTATTGATTTGGTGAATTATTTCAATACAAAAATATTGCTTCCTATCAGTGGGCAAAATGCACCTTTTAGCCACAGAGTGGCAGTCTAAGACCACAAATAGAAATGAGAGCCATTAGGTTAATTGAAAGAGGCAATTAAAAAACAAACAATAGCTAAGGTTAAATATGCAGACAAAAAACTTTTTTATCTGGCGCTATATCTTAGTTGCAACACGATACATCTAGCTAAGCATATTTTTGGTTTGCGGTCAAGCATTTATTCAGCTTGGAGATGTTAACATAGCAGCCTAGTTATGTTGGTTATTATTGTCTGTCATTATTCTTTTTGTTTTATGTGTACCAAGTTAAGGTATTTTAGTCTACTATTTGTGTGCTTATTCTGGTATATCTGGGTGTATGTGAATTTATCTCATAGATGTGTCAATTGGCAGTAACCTTCAGTTTTGTTTATTCAAAGCTCAAGTGGATGTGTACAGCAGTTATAATTATTACGCTACATAGAAATATGTACACCTCCCGGTGTAAAAACCATGGAAATTTATGACGAACAAATATGTTTTAATTGAGATATCTTTTTTTAGTTAAAAGCCGCAAAAGTCAGAAAATTCAAATGAGGAACACCAAAACAAACATGTCTCTAGGCTCTTTGAGAGGTTTGAAGCAATCTGTGCCCAGTGATGAGTAGGTCTACATGTTATTTGGAATACAGTAGACCAACATAGCTACAGAAATGTACAGCAGTCAGATATTTTTTTTAAACTGAGTACTGGAAATACCTGATTGTACCGAAAGACATGTTTGTTTTGGTGGTGCTCATTTGAATTTCCTGACTTTTGCAGCTTTTAACCAAAACAAACGTCTCACTTAAAACATATATAATATGTAGAGACAGCAATGGCAATAGAAACCTGCCAGATCTGAGTATTGTGGAGGATCTCTGTGTCAGAGACACGGAGGAAATGTAACGGAACAAAGGAAAATCCGATAGATTACCGGTAACGACGGAGAATAACGAGAACGCGGAGATAAGAGAAGGAAGGCAAGATCCATGACAGGACCCCCCCTCTAAGGAACGGCACCGGACGTTTCCACAACCTTATCTCTGCGGAAGTCGGTGATTAACTGAGGGTCCAGGATGTTTCTTGATGGAACCCAGCAACGTTCCTCCGGACCGTAGCCCTCCCAGTCTACCAAGAACTGCCACCCTCTGCCCACACGTCTCTCGGCCACAATGCGGCGAACGGTATAAGCCGGACCCCCTTCTATGAGTCGGGGAGGCGGTTTCTCAACCGGGGCGAGGGGGCTGACGAGTACTGGTTTCAGACGGGAGACGTGGGGTGGATGCGCATCGAGCGCGGCAGTTGCAGTCGAAATGTGACTGGATTGATCTTTTTTATGATTTTGAAAGGTCCCACAAAACGCGGGGCGAGTTTGCGGGACTCGACCCGCAACGGAAGGTCACGAGTAGTAAGCCAGACCCGCTGTCCAACTCTATAGGATGGTGCGGCTTGACGATGCCTATCAGCCGTGGCTTTTTGTTTAGCCGATGCCCATATGAGAGATGAACGCACTTGTCTCCAGATCGACCGACACCTCCGAACGAAAAATCCTGCGGAGGGCACCTCCACCTCCCTCTACAACTCAGGAAAATGAGGGGGTTGATAACCCAGCTGAGCTTCGAAGGGGGAGAGACCGGTGGAGGCGTTACGTAGCGTGTTATGAGCGTACTCCGCCCAGGCGAGGTGACGACTCCAGGAGGTGGGCTTGGACGCGGCAAGGCAGCAAAGAGTACTCTCTAGAGTCTGATTAGTACGCTCTGTCTGGCCGTTAGTCTCCGGGTGAAAACCGGAAGACAGACTAACCGAAGCCCCCAGCAAAGAGCAAAACGCCCGACAAAACTTTGCGGCGAACTGAGGACCGCGATCGGACACCACATCCGACGGAAGGCCGTGCGGCCGAAACACATTGTCAATCATAAGTTGCGCTGTCTCAGGTGCTGAAGGCAGCTTGGGCAGCGCAATGAAATGAGCCGCTTTATAAAAACGGTCGACCACCACTAAAATGGTAGTCTTGCCTGCAGATAACGGCAACCCCATGACAAAGTCCAGGGAAATATGACTCCAGGGGCGGGTGGGAATAGGTAGGGGACGAAGAAGACCCGAGGGGGGAAGGTGAGAGGCCTTGCTGCGAGCACAAACCGGACAAGCCGCGACAAATGAGCATACGTCCTTCTCCAGACTAGGCCACCAAAAACGCCGGGATAAAAAATCCCTAGTTCGATGAACACCGGGGTGACCGGTGAGTTGGGAGGCGTGACCCCATTGGAGAACCCGAGACCTAAGACGAGGAGGCACGAAAAGACAGTTGGCCGGTGCCCCACCTGGACCTGGGTCAGAGCGCAAGGCTCTCTGCACCGCTGCCTCAACCTCCCATATAACCGGGGCAACAACGAGGTCAGTGGCGAAAATAGGCTCGGGAACAGGGTCTCTCTCAGAGCGGTCGTAAATCCGCGAGAGGGCGTCAGGTTTAACGTTTTTGGACCCGGGACGATATGTGATGATAAAATTTAATCTTAAGAAGAACAGCGCCCACCGTGCTTGCCGTGAATTATGCCTCTTAGCCAGCTGAACATATTCCAGATTTTTATGGTCAGTCCAAACCGTAAATGGATGTTCCGCTCCTTCGAGCCAATGGCGCCACTCCTCCAAATCCAACTTGACCGCAAGCAATCCTCGATCCCCTACGTCGTAATTCCTCTCCGCCGATGTTAGGATGCGAGAGAAATAAGCGCAGGGGTGCATTTTGCAGTCAATTGGCGAGCATTGGGACAGAATGGCTCCGGTGCCTAGCTCGGAGGCGTCCACCTCTACCACAAAGGGAAGGGAGGGGTTGGGTGTGACCAGGATGGGTTCGGAAGTGAATCTCCTCTTCAATTCCGTGAATGCTGCCCCCGCCTTGGAATTCCATTGGAACTGGACGCCGCAACTTTTCTTAATAAGTGCAGTAATAGGCGCTGCTACCGCACTAAAATTGCGAATGAATCGCCGATAAAAATTCGCAAAACCTAAAAAACGCTGCACCTGTTTTATGGAAGACGGCGTGGGCCAGTTTTTTACCGCTGAAACCTTTTCCGGGTCCATCTGTACCTTACCCTCTTTTACAATGAAACCCAAAAATGACACAGAGCTAGAGTGAAAGACGCACTTCTCTGCTTTCACAAATAATTGGGCCTTGAGAAGAGCCGAAAGAACCTGACGAACGTGACCGACATGTGTGGTAAGATCGGGCGAAAATATTAAAATATCGTCAAGATAAACGAAGGCGAATCTTTCCAGCATCTCCCTCAGCACATCGTTAACTAACGCCTGAAACACCGAGGGGGCGCTAGTGAGCCCAAACGGCATAACGAGATATTCGTAGTGGCCGCTGTGCGTGTTAAAAGCGGTCTTCCATTCGTCGCCTTCACAAATGCGAACGAGGTTATAGGCGTTACGCAAGTCCAGCTTCGTGAAGACAGATGCCCCCTGAAGACGCTCGAAAGCGGCGTTCATAAGGGGAAGGGGATACCTGTTTTTCACCGTTATGTCGTTAAGGGACCTGTAATCAATACAAGGTCTGAGACCTCCGTCTTTTTTTTAAACAAATGAACCCATTAGCCAAGGCCTCCTCAATATATTTATGCATGGATGCGCTTTCAGGAATGGAAAAGGAGTAAAGAGACCCTCTAGAGGGGGTAGTGCCCGGGTATAGCTTTATGGCGCAGTCATATGGTCTGTGAGGTGGTAGTGAAGTGGACCGTTGTTTGCTGAATGTCTCTGCAAGATCGGCGTACTGTTTAGGGACATTATCGGGCAGCTGGAATTCGAGCGCCCCTCCCACTTCAACACCCTCAGTGTCCGAGAGAGTGAATTTCCCAATCAATCTCTGACTCGGACGTCAACCCCTGCCACGCAGGAGGTTGCTCTGCAGAGTGATCCCACTCTAAGCTCTCCTCTCCATTCTTGGAGGGAGCATGAGAGGACTCCTGACTCTCTGAGTCAGACTCGGCATAATCCTCACCCCCTCCTCCCAACAGAAAAGGACTGGAGGCAGAACAGTGGCGTTTGCATTTGGGCCCCCATTGACGAATAATGGAACCCGCCCCTCCCCAATTAATGTGTGGGTTATGGCGAGTAAGCCAGGAATGACCCAACACCAGCGGATAAGCTGGGGACTCCACAAATTTTTTTTTTATCTCCTCCGTATGTTCTTGATACGGAACGCGCATGCGTATGGCGGCAGTAACCCGGGAGATAGTGCCTGTGCCTAGCGGGCGGCCGTCCAAAGCCGTAACCAGGCGAGGAAGAGAGAGAGGGTGGGTGGGGATCTTGTGGGATTTAACCCAGTCGGAGTCGACGAGGCACTCAACCGCCCCGGAATCAATAAACGCTTTGCAGTGAATCCGGCGGTCGTTCCAGCATAAATCAACCGGAAGGAAGGTCCGAGGGTAATTTAAATTTAGTCCCGCTAGGCGACTCGGTTCCCCTAGCGAGACCCCTCTTTTCCCGAAAGTTTGGGACAGTGGTCCTTTAAATGGCCCCTCCTCTTACAGTACCTACACCACCACTTAGACTTAGCATCCCCTGTTTCGCGCATGGAGGAACCATCGACCTGCATGGCCTCCTCTTGCTCAATGGGAGCAAAAAACGGAAAGTGAGACAGCGCTGGCGTGGGAGAGGAAGAGTAACGGGCTGGGCGACGTTTAAAACCCTCATCAGCCCTCTCCTCCTCTCTCTCTCTAAACCGGTTGTCTAACCGAATGGCCGCAGATACCAGAGCACCGAATGTAGCGGGTGGTTCGATACCCGCAATGGCGTCTTTTATGGGTTCTGATAGGGCGTTCAGGAACAGTGCACAAAGCGGCTCATCGGCCCATCCTGTCACCCCCGCGAGAGCACGGAAAGTAATCGTAAAGGCCGCCACAGTTTCGGTGCCCTGACGAAGACGGGTGAAACGCATGGCAGCTTCCTTGCCAGAAACGTCTTGATCAAAAACTGACACCATCTCCGCCATAAGCCTCTCTGCGTTACTCATGATGGGAGAATCTGCCCTGATCAGTGGGTTGGCCCATGCGAGAGCATTCCCGGTTAAGAGAGATAAAATAAAGGCTACTTTGGATTCCTGTGCACTGAACCGCGAGGGCTGAATTTTGAAAAAAATTAACTGCGTTAAAAACCCCTGACACTTCCCCCACTCCCTGCTATATCGCAGCGGGAGTTGGAGTTTTGGTTCCCTAGCGTTGGGTGGAAATGACGGGGGGGTGGACTGTGTAAGTGCTTGTGCGACTGGAGGTGGATCTGCCCTGAGAGAGAGAGTCCGGATATTCTCTGACAGATCTCGCAGAGCTATTGCCTGCAGTTGCATCTGCTCGTGCAACGCTTGCTGCGAATATTGCAAAGAACGAATACTCTCTCTCTGGTCCGCCAGGACTGCCTCCTGAGTAGCTATGACCCCTTTCAGATTCGCAACTATCGCTGGAACCTCCCCTGTGGCTTCCATGTTCTGTGGAGGATCTCTGTGTCAGAGACACGGAGGAAATATTGGAAGTCCAGATGCGATAGCTGTGCAATCGTAAAGTGTTCGAAAGAACACCACTGAGACAGACAATAAAGAACACAAATAACCTCACGATAAGAACGAGGAACTCGATCTCCGAGCAAAAAACAAAGAAATAAGCTGTACGCTTATCTAACTCCTGTTTGTGGAGTGAAACAAAAAGGAAACACAGAGAGCTCAACAGACCCCAAACACTTTGGGTAAGAGCACTCTTAGATAAGAGTGGAAAACCAAAAGAAACGAGAAAGCCTCTGCTCTGAACTCAGAGCGAAAAAGAGACTTGCTTTCTTTCTAAACTTCCTAACCCTTTCTTTTTTTAAACTAGCTTACTAACTAATCCTATACCTTCTTTTTACCGGCTCGAATGTTAAGTGGAATAACATGGAAGAAACGAGAGAGGCAGGAAGCGGGGTATAAATAGTCAGAGGAAATTAATGACAGGTGAATTCACTAATGACGAGGCGAAAGCAAAACCCCGTAACGGAACAAAGGAAAATCCGAAACCGGAAACGACAAAAAAGAATAACGAGAACGCGGAGATAAGAGAAGGAAGGCAAGATCCATGACAAGTATGGCCAGTGCCTCGAGGGAGCTGCAATTGGCGGACGCTCCCGGGGCGGGGGGAAGGACTCGGCAAGGGAGAATCTTCGCCTTGGGCGAGCTGGAGTGCTCCTTGAAGAGGACGCATCGCCCTCCTTCCTACTACCGGCTGACGGGGTTGTAGCGGCGAAGTCTCAAGCAGTTGCTACATGGGGTATTGAATTACATAGGGTTGCAATTGGCTACCAAATTGAGAAAAAATATTTTAAGAAAGAAACCAATGGGGAGCATTTCCGAACCAGGAAGTTTTTATTTTGCACTCATCTCACATGTGCAGTTGTGTCCTTGGAGTCACATGTACAATGAGGATGGCGCAGAGAATTATGTGTAGGAAGGCTACATCAAAGCCTTACGAGTATGTAATTGGTTTTCAAATAGCGCGCAAAAATACGACGTAGGCCAGAATAAATAATAACAAAAAAAAGTATTTTAATGCAGAGTTAACATCAATATATGAGTGGAAGTAATTTATTTTTGCTGTCAAAAATCAATGGAACCCAATGGAGAAACTGACTTTTTGAGGGCAATTAGAAATATCAGCAGAGGGCGACATTATATCCAGTGCTGAAGTCTGACCCCTTGGTGTATACAGTGGAGGAAATAAGTATTCGACACGTCAACAATTTTTTTATTAAACGTATTTCCAATGCAGCTATTCACATGAAATTTTGACCAGACATATTAACTCAATAAAACTACACAGCTAAAAAAATTGTAACATTCCAATTCTTTAAAAAAGTTATGCCCAATAAAGTGGAATGACACAGGAAAGAAGTACTGAACATGCTAAATTCAATGTATTTCATGTATTTAATACTTGGTGGAAAAACCATATTTTTAATATTTGGTTGCATATCTTTCCTGATGTCTGTGACCCAACAACATCAAAAGACTCTTGATATTTTATTTTCTGGTACTCTTTCTTAAATCTAGTCCCACCCCCAATTCCCATAGAGATCTATTCAAATGAAGAGACGTTATAGTATCGCTTGTAAGAGTACCAGAAAATATAATATCAAGAGTCTTTTGATGTTGTTGGGTCCCAGACATTAGGAAGGCATGGCATGCAAAGGACATGCATTACTATAACATCTTTCCATAATTGATGATATTGCCAGTAAGTAATCCTATTGTAATTATATATCAATTGAAAGCCCCAGTTATCCTGTTTACAATGGTATATAAAGTTTATGTATCTGATGTAATATGATCACACCACAAACATTTTTGCAACGCATGTTAAGAAATAGAATGGAATATAATGTTGACCCAATATTCGCTCAGGCTGGAAAGGGTTAATCAAACATTACAGCCAGGACAAGACTCAGTGCAGTTATCTTGGCAAAGGGAGGGTTCTAAATACAGGGATGGCAATAATTGTGACACATCGTCTTCAAAATAAAAATGATTTTGCATTAAAGGATTGTTTTATTTGGGTTTAAAGGATTGGTTTACATTTAAACATACTATTAAATATTACTATTACATACTATTTATGATTTTTCAGAGCATAGAGGACATTTGATAAACAAGAAACTTAATTTAATCCTGCACTTTTTGCTAATATTACTTGAGGTTGCCAATAATTCTGGTGTGCACTGTAGCATGTACTGTATAACTGCTTTGGCACGGTTAGCAAGTTTCGAATGAAAAATAGATCATTTTAGAGGTTATATAGATATTTCTGTAACTGTAATTAGCCTGCAAATTACTAATTTGCTCAAATGATGGCATTCTTTTTTTTGATGCATATTTTAAAGCAGAAACTTATATCTGGGTCTTCCTCGTCAATAGATTTCCATTCCAAATTAGACCTTGTGGAGCGACTAATAATGTTAATGGACTGATCAAATATACAAAAACACTGTGGAAAGCTTGTTATATTTATTATTATATTTTTCAAGGTTCTGTGGAAGTTCGAACTACCATACTTTACGGTTGTGGTCCTTGTATACGAAAACCTAAAGGCTGGATTGTAAAAAATCAAAACGCTTTTAATCATTTCCTTAGCCTCCAATCAGTCGATAAAATAATTTTTTAAATAATTTATTTTACTCTTCCATTTATCATTTACTTCCTATTTTTATTTTTCAACTCTTCATTTTTTCTATTTTGACGGTCCTAGCATGCATGTAATTGTAGGCTATTCATCATTATTTTGCCCGTTCCCTAATCAGAGTCATATGTTGACCAACCAGAGTCTTTTGTTGGCTGTACGATAAGTAAAACATCAATACTATATATTTGTTATCGTGTCAAGTAAAATCACGGATTGATTATTCTGTATTATGGTATAACTGGGTTGGAAATATGAATAAAGCACCATAGTTTTAGTAGAAACATATTAGAAGTAGGCGTAGGGTTCACCCAACAGGTTATTAGTCTGAATTATTGAATATTGCGAATAGGCTAATATTGAAAAATAATGAGAAAATAAACTAAATTAAAATAACATAAAACATGTTTATTGTTTATTGATGTTTTGTTATAAAAATGGGTGATTTATAAAAAAAAATTATTTCACTTATCAGTAGTTTTAAAAGTGAACAGCTTTGTCAGCACACTGTCAAGACGAGTTTTGGGGGCCCCAAAATGGATAAATCCACCACTGATGGTCTGAGAAGATTTTGTCTACCTAACTGGTTTGCAGCTACTTTGATGACATGTTACTTCATGTATGACTTAACTGTGAGTTAATGTTCATTAATTGATGATACATTAAGTGTTAAGTAATCACATGAACTAATAATGCCTTGATCATTTATTAATATTGAGCCACACAAAATTCATGATAGATCATGCATTATTTCATGCATTAAATCATGATGAGTCATGCATTAGTTAAGGCGTGAGTTCTGTTCCCTTATTGTAAGGTGTTACCCGTTACATATATGGCATGACAGGGGTGGTGCATTAACCACCCTGAAGTGCCGTATATTCTTGTATATGCACTGGCATGGTGTGGTTTATAGCTCTTATACCATGGCTACAACTAAATTGTGTGAAGAAATTTAAATAAAACAGTATTTTAAAAACTTTTAATCAAACTATCATGTACACATCCAACACTTTGCTAAATATAGTTCCTCTGGTAACGGCAGATGGCACTAGAGTTTGGATTCTACACAGTTGTCCCACCATTAGCTAAAGTTAGTTACTGTTCTTTTTATTTAGCATAACTTGTAAAAAATCTTAAGATGTCCATATAACCATTAACAAATTTAGCAAGCCAATCAGCTAGCCAGCCAGTACATTATGAAAAGTAATTTAAACATGAAAAGCTAAATAACTTCCACTTTAGGCTAACAGTTACATTATTTACATTACCCTACCTCTACCCTACCTACCTAGTGCCAGCTTGCTTCTAACGTAACTTAGGTAGCTACAGAACTAACGTTAGCTACTTAGAACTACTTATCGTTAGCTAGCTAGCTTTTTATTTATTTATTTATTTTAATTTTAACTGTACATTGTTAGTTAGCTAGCTGACAAACTGGTAATTCTTACTTTCCTAAATTAAATGGAACATTGCCGTTTATTGTAAAATGTAACATTGAAAAGGTCCTTATTGTTGACACTCCGAAGTGGCGTTGACGATTGGGATGTAACATTAACGTTAACTGTACTGAGTAAAATCCGGACGTCATTTCTCGGTACTTTTTTGTTTTTGGCAGTACGAGTGTCTTCAAAGTTATCATCCACAAATAGAATAGAATAGAATACAATAGAAGAACTTGTGCCTTGTTTCCTGTGAGGAAACTTCAGTTGTAGCCACCAGCAACAACAAAAAAGACATAGACAGTGGGACAGACCCACAATCATTGAATTAATCCAACAAAGTGAATTAAAGTGAAGCTATGAGTCATGATAAAAAATGTAAATGAAAAAAAAATTAAACCCATGTACCATTTATGTCCCTATATTATTACTAGTGGGGGATCAGCCGAGTAGGAGACAGAAAACTTCCGCGAGCACTCATGAGGAGGGCATTAGGGCTCTCCAGTGTTGTATAAAGTACCCAAAAGCCATACTTGAGTAAAAGTAAAGATACCTTACTGGAAAATGACTCAAGTGAAAGTGAAAGTCCCCTATTAGAATACTACTTGAGTAAAAGTCTTAAAGTAACTGATATTAATGTACTTAAGTATCAAAAGTACATTTAATATAAATGTACTTAAGTATCGAAAGTAAAAGTACAAGTAAAAAGTACACGTAAAAATGCGGTTAATAAAACAGCGGTCAGAAGTTTAAGTTTTTTAAATTATGTTTATTCATTAATTGTGTAGCCTCTGGTCTACATAAGATCTACATATCAAGAAAAATTAGGTCTTCACAACATAAAATAATTTAAAGAACTTCCCTCCCATTCCTTCATTCGTCCATCCCTCCCTCCTTCCTTCCCTGGTGTGTGTACAACCTGCTTTCTCTCTTGACCAATCCAGTCCAATGGTCTTATGTAGCCTGTAAAGTCAGGACAGAACCCCTTGTTGTACATCCATAGCCCTGGGACAGACTATCCCAGTCATAAAACAAAATTAAAATAAAGTGCTCCTTGGTTTTGAGAAAGGACACCTGCCTTGTAAACTCCTATGGGCCTGATTTGAACACAATAGGCAAAGGTTTAGCTCAATCTGAATCTGCAATTCGGCGACTGCTACTACATCATAACATAATCATCCACAAAATGACTCAAAATCAAAACATGACTGAAGCAGCACCGAAAGTAACAACCCAGTCATTACTTGAAACTGAAAAATTTGCTGTTCATCTTCAAAAGAAGTTGGTTTTCAAAATTGTGAGAATGCAGTCTCGCTCTTCTTGGGCTGAAGACAAGTCCTGCGATGCTAAATAGCCTTTCACAGGCTGCTGAGGCAGGTAGAGGCGTGTTCAGCTTCACAGACAGCTTGCACAGGACTGGAAAGGACTTCAGCGACTCCATGTGATCTGCTGAAAAGGCCAAGTATCCGTCCAGTTCTTTGGAGCTGTCTTGTGCTTGAGACGACTGCAGGGAAGAGAAGAAGTCATCTTCATCAGATGAACTGGACCTGGGGGCATCACCGAGCTGCAGGGAGGGTGCTTCCAGGTGCTGCTTGATGTAGTCCATTCCTGAAATATAGTGAGGATGAAAATATAGGATTAATACAACTTTCTAACATGTCATGACCCCAACCTAAGGTTTTGTACTAAATAGTTTGTTTTAATTTGAGGTGTATAAATTTAGTTTCATGCACTATCCATGCATCCATAATCGATTTGTGAATTTGACAATATTACAAAGTGTCAAAATGTACACCCATACACTTATTTTTCATTATCCCCATGTTGTCTTACCCATTCTGATTGTGGCATCATCCTTTGTCCAAGATGTTCGGAACTTTGGAAGAAGAATCGCAGCTGCGATCAACTCAGGGTCTTCTGTCATGTGGCCAAAACGATTCTTTATTCCCACCTGTATCAGAAACCAGAAACAATTTTATTGCCATGTAACGTTAGGCTTCCACCTACTAGGAATTTGTTTTGGTACATTGGTGCATGACAGTAAACAATAAACAATAAACATTGTGCAAGGAATGAGATACAATACAATATACCTGTAGAGCATCCACCAGAGGCCTGCAGTATTTCAGTGTCAACTTGACTCGGTCAAGTTTGACAGTCAGCAGGCTGATTGTTGGAAGTAGCCACCCCATCTGGACATTTTCTTCTGCTTGCAAGATGTTGGTTGCCTGGGCGACTGGGCTCATGACAGTGGCATACTCTGTGAGGAATGCGAGTTCAGCTGGATTGAACCTGTGATGAAAACAAAAACAACAACACCGTTTTAGAACACTATATAACCATTTCATCGGATTCAACAAAAAATTGCTGGATGAGTAATTAACTAAAATGGACCAATGATAAGTGGAAGTTGGGATACAACTGTGAAACAGTTATTATTTCCCAAGAAAGGGTGGGGAAACAGACAGTCCATCAATTATGAAATAATAAAACATACATAATTCTTACTTGCATTGGCACCTTCAAGTCTGTGCAGATGACTCTGATGGCCCCCTCTCCCTTGTCTTTGATGATCCTCAGCAGTCTTTCCACTGCCAGGAACAAGGAGTTCCACCTGGTAGCATTCGGGCGCAGCAGCTGGAGGGAGCACACATCTTCAACGGTTTCGGCTGCAAGTGTGGATCTTCCACATTTGTTCCAAAGTGCATTACACTTGCCAAATGTTGAACGGTACACTTTCTTGTATGCCTCATTGGATGTTGCTTTCGTGGCATCAACCGTAGCTATTAGGTTGAGTAGGTGACAAGCACAGCGCTGGTGCTTTGGGAGCTCGAACTCCAAACCATCATCTTCATTCAGAAGAGCTGACACATCTACAAACTCCACTTCTTCACCCTCCTCTTCATCCTCTTCATCCTCTCTTGGTTGAGATGCATCACCATCACTTCCGACTGCATTGTTGTTCTCATCTTCACCAAAAACTTGGAAAGCTTTTATGAAGTTAGAGCCGTTGTCTGTTGTTGTTCTCAGAATCTTCCCCCGAATCTCGAACTCGGAATGGATGTCATTCAGGGCGCTTGCCAACACATCAAATGTGTGCGAACCTCTCAGTTGTTTACAGGCTAGGGCTGCTGAGCATCTTTTGAGACTGTCGGGGTCAATCCAGTGGGCAGTAACACCAATGAAGCTCCGCCTTCTGACAGACCAGCAGTCGGTGGTGGTGGCGATATGGTCAACTCCCCTCATGGCCTCAGTCACCGCCTTCTTCATTTCCTTGGAGGCATCATCAATCCTGGAGCCCAGGGTCACCCGTGTCATTATTTTTGCATTAGGCAGCAGATCCTTCACAAAAACTTTAAATGGTTCTTGTTCAACCAGACGGAACGGCTGGAGCCCTTGGACCACATACTTCACGACAGCTTTGTCAAGGGACCTAAGATAAGATAGATAAGCCTTTATTAATCCCCGGAGGGGGAGGGATTTGGTTTTGCTACAGCAGCAGTGATAGAGAAAGTACTGAAGATACACAAGATATACCTCTGAGACACAGTATAGGTGTTGTTCACTAATGTGGTCTGCCTGCTGGTGGAGGGAGTATCAGTCCTCTTTCTCTTTGGTGATGTCAGCTCTCCATATTTCTTAAGCTGGTGTACATGCTTTCTCTGAAACAGTGAGAGAAAGACATGTTCTAAGCATAACAACTTTAGCTACAGGATTTAAAAGCTACTCAATAACACTAACAGTCAATGACCATTATGTAACATATTTCCTTGTCCCAATCTACTAATTATTACTACTAATTTACCCAAACGCTAACGTCACGTGCTTTGCAGTGCTCCTTCAACCTGTCCCCTCACTGTACTAGCTTGCCTCGTTAGACCCACTTGCTACACACGCGCGCGCTGCGCAGGCTTCACAACTTCAGCCACTGTAGAGAAAAGCAGGACCAAGAATTCCAATGTAACGTTACCTGTACTTGTTGCATATGGCCAATTAAACTTTAATTCGCTAGCAATATGTCTACACTAATTGTTTCATTTGATTTATGATAGCTAGCGAACGTTAGCCAAACATATGCCATGTTACCTTGTCTCCCCCCCTCCCCCGCCACAAATATCTAACGTTAACGTTAGCTAAGTTACACAATCCTGTGGGAACTACTCTGAACAGGCTATGCTGCTAATGATGATAAGTAGGCTAACTAAACATTAATGTTGCGGCTCACAGGATTAATCTTAATTTACCTCAATGTGTTTCTTGAGGTTGGACGGGGAGTTCTTGAATGCCAATATTTCCGTAGTTCTGGGTAAGCATAAGAGGCACTTCATTCGGTACGAAGAATCTTTCACTCCAACGTAAGAAAACATTTCTCGCAAATATGGCCACGGGTGTTCGTCTTCGTCAACACCATCGTTTGTTGCTGGAGTAGCAGGTTCCAAATCAGTCTCCATCATGAAGTCTTCCATCGATTCATGTACAGCTAGCTAGTAGTACTAGTCAGGGTCTCATGGTCGACTCGATATGCTGCCCATGGACCTGACTGGAAATACAAATTTAACCGCGGCTTTAAGAGCACCTGTTTGCACTTGCGCATTCACGTGATTAACCAATGATCTAACTTCTTGCAGTCTGTGTTACAACATCATTGGCTAGTACAAAGAAAAAAGAAAAAAAAATTTGTAACGAGTAACGAAGACGCTTATGGGAAATGTATCGGAGTAAAAGTATCAGTTTTCTTTGGAAAATGTAGTAAAGTAAAAGTGAAAGTCGACAGAAATAGAAATAGTAAAGTAAAGTACAGATATCCAAAAAAACGACTTAAGTACAGTAACGAAGTATTTCTACTGCGTTACTATACAACACTGGGGCTCTCCAAGCTCAACAGCAGCTCACCCCCCTGTCTTAAATATCGTGAAGGAGCCCAAGCTCCAACTACCCCTCTGCTATGACAGACAGGCCAGAAAATGTCAGGGATTTTTGGCGCAATGCCAGAAATTTTTTAGAGCCCAGTCATCGCGGTTTAGTTCGCAGGAGTCCCATGTGTCATTTATTCTTTCCCTGCTCACTGAGACCGCGCTTGACTGGGCTAGTCCACTGATTCTGAATAACTCCCTGATCCTGAGTACCGCGAAACGGCTGATGGACGAGATGGAGTCGGTCTTTGACCATGACGTCTCCCGTCAGGATGCGTCCATGCGACTGACTCGTCTCCAAGCTAAAGGGAAAAGGAGGGTCTCGCGCGAGACATAGTGGATCTGCCCCTCGGACATTATTACCCGTTAGCATTTCTTGGAAACAGTGCTCTGTCGAGGTTGAGGCATTTATCAATTCCGGGGCTGTCGAGTGCTTTGTTGATGCCCAGTGGGCTAGAAAACAACACCAACCCGTCCTTCAACCCGTTGGGCACAGGTACTATGAAAGAGACCACGGGTTCCCTTACTATGCGCGTCTTTCATGCCTTTTGCCTATCTGCTAGTGTTAGGGCACTCGAGGCTGGTCCAGCATAACCCTCATGTTAAGTGGGGGGAAAATAAATCCGTAATTCTTAAGTGGGGACCTCAATCCCAAGGTAATTTAATGCCTCTCTTCGTGTTAAAGGACACAGAAAAGGTTACTCTACCTGGGAGGAGTTCTCTCCAGAGGAATTCTCGGATTCTGAGATCCGGTGGTCTCCCGAGCCTGACCCGCTCATTGAGGGAGGAGGCACAAAATTAGCAGGGGCATTTGAATTTCCTCTGCCCACCAATGTACAAGCAAAAAGCTACTACTCTGCCACCGCACCACCCGTATGACTGCGCGGTCGAGTTATATCCTGGTACTGTTCCCCCCAGGGGGCACTTATATTCGTTATCAGCCCCGGAGAGTTCAGCCATGAAAAAATATATTGAGGAGGCGCTAGCTAATGGGTTCATAAGACCATCTACGTCGCCTGCAGGGGCGGGCTTCTTTTTTGTTAAAAAGAAGGATGGTGGATTAAGGCCCTGCATAGATTATTGTGGTCTCAATGAGATAACTATAAAAACAGGTACCCGCTACCCCTGATGAATTCCGCGTTCGAACGTCTTCAGGGGGCAGCAGTTTTTTCCAAACTTGACCTCCGCAACGCCTATAATCTTGTGCGCATGTGTGAGGGCGATGAATGGAAAACTGCTTTCAATACCCATAGCGGGCACTATGAATACCGGGTGATGCCGTTCGAGCTCACTAGTGCCCCCTCTGTGTTTCAGGCGTTGGTGAATGATGCGCTTCGGGAGATGCTAGAGAGATTTGTTTTTGTTTATTTAGATTATATTTTACTTTTCTCTCCTGACCTGTCCACTCACATTGGCCACGTTAGGCAGGTTTTGGAAGCTCTTTTAAAAGCAAAATTGTTTGTCATGGTGGAGAAATGTTCATTCCACGGTAGCACGGTAACTTTTTTAGGGTTCATTGTATCAGAGGGTAAGGTCTGTATGGATCCCGATTAAGGTTTCGGCAGTATTAAACTGGCCCACTCCACGGTACCTAACTTATCGATACATTCCATCTGAGTTACTGACCAACTCACCATCTTCCAGTCCGTCTCAAGACCCACCTTCTCACCCTAGCCGTACGTTACTCCCAAGTCCCCCATCCCTCGCCTACTCTCCTACTCGACTGTGCTGCACATGCCCCAATGCTCCCTTAGCCTCTTGCTACTCTCACTCTGTCCATGCCTTTGTCCTTGTCTATATATTTTGTCTACTTTTATCTCTCACCTTGTGCTGTAATCGTATCCTAGTTTCTACGTAATAGTGTCTCAGTTTTGCTAGGGCTACATCAAATGTATTATTGCAATCGTGTATTAGCTAACGTTACATATTCATAAAAGATAGCTAAGATAGCTCACACAATAGGTTGCCTTCAACCCCACATTAGCTATCAGTAATGTCAACCATTTGCAAAAGCATTTTTGTTGTAGCTTGTACAGATAACTTGCATGTAAACAGAAAAAAAGAATGTCCCAACAGGTGTGCTTGTGGCCACTGCTCTAACCTGTCCACTCCAGAAAATTTGTGTTGCTGTGAGGTTACCGAGGTAACGTTATGTCAGCGTAGTTATGAAGCTATTCTTGATTTGTCTAATACTGCTGTGCTGTAGTCAGGCATGCTTGGCCCAACTGTATAATAGTGGCCAATACATGTACAATTACACAATAATATCACACAGTACAATATAACTCATGTATAGGTATATTGCACTAAGCTGTTTTACTTAGCTGATGTAATGATTACAAAATGCACACGTAAATACAGTATACCACCCACAGATTACAATGTAGGTATTATGTAAATACAACGGTATAGGGCCTCCTAGTGGGACCCAATGTTTTTATACAAAAATATGCACTGTAATATAGGTCATGGGTAAATGTGCCGAGGCTGGAGAGCTGGAGTGCATGACAGCACACCCGGGGTTCGAGGGGATGTGCCTGAATGAGTAGGTGCTGCAGGCGGTCCACAACCAATTCAATCAGCTTTATGGGGAAATGCCGGAAGCAAATGTCGATGGGTTAGTGCAGAGTAGCAAGTAATGAAATGACAGGGCATCTGTAGATTTTAGTCCATATTTTAGTCAAACGTGAGTATTTGCACATACTGCAGTTGTAGTTACAGTTGCTCATATAGGTCTATATATGATATACAATTAATGATAAGCCACTGGCTAAGTAGCGCTGGGTTTCTCGGCAGATTATGAAAGCTAACAGAGCCGGTGGTGTTGCACCGAGGAACGATACATCTCTGACTCCTTGGCATAATGCAGGCAAGTTAGCTAAAGATACCAAATAGTAAGATGTTGTAGATGAATAACTCTCTATGTAGCTCGATATAAGTCGTAATATTAACGTAATATTAAGCAGTAATACAAAGCAATTTGCATTTGAACTTGAACTAGCTAGTTAGCAGTACAAGGGTCTCAGTCTCAAAGTGGAAAGAAAACGCGTTTGTCTTTGCTTTTATACCATGTGCCCAACCGAGACCACCCCTCGGACCACCTCAACTCCACCCATTTTTATGTTAAGGATCTTGTGACGTCACGAATTCCCGGAAACCAGCGTATTGGTAAGCCTACACAAAAAGAAAAAAACATTTTGACTAAACATTTTCTGACATAAACAGTTGTGTATGATAATAATCTAACCCAAAACATCGGTTTTCAATGGGATAAGTCAGTTTTTGACTGCAGTATCACTTTAAGTGGTTGATATCTGGCTAAGAATGAAATATCAGCTCTCTGTTGTAATAACCAATTTAGAGACACAATTTTCAGGCCTGGATAGAGTGACATACTGGCCTCTGCTTTTTTAATCGGAGTCGGAAGGCTGTGATTGCATTAGCCCGATTGACTGCTGAAAGGAGAAGGGTCTAGCTGTATATCGTCCAGATAGCTAGCTAGCTAGGTTAGCTAATACGCATGCTAAGCCGTACCGGTAACGTTACCATTTGTAAGACGTGGGTCTCTGAGCTTAACGTTAGTATTATTATGTGAACAGATCTTCTTTAGTTCAGTGGCTCAAACATATGGTACGGTTGCAAATTGCACCACGCACTTTCTTTTTTAGGCTATTTAGCTATCATTTTTTTTGCTAAACGGTGTTTGCATTTCCGAGTCTGCACATAACTTGCCTAGAGGCTCTTGGGCGTGGCCTGAATATTAACTAGCTTTCACACGCACCCAGTCCTGAGAACTGCATAGTCAGCAGAAAGTGACACTATTCAATCTTAATTTTTTTCAGCTGTAGACATTTTTAAAGGCTGTAATCTTGGTGGATGATTATTTTAATAACGAGGAGTAATGTCAAATAAAGAAAAAGAGTTGGCAATCCCTTTAAGCAATAGCATCAATAACTAGTCTCATTTTGATATTGTACTTCCCCCTTGATAACCCCTCATTAACTTGCAGATTTGGATTGCTCATGCCTGAGTTGGCTCTCAATATACTGTAATGCTCCAATATTGAAGAGTGGGTGTGATGTGATTTGCGAAAGCATGCAGTACAAGAATACCCTGTCTGTAGTTAACACCTGCTAGCAAATATAAGATACTATAAGGCTTGCATTCTCAAGAACCAAGTTTACATGTCATATAAATGCATGTAAGTCAAATATTACACAGAAGCTGAAAGCTGTTTGCCAAGATAAGCAGTAGTAAAATAAGCTAGCCATGACCTTGCATTGTCATAAACGACACAATGAAGGAACATTTACAGGGGGAAGTGTGAGTTTCCATTTAATGCTCACCAATTGCATCAGTGATAATAACATGGAGAATCTTATATATTGTATAGGAAGGAGGCAAAATGATGTCAGCTATACTTCTGCGTGACCTGTCAATCTGTACATTTGAGGTTCATATCTCAGAGGTTTGAATATAGTTTCTTGTCTCAAACAACATGGCTATCATAAGACAAATCAGCTCATACTTTTCTTTATTTAAATACATGCATCCTGAACCATTTGTATTTCATTTGGTATGCTTTATAAATGATGCAGACACATGATTCTATGCCATCAGAGCCATTCCAGCTGTGTGAGTTTCAAGACATCTTAAAGTGAGGAGACACTTTTTCAGTCTTACCTAGCATATTTCCATAACCTACAAGTATTACCTTCACAGTATATTGTTGTGTGTTCAATGGCTCCAATGTAGCAGTTGTTGTGTCTTGTTTGTGTTATTTTCTATCTGACTTTATTGCGCGTCATAAAGACGGCCGAGACCATGGTTTTCAACAACACTTAAGTTTTTTATCTCATCTTTTATACAATATGAACATACATTGTCCCTCCTTTCTTCCAATGTCTCATGGACAATCACTTTTTCCATATATTGATAACTCATGAATAAGTAAATAATCACCGCCTTTCGGCGATGTGGCACTATAGCCCTTAAACTTATATATTCACATTACATAATCATACTTTCAACCCACTTGGCATTCTTACCCCCAGCACATCTGGTTTCTTACAGCAACACCATATATCACACATGTAAACTTGCTCATACCCAGATTTGACCTGTGTTCATGAAAGTCTACACATGCGCTGGTTCTTTTACATAACCAGTAGAGAGATACAAGATATGCTTAACAGAAATGTTCCTATACAGTGTGGGCCTGGCCCTATATGTGAGGGTTTGTGCAGAATAACGATGAGCCAAACGCGACAAATGAAAGAAGGGATATATAGTCCCTGGCCGTAGCCAAACAATAACACACCCCTATAAAACAGGCTAGCCTCGTAACACGGGCAGAGAGGAGACTAAAATAACGAGAGGAGAGAAGAAAAAACAAGGCACCTTTGGGACGTGACTATAACGCCCGATAACTGGTGAAATAAAAGAAACAAAAATAAATCTCACACCCTCAGAAAATGAGAAAGTGGAAGCATAGAGAGGAAGGTGAAAAGGGAACAGAAAAGCTAATTCCGTTGGCTTCAAGGCCAGAAATCTCAAGCTGTGATAAATAAAGAAAATAATCCTTTTCTTAAAACTGCAGAGAACAAAATGACTAACCCTGACTTCGTAAAAAGGCACAAAATGATAACGAAGCATCCGGAAGTGGAAGCGAGAGGCTTAAATACCTAACAGGTACGGAAACAGGTGAAATGAATAATTAGTGGGGAAGAGCAAAACCCAGAGACAGAACGCGGAAAAAAATCAGATAGATTGCTAACTGGCGCAAACGAGGGAGAAAGCCACAACCCATGACACTATAATTGCTGCTTGCAGCCATATTGGTTTTTTAGCACATGCTTCTTGAATACATAATTTTCATGATTTTAGGTAAGCTTTGAAAAAAATATAACACTCAAGTTAATTTAAATACAAAGCAAACTTTGATTAAATTAAATCTGGAGTATGGTTCCATAGTAATCATAAAACATTTTCTATGAAATAACTATTTCAAAATCACTTCCAAACGCAGTGTTTGAATGACTTTCATTGCATTTAGCTTTTTATAGGGTAAATTGTAACGATCCGCTCCGCTCCCCGTTCCTTCCTTGATGTGTTCCTCTGTTTTCCCCGAACCTAATTGTATCATGTCTGCGTTTATTACCTGATTGGGTCTACATTTCACTTGATTACCTACACCACATCTTAATAACACAACTCACACTCAAATCGCCTTCACCGCATTCCTCACGCATTTTCTAATCGTTCAATCAATTCGCTGATCGCGCATGCATTTCCCGCAAGCTGTAGCTTATCAGCTCTAATGACACTAGTTATATTACCGTGCTGTTCCTGTGTTTCCTTGTCGAAGTATTACGGTTTGTTCCTGTATGTCTTGTCGTTTACTTGTCTCTCCGCTTGCTAGTTCGCTACCCAAGCTGTACTCCACGGTCCAGAATTGCCGCTCCTGTTTCCCGGTGTGGATCCTGGTTCTACCTCCGTCCGACTCACGCCGTTACCCAGGCTGTGAACAGCCACTGGCTACTTCGCTGGATCTCCTGTGCCAGCTCTCTGCGGGTTCCACGAATTATTATTTGACTGTTTATATTTGTTTTCCCGGCGTGGTTCCGACCCGGAATATCATTAAAAAGAAACCTCTTGAACCTAAGACTGTCTCGTCGTGCATTTGGGTCCGTCCCTGCCAGGACGTCACAGAATACTTCGACCAGAAATGGACCCAGCCGACACAGAGCAAATTCAACACGCTCTCACCTGCCAGGCTACCCAGATCGCCCAGCAAAGCCTTCGCCTGGACGAAGCCATGGAGATGTTCCGGGGTATGGTGGAACAGACCACCCAATGGGGAACGATGCTCCACGAGATGGCTGCCCAGACGTCAGGACTCCGTCATGAAGCGGGGACTCCACCTCAACCACCGGCACTAGCGATGGTACTACCTCATCGGGAACCTCGCGCTAACCCTCCCGAACGATACTCTGGCGAACTGGGGAAATGCCAGCCGTTCCTGCTGCAGTGCGAGCTGGCGTTCCGTATGCAGCCGTCCTCCTACTCCGCGGATGCCACCCGCGTGGCATACGTGATCACCTGCCTGGGAGGAGAGGCGCGGGACTGGGCCGCCGCGTTGTGGGAAAAGCAACCCAACCTCTGCACCCAGTACCTGGATTTCGCCAGAGAGATGCGGCGGACCTTTGACCATCCCGTCTGCGGGAGAGACATCAACCAGCAGCTCCTGGCGCTGAAGCAAGGCGAACGCAGTGTGGCGGAGTTCGCCATTAAATTCCGGATTCTCGCGGCGCAGTCTGGCTGGAACGACGCCTCCCTACAGGGCGTCTTCCGCTCCGCCCTATCCGAGGAAATGAAGGACGAGATGGCCACCCGCGACGACACGCCCACGCTGAACGACCTCATTTCCTTGGCCATCACCGTCAACAACCGTCTGCGCGCCCGCACCCGCGAGAAGAGGGCGTATGCGCCGACTCAACCGCCTCTGGGAACCACATTCGCGCATCCTGCGCCTCGCCATCAGGCGCCCATGGCCTGCGAACTTCCGGAAGCCGGGGAACCTATGCAGCTGGGCGGCACTACGTCCGACCCTGCCGCGCGCCGCCGCCAACGCCGGGCCGCCGGAGCATGTTTCTATTGCGGCCGCACAGATCACCTCCTTAACTCCTGTCCGGTGCGCCCAAAAGAGAGGGCTCGTCAGCAACCCTAGGCCTACTGGCGAGCCAGACCCAAACACCGAGCCTAAACTCCAGCCGCTTCCAGCTCTCGGCGGTCCTCAAATGGGGCACTACGGCCTCCGCTACCGTATCTGTGCAGGCACTAATCGACTCAGGAGCCGACTCCAACTTCGTGGACTCCCAGTTCGTAGACGAGTCCGGGATCCCCACGGAAGAACTGGAGAAACCCATTAACGCCTATGCCTTGGACGGCCACCGCCTGGCCCACATCACCCACCGCACCATCCCCATCCAACTGCTCCTATCCGGCAACCACCGTGAGACACTTCAACTGTACATCATCAACACTCCCCACTCCCTTCTGGTCCTTGGTCAGCCCTGGCTGCATGAACACAACCCCCTGCTCAACTGGATCACATCCAGCGTCACCAGCTGGAGCACCCAATGCCACACCTCCTGTCTTCACTCAGCGGAACCTCCTTCAAGCACGAAAATAACCACATCCGTTCCGGAGGTCGACCTGAAGGGGGTCCCCCACTGTTACCTGCACATGTCCCGGGTCTTCTCTAAGTCCCTGGCCTTGTCCTTACCCCCCCACAGACCCTACGATTGTGCCATCTCCCTGTTTCCGGGTGCCCCCCTACCCTCCGGCCGCCTGTACAGCCTATCCGGCCCGGAGAGAACGGCCATGGAGGACTACATCAAGTCCTCCCTCGAAGCAGGCACCATCCGCCCCTCCTCCTCGCCCGTCGGAGCAGGGTTCTTCTTCGTTAAGAAGAAGGATGGCTCCCTCCGCCCCTGCATCGACTACCGGGGCCTCAATTCCATCACCGTCCGGAACAAGTACCCGCTACCCCTCCTGAATTCGGCCTTTGAACTGCTGCAGGGCGCCCGGGTCTTCACGAAACTGGACCTCCGTAACGCCTACCACCTGGTACGGATCCGGGAGGGGGACGAGTGGAAGACCGCGTTCAACACCCCCCTGGGCCACTTCGAGTACCGGGTGGTCCCGTTCGGCCTGACTAATGCCCCAGCCGTGTTTCAGAACCTAGTGAACGATGTACTGAGGGACTTTCTCAACCGCTTTGTTTTCGTCTACCTGGATGACATTCTGATTTTTTCCCAAGACCAACGGGAACACCAAGACCACGTCTCCCTGGTGCTACAACGCCTACTGGAGAACAAATTATTTGTCAAGGCCGACAAATGTCTGTTCCATGCCCCCTCAGTCTCGTTCCTAGGTTTTGTAGTGGAGAGGGGCGACATACGGCCGGACCCGGCCAAAATCCAGGCGGTTACGGAGTGGCCCATCCCTACTACTCGCAAGCACCTGCAGCAGTTCCTAGGATTCGCGAATTTCTACAGGAGGTTTATCCGGAACTACAGCCAGGTAGCCGCACCCCTCACCACCCTCACTTCCATTAAAAACCCTTTTGCCTGGAATCCCCGGGCAGATCAGGCATTCACTAAACTCAAGACACTCTTCACCACGGCCCCCATCCTCTGCTGCCCGGAACCCGACCGCCAATTCGTGGTGGAGGTGGACGCCTCGGACACAGGCGTAGGGGCTATCCTGTCCCAACACTCCCCCCTCAACCACAAGCTCCATCCCTGCGCCTTCTTCTCCCGCCGCCTCTCCCCCACCCAACGCAACTACGGGGTAGGGGATCGGGAGTTGCTGGCCATCAAGCTGGCACTGGAGGAATGGAGACACTGGCTTGAAGGGACCACTCAACCGTTCCTGATCCTGACTGACCACCGTAACCTACAATACATCCAGTCAGCTAAGAGACTCAACTCCCGACAGGCCCGTTGGTCGTTATTCTTCGCACGCTTCAATTACTCCATCACCTTCAAACCCGGATCAAAAAACATCAAACCCGACGCCCTCTCTCGGATCCACTCCTCCCCTGCCGACCTGTCTGTCCCGGAGACCATCGTTCCAGCTTCCTGCGTCGTGGCTGCGGTCCGGTGGCCCATCCAGAAAATCGTGCTGGACGCTCAGGTGACGCATCCCGATCCCCGCCCTAACCCCTCTTCTGCCCTGTTCGTCCCCAACCCTGTCCGCTCCCAGGTCCTGGAGTGGGCTCACTCCTCCCGACTGGCCTGCCACCCCGGAGGCAACCGCACCGTGGAGCTGGTGCGCAGGAGCTTCTGGTGGCCCACCGCCCGGCGGGACACCCTGGCCTTCGTCCACGCTTGCCCTGTCTGCGCCAGGAGTAAGGCGTCTCACTCCCCCCCTGCTGGTCTCCTCCGTCCCCTTCCCATCCCGGGCCGCCCTTGGAGTCACATCGGGGTCGACTTCGTTACCGGACTACCACCTTCGTCCGGTAACACTGTCATTTTGACCCTGGTGGACCGGTTTTCCAAGGCGGTGCACTTTGTTCCCCTCCCCAAACTTCCCTCTGCCCTCGAGACGGCCGACCTCCTGGTGCAGCACGTGGTGCGGCTGCATGGGATTCCGGCGGATGTCGTCTCCGACCGGGGCCCCCAGTTTGCCTCCGCAGTCTGGAAGGCATTTTGCACCGCACTCGGCGCCACCGCCAGCCTATCCTCCGGGTTCCACCCGCAAACGAACGGTCAGGCAGAGAGGGCTAACCAGGACCTGGGAGCCGCCTTACGGTGCGTGACGGCCCGCAACCCTGCCTCCTGGTCCCAGCTTCTCCCGTGGGTTGAGTACGCCCACAACACCTTGGTGTGCTCGTCTACGGGGAGGTCCCCCTTTGAAGCTTCCCAGGGCTTCCAACCCCCTCTGTTCCCCGCCCAGGAGGCCGAGGTGGCGGTCCCATCTGTGGACGCCCACGTCCGACGCTGCCAGCGGATCTGGAAAGCCACCCGCAACGCCCTCCTTAAGACCTCCTCCCGGAATCGTCGCCTGGCGGATCAGCACCGGTCCGCAGCCCCTCGCTACCGCCCGGGACAGAAGGTTTGGCTTTCGACCTCCACCTTCTCCCTCCCCGGCACCTCCCGCAAGCTCCAACCCCGCTTCGTCGGACCCTTCACTGTGCACTCCATCCTTAACCCAGTCACTCTCAAACTCCGTCTCCCTGCCTCCCTCAAGATCCACCCCACCTTCCATGTCAGTCAGGTCAAGCCAGTGATCTCCTGCCCTCTCAGCGCTCCCACTCCTGCCCCCCCACCTGTCCGGGACATTGATGGTGCCCCCGCGTTCACAGTCTCCAGCATCCTCGATGTCCGGCGCCGGGGACGAGGCCACCAGTACCTGGTCGACTGGGAAGGGTATGGGCCCGAGGAACGTTCCTGGGTTGCCCCCCGTCTTATCCTGGACCCTACCCTCATCCAGGAATTCCATCACCGCCAGGCCCAGTCGACCAGAGCCTGTGGTCCGCCAGGAGGCGTACCTTGACGGGGGGGTACTGTAACGATCCGCTCCGCTCCCCGTTCCTTCCTTGATGTGTTCCTCTGTTTTCCCCGAACCTAATTGTATCATGTCTGCGTTTATTACCTGATTGGGTCTACATTTCACTTGATTACCTACACCACATCTTAATAACACAACTCACACTCAAATCGCCTTCACCGCATTCCTCACGCATTTTCTAATCGTTCAATCAATTCGCTGATCGCGCATGCATTTCCCGCAAGCTGTAGCTTATCAGCTCTAATGACACTAGTTATATTACCGTGCTGTTCCTGTGTTTCCTTGTCGAAGTATTACGGTTTGTTCCTGTATGTCTTGTCGTTTACTTGTCTCTCCGCTTGCTAGTTCGCTACCCAAGCTGTACTCCACGGTCCAGAATTGCCGCTCCTGTTTCCCGGTGTGGATCCTGGTTCTACCTCCGTCCGACTCACGCCGTTACCCAGGCTGTGAACAGCCACTGGCTACTTCGCTGGATCTCCTGTGCCAGCTCTCTGCGGGTTCCACGAATTATTATTTGACTGTTTATATTTGTTTTCCCGGCGTGGTTCCGACCCGGAATATCATTAAAAAGAAACCTCTTGAACCTAAGACTGTCTCGTCGTGCATTTGGGTCCGTCCCTGCCAGGACGTCACATAAATCTCAACAAAAAACGTTTTCAAAGTACAAAAATAGCCTACGCATAGCCTACAAAGCACTGTCTGTAAGTAATGAATTAAAACTTGAAAAAACGAATGGCTTGCCATTTGCTGATAACACCTATTTAAAGCCTAATGCGCAAATTGTCATTTACACCTAATGTGTGAATTGTCATTCAAAGGAAAACTGCAATAGACGAACATTTGATTTCTGAAAATGCTCTTCAGATGCCATTGCAATACAGCTCTCTAAGGCCTACAGCCTGTAAGTAAATATAATGGTTTTGACTGAAAAAAGTTCAAAACCATGTCCAGTGAATATTGCATTTATTGTTTTTCAAATAGCCTAAGCTACAGCGGATTCGCTGTGCATAAGGTTTTTTCCATAGCCTAAGGTTAAACAACCGAGATAAATGTCACCATGTTAACTAAATTTCAACCTTAGTATTCTTCGTCCTTCATATTTTTTTAATTACAGTGACAAGGTTTCCATACTCACAGCTTATTAAAACCCAGCTGATTTCACCTGCTATTCCATAACTGAACAATACGAGAAGAGAACTAAGCATCTAATTAGAAACAAAAACAAATTTCTGCACATTACACAATTAATTCACAATTAATTTGAATGCCATTCTCTGCATGTGCGCTGCATGTTCTCTGTTTCCCCTGCTGTAAGTCGCATGTTTCACGGTCTTAAAGTGGATTGTTTTAAAGCATTATGCTACAAGTAAAACAGGTTGGTCACATTTCCAAAAGCAGGACATTATAAAACAAGGGGAAATATGCGTGAACATATGGGTTGCCAACCTGACAGCTTTATTGAATTTAGTGTAATCGTTAAGGCAAAATAACGGTAGTTATGTTATTAATCAATATTACTATGCAGGTAGCCTAATGAACTTCTTATGAAGCTTGAACTTTGAGAACTCCATGAGAACAGTATCGATAGCTTATTTTCAGCTGTTGCAGGTCCTTTTAACAAAATGTAACCGCATATATTTTGTAAAATAACAGCCATGTCGGGAATTACTGGGAACTCATAGGCTAATAGTTAGTCCGAATAATATTGATCATACTATTGATCCATTTAGCCTATTCCTTGATCGCACTAAACACGCATGAGCATGTCTGTTTCGCCATCAAGCAATCCACCAAGCAGGCTTTTAAAGGGAATGGGATAGGACATTTTGATTGGTTTATTGCATGTTACGCCCAAGACACACCTATAATTAATGAAGAGACTAAGTTCAGCCCATTTGCGCTTTGCGCCGTGCTTAGCGCCCAAAATACACGCCGGTAAACTAGCAAAAATTTATTTGGACACGCCCTTAATGGACTTTACGCCATGTGCTTAGACCAAGCGCCAAGATAGAGCCCCTGGTTTATACACAGTCAATAAACCAAACATAACTGTTTCATGATTAGTCACTTTTAAAAATTCCAATAGCCTCAAAACATGGCATAGTCTAGGCTACTCTGCAGACCATGTAGCCTACTGCAAACACTTTTAATTATAATACTAATCAGAATAATAATCCGTGGTAGGTTACTTTCTTAGTAGTAGCTATTGTCTTCTTTCTGGCTAAGATTCCTGGGAAATATGCGTTGTCCACAAGCCAGTCAACTGCTAGTCAGGAAGCAGCTACAAGCTAGGCTACTCCGAAGCGAATAAAAATGCCTTATACGTCCATTAGCAGTACAGAAAACTAAACTAAACCTAGCTACATGGTCCGGTACCAAAAGATTCCCCGAAGGTACACTACCGGAAAAAATTACACTGAAACTGGTGCTGTGTTCATTGTGTGCTCGTAGCCCAGACAATGAAGCTCAGAGTTACGAGTCATAGACTGTGAAAAAATTGGTTCCAGTTGTCGCTTCGTAGCAACCATAGTCCATAGCTGAAGGCTAGAAGGAAGAGGAAAATGCATACGGCAAGCCAGTGTTGAATAACGTTACATGTATTTCTATATAATACTAATAGGCCTATTTTAAAAATGTATTTCCATATTTTACTTAACCAAACTGTTTAGGCTGTAACCCCATATATTGGCTATATTTCCTATGTGTGTTATCAAGTGAAGGATGTGGGCAGGCATTGAAACTACCACTAAATTAAATTGTGTTAAATTAAAATACCGATTCATCCACTTTGAATGACGTCACTTTCGTCCAACTAGGCAACTGGGAGCTTGTATTGACAGTGCTTTGTAGGCTATGCGTGAGTAACTTGGCCTTTTTTAAAGTTGAAAACGTGTTTTTGTTGATCGCATTTACTACTCCTAGACAAAAATGAGCTCCATTCAAGACCAAATTCTTCTGAGAAATAATCCTACTTAACCAGCCTCTTTTACAACTGCACCGTAGTTGTGCTAAAGCCTGGCGTCACGAAATTACAGAAATTGAGTTGGACACACCCTAACTTGCCAGTGCCTTGAATGTTAATATGGGGCTCTATAACTCACACAATCACACATCAGCATACGCGCTGTGGAAAGATCAGTGAAGAAAATACTCACATTTTCTTCTGACGGGGACATAAACATTAGTATGGCATTACAGTTTTACAAGAGGCAGTGTTATCCAAGAACACCCAATACACTAACATGCTTATATGAAGGCTGAAGCCCTGGAATGGGTCACTGCGGGTGCACTGAGAATAACTGCTATGCCTGCTTACACCTCACTCTCACTACATTATCAATTTTTACAGCAAAATATTACCGGCAACAGTTCAGATCAAGAACCTCACAAATGTACAACAGCAGTGGGGCCAATGCTGGAGCAGGAAAAAGAAAATCTACAGATAAAGAAAAATATTGCATGAGATCAAGCAATCAGAAATGTGAGACTCTTTTGCCCCTTAAAAGGCAGCCCTGCTCTCAAAACGTTTTATATTTGATACAACTGGGAGAACAAGACTGCCTTGGCAACCAAGAGAGGAGATAGAAAAGAGACGCGTGTCAGTGCTGATAGTGTACATTGCAATTTGTAGGCAATGGTAATTGTATTTTTATTAATGCAAGAAGGGAGCAGGGGAGAGTTGGATAAGCTGGTGATCAGTAGCAATTAGAAGTGCACACACCCAAGAAATGTGTATGTGCACATGCCTATACATGAAAGCGTGTTTGTATGCTTTTGTATCTGTGTGAGTGTGTGTGTATTTCAGTGTGAGTGTGGGGGGGTTTAGCTTTGAAATATATGAAATATATTCTATCCAGAAGTGTAATTAGAGGGGGTGCCGTGGGTGCATCCCACCCATTGTTTCATGAATGTTGACAAGTAACATTGTGTATCGTTAGCATAAACAAAACAAACAAATACTATCTTTTTTTTTTTTTATCAGAGTTGACATTGTATCGAATCTTTAAAATACTCGTTTTCTTTTTCGTAGGTGTGACGCACTATATAACTCTCTCGCGCTGCCATAGTGTTTTCATTTGGTAGCCACGCAAAGCATGCCTCAGCATGAGGAGTTCCAGTAATGAAAAGTCTGACCATTTTTACAAACATTTATTTTTCATTTTTTATTAAATGTTCGGAAATTCTTTCTCTCTTATCGTGCCTCGCACCCATGTGTATCACAGGCTAGCTCCGTCCCTGATTGCATCATCACTCTTCTCCCTCTCCATCTTCCTCCATTTGCTACATTTCCTTTGCCTCTGTCCTCTTGTTCTCAGCGTCCTTAATTCATAACATCCCCCCAGTGCGTGCCTGTCTACCTCAACCTCTTACCTTTATAGCTTTGCATTTTAATAAAGCTTATCTTATTTATCCGCTTATGCTCTCATCGTTTTCCCCCTCTTTTTCATCACTTCTCATTCCTGTTTGCTCATGCTCTTCAGGTCGCTTTCTCCTACTTATTACCTTCTCAGCTCCTTCTATATCAATCCCTACCTCCCTCTTTTATGCTTTCGCTATAGATGCTTATCATTCTCTTTTTCTCCTAGTCTGTCTCATTTCCTTGTGTCCATATCACTGAACTTGCCCCTGAACAACACTGGCCAACTGAGTATGTACCAGAGTTCCATCTATGTTCTCCATAACAACCTTTGAAGGTTGGATCGTTCTATTCTTGATGAAATGGCACACAGCGCCCTCTATTGTTACACAAGGAAATGGCAAGTAATACGCAAGGTATACACAAATCTCTCTTGTCCAAAGCTGGGCAATTCCATTCCTAGAGGGCCGGTGGGTATGCAGTATTTTGTTGCCACTAATTATTCTGGCCCAGTTAGCACATTCGCTACATACACCAATTTAAACACTGATTAGGCCCCAGTAAAATATAGAGGGCACAGAAACTGCTACAATCAGTAAATATTAGTAATAATATCTCACCGTCCTGTTTATACAGACTAAGGGCCGGGCCATCCAGCCATAGATGCAGCCTAGTCCTAGACTAAAATAAAAATTCAATGAAGATCTCCATTGAAAAACACTTAAATCTAGGACTAGGCTTAATTCATGTCTGGGAAGCCAGCCCTTAATGTTAACGGGATAGAGTTTCTTTCCAATGACAGGTATCATTTGGGCTTTATGGGGTTTGTGTTCTAAAACAAAAAAAAATATTTCAAGTAGCCTACCTCCAAAGAAACTTGCACAGTGTTAGCGTTTGTGCACCTGCAAATATAAATTTTATAATGCTTATTCATGATTATAAATGTAAACATCAAATTTTATATCTTGCCAGTGTTGCTTTGTTAGGGTCACCAGTTTTTGTAAAGCACATGATCCACAGGGACTTAAACTTGCATAACAATCAGTACCCTCAGTGGGTCCACAAAGGCACTGGATTGCCACAATCACCTGACTAATCATGCAATTAGTGGCTAATTAAAACCCACATAAAACCAATTTGTTTTCCTAACACATGGAGAAGAATGAAAGTATGTATGGCTGGAATGTCAAACAATTCAATATACTTAATATACACAAAACAAGAATAGATCAACACAGATCAACAAGCAACATGGTCTTGTACAGAGACCAACAACAAGGGGGAATCATCTGCCAGCTGGGCACAGCAAAGTTTAGAGCAGTGGATAGTTGGGGCGGTTGGCCATTTTTAAAATTGACTTTACAAAATAAAATGACAGCAGCTACAGGTTTTACAAAACATCCACTATATTGCAACAATACAACAGCTCCTGATTTAAGCTATAATATTAGTCGATTATCTAACGCTTTTGTTCTTATTTGGTAGAAAACATTTACAATAGCCTGAAGGAAAGTGTGTGTGCATGTGCATAACAGTGAAAGTGCAGGTTTAAACCAAGCCTGCAAGATTGTTTTCCTTGCTGTTGTCAATGCTGACAAAGAGCAGCCTCTGAGACAGAGTGTCCAGCTTAGTGTCATTGTTCAATGGAAAGACTGTGGGTGAAAGTAGTTTCAACATTCCAATTAAATTAGACAGAACAAAATGTTCCTTCATTCCAGAACTTAAAGTTGGCAGGGCATTTCCAGAACATAGGGTAGTTTATTTTCACTTTGTTTTGTTTCCTTAAATAGGAACATTGGCGAGTGTAATTTGGAAACATTTAGATTCAGTCGGTGTTCTTTCATAGTTGAGGGGCTGGGGACAGTGTTTCCCCCAGGTTGTCTTTGTGATGGATAGACGGACGAAGGGGGGAAGGGGGGGTGGTTATGTCCACCCTGCCTAATGTATGGTATGGGAAACACTGGGGGAGTCCACAAGGGGGAAAACAATGTGTCTGTCTGTGACTGTTCTGTAGGGTCACATTGTAGATGAAACAAGCTGTTATTTTATTATAATGTCAAATGTATTATATAATGTAAAAATTACATTGACACATTGTTTCCTAAAGATATTTTGGCAAAATAAACCAAACAGTAGGCTACTGGAGTGCTGTCCTTATGCGGTTACAGAGTGGACAAATCCCATACGCAAAAAAAACATATTTGAAATGTATTTATATTGGCCAAAATGTATGTCCAATGTATGTCAGATACATGTCTAGGTCCAAAATACATTTCAGAAATGTGTTCCCTCTTTGATTAAATACATTTTAACCTTTGTAATACATTTCAGGAATACACTTCAACAAAGGATTTCGCTCCATTTCAACCTGGGCAGGAAACTTGGTAATTTGGGATTTTTTACCTGCTGGAGTATATTATGGTGTGTTACCAATACTATAGAAATATTATAGTAATATTATTACTATAAAAATACTATAGTTTGTATAGTTATATTATTCATTGTTTACGTTGTCGGGGAAGTGAGGATTAAGTAAAAATGCATTTATATTCTGAACCCAGCAGTTCTAGCACTCAATGCCCTTGTTGAAATGCCCAGGACATCTCTTCTACCGGGTAAAGAAGCACCTCTTTCCCTGTTGGACTGCTCTTTGGCTCCTTTAGCCCGGGTCCAGTCGCTTAGGCTAGCTTCCAGCGGCAGGGTGTGGATCCGGTTGCACTTCGGTCTGTGGGTGTCCTTCAGGGAATGGCAGGAGAAGACAGTGGGACTTGAGAGCTGAGGCCTTTTCTCTCACAGCAACATGTGAAGAGGGGAACAATTAATGAGTCTGTGACCTTTTAAAGTTAAATCGAAAAAAAACATTTCTCTATATCCCCATTTCCAGTGACTTTTTTTGTTAGGCCATTTACGACTACTTTTTAAGCCATTTATGAATACGAATCAGAAATACACAAACTGAACCTGCGTGCGCTCGGAATTCTGGGATTTCTGGCAGCTTTATCTCGCGCTCGAGTTTTGTAAGCTCGTAAAAACGTTTTGTATGCTCGTAGGAGTTTTATGTCTGTGAACAGCTCACTTTGCAAGCAAAGAGGCGGGACCAGATCTCCCCAAACCACCGCAGCCAATCAGATACCACTATTTGCCCTAGTATCATTGGCTGGATTCGCCTGTCAATCAAATTGCAAACAACACACAGAACCTAAACCTGACTCAATTGTTAGTTGAACCCACTAGGCCTGATTTAAAGGACAGCTCGAAGTCTACATTGATTGATCTCATTTTCACCAATAAAGTTGACAAAATTGTAGCCAGTGGAGTATTTGAATTAGGTTTCAGTGATCACTGCCCCACTGCCTGTATCAGAAGCACTTCTTTTAGAAAAGAACAAATCTCATGTAGTGTTGAGAAGAATTTCTCTACAAACATTTTAATGAGCAATCTTTCTTGGCAGATATTACTCATAGTAGCATCAGTTCTAAATCTAAGTTCAATGATTCTCAGCTGGCACTGAACTTCTTCACTGAAATATTCGCCTCAGTTGTTAACGTACATGCTCCACTCAAAAAGATTAGAATCAAAGATAGAGTAATCCCCTGGTTTACCCCAGAGTTGTCCACCCAGTTTAATTTGAGAAACTCAGCCTGGGCTCTAGCTAGAAAATCAGGTGATCTTAGACACTGGCTCTCTTTCAGGCAGGCTAGAAATAAATGCACAACAGCTGTAAGAAAAGCTAAGTCTATTTACTATCTGAATGTAATTACCACCTCATCTTCTAATCCAGCCAAGTTTTGGAAAGCAGTAAACTCCATTAATGGTAAATCTAGTGCCTCACTTCCTTGTCATATTAAATTAAATGATTGTACAATTTCCGATCAAAAATAAATTAGCTTAGATTTGAATGAGCATTTATTTGAGAGAGCTTATTCTGACCATCCTTCTGCAACAAATACGTGTGTGTGAATATGGTAGATTGTACTTCCTCTTTCACCTTCCGTCCCCTCTCACCTGTTGACGTCCTAGATGCCATGCAAGCCATAAATGCCAGATGTCCGATTGGAGAGGATAATCTGGATCCCTTCTTGATAAAATTGGCAGCTCCATCTATCATTGAACAATTGACTTATATATTTAATCTTTGCTTTGCCTCAGGTAGTTTTCCCAGGGCCTGGAAGACTGCCCATGTGACTCCCTTACATAATTATCGCCCAATTTCCAAGTTTCCATATTTGGCAAAATTTTAGAAACCTTAGTGAACACTCAATTTAAGTCGTACCTTTCGAGTTATTCAATCCTTAATCCTCTTCAATCTGGTTTTAGAGCAAAGCATAGTACAATCACTGCTGTCACCTTGGTTACAAATGACATTATATCTGCTTTAGATAGGAAGAAGCATTGTGCTGCACTGTTTGTCGATCTATCTAAAGCTTTCAATACAGTAGACCATGAATTACAAACACTTTTTAATATTGGTATGGATAATAAGGCTTGCAAATTCTTTCAGGATTATCTATGTGAGAGGCGACAATGTGTGAAAGCGGAAAACTTTCAATCAGATTTTTTACCCATCTCGAAAGGTGTGCTGCAGGGTTCTATATTGGGTCCAGTCCTTTTCACTTTGTACATAAATGATATTGCCTCCGCACTAAAAAACTGCCAAGCCCATTTTTATGCTGACGATACGATTGTCCACTGTGTATCAGATTCTGTACAACTGGCTACTGAAAGACTGCAGCTTGCGTTCAATGCTCTTCAAGAAGCACTCTTCAAACTGGTTCTAAATGCAAGTAAAACTAAATTTATGTTATTTACGAATTCTAGAAATATTGATGCTGTTAGTCTATGTATAACTCCAGTAAATGGCTCTTGCATTGAGAGTCTCAGAGTACAAGTATCTTGGTATCTGGATTGATCATAAACTCAAATTTAAGTATCATATTGATAACCTTGTCAGCAAGCTGCGTCAGAAGGTTGGCTTCTTGTACAGAAACAAATCCTGTTTTCCCTTGTTGTACAGAAAAATAATTGTTGAAGCAACTTTCCTGTCTGTCTTGGACTATGGTGATGTGATCTATAGACATGCTGCATCTTCAACGCTAAAGACACTTGACTCAGTCTATCACTCTGCCCTTGTAATTAGCACCTGCGGAAAATATAACACTCACCATTGTCTTTTATATAACATGGTTGGTTGGTCATCCTTGGAAATTAGGCAAAATAGGCATTGGTATCTGTTTATTTATAAGGCGCTTTCTTTATTATTACATTTCTGTACTGTTTTTATTTTTTTATTTGTTTCTGATTTTTCTCCCAATTTAGTAGCCAATTGAAACCCTATTCTAATTCAATTCCCCCCATGTAGCAACCGCTAGAGAGCCACCGCTATACAACCCTGTCAGCCGGTAGTAGGAAAGAGGCCGCCACGTCCTCTACAGGGAGCGACTCCTCGAGCTCCTGACCGTGATTCCAACTCGCCCAGGGCCTTTTTGTGCGCAGCGATTCTCTCCGAGCCCCTCCCCCCACCCAGAAGCAGCCGCCAATTGCTGCTCCCACAGGGCACCGGCCATGCTCGGAACTGGCAGGTCCGGGGCGGGTCCGGGGCGTGAACCCCGATCCTCGGAGTACAACCGTTGTACCACCGCGGCGGCCATTTCTGTACTGTTAAATCAGAATCTTGGCGCTTACCTCACTCGATCAAATGATTGGCTTACACGAGAGGTCCCCTGTATGCATACGGAACTTAGCAAGACTGCCTTCTTATTTGCTGCTCCACACTCCTGGAACCTGCGACAAAGCACTTGTAAAATAGACTCTCTCCCATCTATTGGTCGGTTCAAGGCAATGACTAGGGACCATTGTGTTTCTATTTGTACCTGCTTTGTTTGATCCTTGTTGAAATGTGTGTTTATTATTGTTATTGTTGTTATTATTGTGTTTGTTGTTGTTGCACTGTACTGTATATGTGTATCCTTGTGCACTCGGCCCCACCGAAAATGAGGGTCTCCCTCAGTGGTCCCCGAGTTTTAAATAAAGGCTTAATAATAATAATTCTTGAGCAAGGTACTTAACCTGAATTGCTTCAGTATATATCCAGCTGTATGAATGGATACATGTAATAAGAAGTTGTGTAAGTCGCTCTGGATAAGAGCGTCTGCTAAATGCCTGTACTGTAATGTAGTCGTAAATGGCTTAAAAATTGTCTTAACCTCCTAAGACCTCGCGTCCACATGCATGGACATCACAACCCAAAATGTGATGTCCACGCATGTGGACGCGAGGTCTTAGGAGGTTAAATGACCTAACAAAAAAGTTAGCTACAACCACAAAGTTTAATCACAAGTGTGCAAATCCTTTTTACAAGCACACATTTTTTACGGAGATACGGAATTCTTATACAGAGATACAAAATAATTTTAAGAAGATACGGAATTGTGTCATTAATGTCTCTCCATACACAAACTGCTGAGCGTTCTCGGTGACAGTAATGTGTTGTGGCATTAGTGTTAGCTCCACCATCGCTAACGTTAGCTACCTCTAACGTTGCCTCGGTTGTAGCCTGGCAAGAAGCAGCTTTCTGAGCTGGGGCAAAAAAGTTTTTATTTGGGTCCGCTGCCCTTGCCAGCTCCCTTTGTTTTTTCTATTTCCTTTTTTGACACCCCGGTTCATGTACAGGCCCTGGCATGGCTAATTACATTATATGCTACTACTAGCTAGCTTTTAGTATACGACCAGCATGGCATGGCGGGTTTTTGTACTTTTGCAGTTCTCGTATATGACGTCATGTCGCGCACTGTACTTAGGCCTTTACCATTTTCGGGGAGGGGGAAGATTCATTAATATGCTACATTTTCTTAAAGCAAAAAATAAAAATGGTAAAATATGTAATTGTTTTTTTGTTGTAGTAAGTAATAACATTAATGAATCAAAATATGTTTTGGTAAACATCACTTAGGTTAAACGTCACGTAAGTGGCTTATACCTAAGCTGACTGCATGGGCCCCCCCTACGCAGGTGAAAAAATAGTATACTTTTTTGTTATAAAAATATAATTAAAGTATACAAAAGTCATTACTTAATTTGAAGTATATTTAAAGTGCACTTAAAAAGAATTGTCATTCAGTGGAACTTTAATGTACTAAAGATAAGTGTACTAATTCTGCAACACTTGTAGTAGTATTTAGGTATACTTTTAAAAAGTATACTTTGTTGTAAGTGTATTATAAATTGTATTTTAGTGTACTTTATCAAAGTGTACTAAATTGGAAATACTTATAGTGGTCATTTATTGTACTTATAAAAAGTGTACTATTTTCAAGCATAAATAGCACACTATTAGTAAGCTTTATTAAAGTGTACTTTTATTTCACTTAATTAAAAGTGTTTTTCAGTACACTTACAAATAGTGCACTTTATTGTAAGTATATTTAAGTTGTACTCTAGTGTACTTCCAAAAAAGTATATTAAATCTGAAATACTTTTAGTGGTAATTTATTGTACTTATAAAAAGTGTACTTTTTTCTACGTGTATTTCAAGTTGTACTTCAAAAAAAGTACAAACCCCAGTTCCAAAAAAGGTGGGAAAGTATGTCAAATGCACATAAAAGCAGAAAGCAGTGATTTGTAAATTTGTTTTTACATATACTGTGTTTAATTGGAAACAGTAGCCTACAAAGAAAATATATTTAAAGTTTTACCTTTATTTAATAGATTAAGCTGTAAATTACATGGGAATAGTATGGAACCCACAGTTGGCTAAATGGCTGTAAGTCATCAAGGGTCTGATGTATCAAACGAGCCTCAAACCATCACTTTGTTACCAGATATGCAGTAGATATGGATGGATCACTTTAAGGGTTGTTTCTCCTGAATCATTTTCCTATTGAACTCTATGGAAAAATAAGTCAGGAGAAACAACCCTTCAAGTGATCCATCCATATCTACTGCACATCAGGCAGCAGTGATGGTTTGAGGCTTGTTTGATACCTCAGACCCTTGATAATAATAATAATAATAATTGATAGGTTTTATATAGCGCTTTTCTAAGTACCCAAAGACGCTTCACATTTTTTGATGTGGTCTCTACCACCACCAATGTGTAGCACCCACCTGGGTGATGCAGCGGCAGCCATTTTTGTGCCAGAATGCTCACCACACATCAGCTGAGGTGGAGAGGGAGAGAATGAATTTTTTTGCCAATTAAACTGGGGGATGATTAGGTGGCAGATTGAAAGAGCCAGGTTTGGGAGTTTGGCCAGGACACCGGGGAAACCCCTACTCTTTACGAGAAGTGTCATGGGATCTTTAATGACCACAGTGAGTCAGGACCTCGGTTTAACGTCTCATCCGAAAGACGGCATCTCCTACAGCACAGTGTCCCCATCACTGCACTGGGGCATTGGGATTTTTTATTTGACCAGAGGGAAGATTGCCCCCTACTGGTCCACCAACACCACTTCCAGCAGCAACTTGGTTTTCCACAGGAGGTCTCCCATCCAAGTACTAACCAAGCCCGCACCTGCTTAGCTTCAGCCATTCAGCAGGAGCAGAGTGCACGGTGGTATGGCTGCTGGTACTTGATGACTTACATAATTCTAAATAAAGGACTCTAAACACCATCTGACACCCAGCTTTACTGAATTGTAACGTTCGGGTTGAGCGGGACACTTTTGTAGACTTTTGTCTATTTTATCATTAAAACGCATTATTGTGCATGTGATAAAAACCAGTGTTTATTCATATAAACCCTTCTCTCTCTGTGGTCAGGCTTGGAGTGAAAATGTAATGGGGAATTGCATCTCTATTCATGAGAAACATCCCTGTCACTCTCCTATGGAAGAGTAATAATCATAATGTTGTTACGTACAAGAAAGGGGATGGGGGTGACTTTACTAGGCTAAATGTAAGTGAAAGATGGCAACAGTTTCTGAAACTTACGTATATCTCTCACCCTTTCCCCCAATCAAGGAGTGTGGATTTTGGAATGTTCGAAGCCCTTGGCAAAAATCAAAGTTTAGGCCTCAGGCCTGTCTCCACTTGCTCTTGAAACTCTTCTATTGCTCCTCTGAGGTCTTTCTCCCTTGCTACCTGTGTGCTGCTCACCTCTCTTTATTTTGTTTATTCCCAACACTTCCCTCTTCTCTTTCCGTTAACTTGCTGTGTGGGTGCAATATTTTCTGTAATTGATTTAAGATGGGAGCTGCTGCTACAATTTAGCCTGTATTTATGTACATACAGGTATAAAAGCTAGTTCCAAGTTCCCAGTCAACCAGGTTCCAACCCTCCATGTGGGCTATTCAGAGTTACTGACAGTGTTTCTTATGAGCAAGTGGAAAAGTCAGTTTCTGAAATATTTAAAGAAACGGAGGGTGAATAGATTGTATTGCTGTGAACAATATAGCAATATTGTATCCGTGAAAGCTAACTACATGACTAATTATGTTCAATGTAGCCAACAATGTTCACTGGCATCCGATGCAAATCTAAATCTAAAACAGATACTAGCTAGCTTTCTCTATCTGTCATTTCTCTGAATATGTAAGTCATTGACTTCTCGATTAATGTATTTGCTCACACTGTCTGCAGCTCTGAACCACTTGTCTACAGTGGGAACGAGGCAAACTTAGTGGGTGGAGCAAAGCAATTTGACAGATTGTGCTCGTTATATCGAGAGTATTTTGATGTTGATTGGTCACAGACTTCAGGAAGTAACAGCATGCAAAGGATATGCGACCAAATATTAAATATCGTCACCTTCTTAAAATAATCGCCTAAGTCATATTTTCAAGTTTTTCAGAAAACAGAATAAACTGAACCAAATACAGAATATATGATATTTGTTAATCATTTCACACAAAAAGGGTATATCAATAGATGACTATTGACTTACAAATAACGCTGTCTGTCAATTATGTAACATAAGAGGATTAAAGACTAAATAACTACACAACATTTATAGCCTAGCCAAATATTGTAGTAAACATTATCACTTACCATTCGGGGACGAGTCCAGAATCATGGAAATGACTTCATTTATGTTGATTTTCTTTGTGCATCTTGAAGCAGCCGCCATATTAATAACTTGTAAAAATGCCTAAGTCAAAATTTATTGTGACTTAGGCAAACATACAAACAGCCTAAGAGCACTCTTGACTTAGGCGATTACATTACCGGGGTAAAACAGCATGATCCTTTCAATTAAGGATCTAGGCAACTTTACCAGAGGTGGCCAGCATCATGAAGAGCTGATTTAAGCAAAAATCTCATGTTCCTCAAAAAATGACTTAGGCGATTATTTTAAGAAGGTGACGATATGATACTTTAAAAATTAAAAGTTAAAGCAAAGGGTATGAATACTTATGTAAATGAGATTTCAGTTTTCGAAATCTCATCTGCAAAAATTTCTAAAAACATGTTTTCACTTTGTCATTATGGGCTATTTTGTGTAGAATCTTGAGACAAAAAATTAACTCAATCTATTGTAGAATATGTCTGTAATGTAATAAAACGTGGAGAAGGTGAAAGGGGTGGGCAGACTTTCTGGCTTGACTGTATGTAGCCAGCAAGACCAACCGCATAATACAAGCAGTACTACTTACATATCGGGAAGGGAAAAGTCCCGTCAGGGAGTGCCGTTAAATGCCGTTACGCTGGGGTGTCATTTATTATTCAAAGCATTCAATAAGATATTGCAAACACCGTTGCTAAGGTTGTAATGATGTCCGATATTGGATAAAAGAATCGTCAATTAATCCAGAATGAACTGGAACGCATTAGACAGGTTTGCAGATTGTGGGGGGGTTTTACTCGTCAACGTTCCAGATAGTGTAATAGCTTTATAAAGTGCTGTGTATTTCCCAGATTGTCCCAGACAATAAATTATCATTGAATTTTGAAAGGGAAATCTATATGTGTAAAACCAATGGTAGGATTGGATATTTATTTCATATTTAGTAGTGGAATGACTTGGTATAATTACACAAGAATTTCACGTTTATTTAGCATTTCAGTGAGCAGGGCTTTTCACTGCTTTTTTGGCATACGATCAGGCTATTGTTGGGTTTATTTTGTTGCTATGATGGAATACTAATTTTTGGTGATTAAAAAAAATTGTATTTATGATCTCATACATAGACGCTATTGTCCACTGTGTCACACATGGGTAGGTATAGTTGCAGGCGAGACTGGATGAGGGGTTGCTTGTTGAATGGATTTGCTACAGAACAATAGTGACTTAGAAACTCGCATATAAGCCAGCTTCGGGGTAATGCCCAACTTATCACCGTTGTGTTCCGCTGCAAACGGTGAGGATGCAGGCTTTGTTCTTGAGGCACTTCACTTTTATTAACACCAAAGGACATTACACAGCTTACAGCTCTGTTTGGCTACCAGCTTTTTAAGAGAGACATTAAAACCTGCGACCAACCACTCATCTCACTAAGTCCATTCTTCCAACAAGATGGCGGGGAAGGGCTATCATATACGGTGCCTTAATATTTGCTGCAGCAATCTCCACTATCTTACTAATACTAGTAAGGAGTGAGAGTCTTTGTAGTTATAATGAGAGTGGTAATTTATTTATTTCTTGCTAAATAAAGTTTAATGTCAATGTGAAGTAAAACCCCAACTAATTTTAACATACACACCAATGGTCAACTTTTACAAATCTATTTTGGTTAATTTTTACATAAACACACACAACAATAAATAAATATGATGCCTGTAGAGCCTAGAAAAATAGTCAGCCATCTGTGCTGTCAACCTGAATTTCAGATAAGTGTGAAACATAAAGACACAAACAACATCAATACCGATCTCACAGTAAAATAATTATAGCCTACTGCTATACTGCATACCGATGGATCAAATTTGTTTTGATCTTGCAACTTATCTTTAGACCACAGGACAAGCAATTGCAAAAAAGCTGTCAAAAACCATATGGGGAAGAGAGCAATGAGTGAGCATGATTATAATTTGGATTTAACATTAGTCATTAGAAATATTCTTATTACTGAAAAGGTGAATCATTTAAATATGCATGTGGAAACATCCAAGCACGGAAGTAATGTGTACAGACATAGTTATATTTGGGAAGGATTCAGTAAGCCACACAAAACCAGTTGGGGGACTCAGTATTCTGCTGCAGTGTACCATTACATTAGATTTTATTCAAGGTTTGTGGAGATGGAGATGAGCATTATATCCAGTATTGATGTATTAAAGGAGTTTTGAACATTGCTGGAAGAAATTAACAGTTTAGATTAATGCCTCACTCTCACTTACTGTTACCGACTTTGTTTTGTCAAGAAGCGATCTCGAAGTGTAGGAAGACGAAAGTCCTGAGCTATTTATAACTGGCAGGAAACTCAAAACAGGTGCGAGGAATAATAGCTGGGCGATATCCAAACACCGAAATGGAGAAAAAAATCAGATAGATCGCCCCGCCACCATGACGACCGCAGAAACAGCAGAGTCTGCGAATAACTAAGACAGATGCTGAAATTAGTGTATCTCCTTGTGGGAAAGTTTTCACACATCTATCCATGAAATAAGAGACAGTAAACCATTCATGAAATAACAGCCAGCAAACTGACAATAATACATTTAAATACCAAGCCAGGGCTGTGCGCAGAGTTTTGGGGGGCATACACTCAAAAAAGGTAACTTGACTATCCAAAATAAAGCACTGGAGCACTCATTGAAAGTCTGCACGTTTATTGCAGGTTGTTGACTAGCGTCTTCCTCAGAGTCAACAGTAGGAACACAGAGAAAAGGGGGAGGTAATATATACCCTCCCACTTGGTGATGAAATTAACAGCCATTTTGAAACGGAAAAAGCAATAATAATAATAATAGTAACAATAAAGTGATAATGATAATAATGGTAGTAACATTAGGCAAAATAAAAGAAAATGGCACATCACAATTATCAGATTATGAAAACAAAAAAATTAAAAGTAATTTACAAATAAACATATTACACATATTAAACATATAGCCTCAGTGTTTCTCCTATGGTAGAGCAGGTATGGTAGGTGGCCTTTTTCTAACCAATGCAGGCAGGCTCAATGCTGACTAAAGGGATAAGGTCAGAGAAAAAAAAGTTTATTTGGTTGCCCTTAAATCCCTACCAGGAATGATGGGGGAAACACTGTATGTTTAATCATTTTAGCTAATGCCATTATTTACAGATATTTACATGTTCCAAATATTGAATTCAACAGAACCTAAATGTAGAATAATTTAGAGGAAACAGGTGAGACCTGTCTCACCTTTGGCCTCTGGTAAAACTATCACTGGACCCCCTGCAGTTCGCCTACCAACCAAAGTTGGGAGTGGAGGTCGCCATCATCTTCCTGATTCACCGCGCATATGCGGACCTGGACGGGGCGGGTAGCACAGTCAGAGTCATGTTTTTTTTACTTCTCAAGTGTGTTAAACACCAGAACGTCCCTTTCTCTACATTCGCAAGTTAGTACACTCAGTATGTGCCTTGTGAGCTGACAGAGACCATTCTAACCAATCAAACGTGAGCTTGATGTTCTTACCTTTAATGCTGATTTTAGAGTGGTTAATATTGGCCTTTAATCACTCCCTTTCACGGCACTCCACTGTCACATGACACAGAGAGCTAATGCGTTAACTAATGTTACCTGAAGACAAAAGTTTATGATCAATTTATTAACGTTACCTAGCATTATCAAAAGCTAAAAAGATTAAGCAAACGATTACGGCATTTTTTTGTAACATTAACATTACTAAAAACGTAACTGATGTAGTTGCTGTGGCTGCTGAAACAGTTGGTGATGGCGATGTGGATGGTGTACAGTTTTCGGAGAGTGTCTGAAGGACTTTGAATGGCTTAAGCTGCTTACAAAATGACTAGCTTCAAAATCTCCCAACGCTCACTTTACCATTGTTTTCCTATTAAGAGAGCGTTGTGCCTCCGTTCCGACCTCAGTGTACCGTAGTGTTCAAATCAGGCGCTGTAACGCTCCGCTCAAAGTTCAAATTGGTTGAACTTCGACCCCGTTTGGCGCTGACCTTTCTGAGTGTAACGAATGATTTTACAGTGTGATGTAGCCCACGGCGGCGTGAAATATAGACATTGAAAGTCAAAATGGAGAAGAAACTGGAAAAGTTGATCTTGTGTGCCTGCTCAGAATTGTATGACACCACTTCAAAGTCAACCCTGACGAAGACACTGTGTGAGACGTTTTTTCTTTTTCTTATAACACATTGGTAATAAATTAGGGGAGCATAAAGTGTGTGCGACTTTCTTTGTTCATTTATGCGTCTTCTCCAGTTTGTCTGCACCTCGCAAAAGTTTTCGGGGTGTGCGTCTCCAGCTCATATATTTTATTTACCTATAAAGTCTTACCACGACCTCGCGAAAAAAGAAAAAAACGATGCATGGCGCAAAGTTAGCATCGAGATGGGACTACCAGGTTTGTAGATTCGGCTGTAATATTTGATATTTATTAGCTACCCGGCATACAACTATTTTTTTGATCCCATTATACCCATTATATTATATAGTGATTACATACAGTCAAGCCGGAAAGTCTGCACACGCCTTTCATCTTCTCCACATTTTATTACGTTACAGACATATGCTACAATAGATTGAGTTCATTTTTTGTCTCAAAGTTCTACACAAAATGGCCCATAATGACAAAGTGAAAACAGGTTTTTAGACATTTGTGCTAATTGTGCTAATAAAAATCTAAATGCAAAATATCATATGTACACAAGTGTGCACACCCTTTGATATGACACCCAAAAGTGAGCTGGGGTGAATTTTGTTTCCACTCATACTGCTTGAGATGTTTCTACAACTTAATTGGAGTCCACCTGTGATAAATTCAATTGATTGGACATGATTGGGGGTTGCCAACACCTGCCTATATAAGGTCCCACAGTTGACAGTGCATGTCAGAGCAAACCCCAAGCCATGGGGTCAAAGGAATTATCTGCAGACCTCAGAAACAGGATTGTGTCAAGGCATAGATCTGGAGAAGGGTACAGAAAAATATCTGCAGCTTTACAGGTCCCAGAGAGTACAGTGGCCACCATCATTCGTAAATGGAAGAAGTGGTTTGGAACCACCAAGAATCTTCCTAGACCTGGCCGCCCGGCCAAACTGAGGAATCGGGGGAAGACGGGCCTTAGCCAGGGAGGTGAGCAGGAACCCAAGAAACACTCTGACAGAGCTCCAGCGTATCCTTGTGGAGATGGGAAAACCTTTCAGAAGATCAACCATCCAGGCAGTACCAATCAGGCCTTTATGGTAGAGTGGCCAGACGGAAGCGCCTCCTTAGTAAAAGGCACATCACAGCCCGCTTGGAGTTTGCCAAAAGGCACCTAGAGGACTCTCAAACGATGAGAATCAAGATTCTCTGGTCTGATGAAACCAAAATTAAACTTTTTGGCCTGAAGATCAAGCATCACGTCTGGAGAAAACCAGGCACTGCTCATCACTTAGCTAATACCATCCCTACAGTGAAGCATGGCGGTGGCAGCATCATGATGTGGGGATGTTTTTCAGCAGCAGGAATGGGGCGACTAGTCCTGATAGAGGGAAAGATGAATGCAGCTAAGTACACCGAGATCCTTGAAGAAAACCTGCTCCTGAGCGCTCTGGACCTCAGACTGGACCTCAGACTGGGGCGAAGGTTCTCTTGGCACACAGCCAAGAGAACAAAAGAGTGGCTTCGGAGAAAGTCTGTGCATGTCCTTGAGTGACCCAGCCAGAGCCCTGAATCCAATTGAACATCTGTGGAGAGCTGAAAATGGCTGTGTACCGACGCTCCCCATCCAACCTGATGAAGCTTGCAAGAATATGCCAAGAAGAATGGGCAAAAATGTCCAGAAACAAGTGTGCCAAGCTCGTAGCTTCTTTCCTAAGACGCCTTGAAGCTGTAATCGCTGCCAAAAGTGCAGCAACCAAGTATTAGGCTAAGGGTGTGTACAGATATGTAACCCCTAAATAACCTATTTTTGTCAGTAAAATAAAATTGCATATTTTCTAAAAACCTGTTTTCACTTCGTCATTATTGGCTATTGTGTGTAGATGTTTGAGGCAAAAAATTTACTCAATCTATTGTAGTATAAGTCTGTAACGTAATAAAACATGGAGAAGGTGAAAGGGGTGTGCAGACTTTCCGGCTTGACTGTATCTAGGAGGCTTGTCATGTGCAGGACTGAGCGGCACGTCAAGCCTATGCTGAGCATTGCGTTGATGCCCCAACGCCAGTCATGTGTAAACAGCTTTAGGTAAAAGCTGTAAAGCCTGTGGGATGGAGATCGTAGGTAACAGAGGCGGCACATTTTAAGCGTGAGAGCTTAACTAAGCACAGAGACAGTGCAAAGCAGGAGACCAAATTTTAACCCCTTCAGACCTGAATTTTCATATTACATGTATAAATGAGGCCAAAAAAAGTTTTAAAAAGTAAACTATTATTTTATTTAATGTCCATTGCAGTGGACGTCAGATCTGAACAGTTTTGAAATCGCTATCTATATGTTTATTAATCATTTAGATTATTTCTATTTACACTAGATTTAATAGTAAAAATTTATAGATAATATGAATATTTGGCCACTCAGATAAATTAAATATGTTACCTCTCTTACATATAAAATTCTACACTCAACAACTATCTGAATCTTGGCTGTTAAGGGTGCAGCTTCATCTTCATTCACATCCCCAATATCCAAAGACTCAATTTCTGACCGATTAACAGAGGTTCCAGGAGCTCTATTGCCGTGTACAATTTTTAGGCAAATATTAACTTTTGGTACTATGCCAATATATATGAAAATGTAACATTCATAATATAAATAGACCTGTTCAGATTACATCTCTTTAGACCTGGTGTCCGTTGTAATGGACAATTACTTTTTTTTAAATCCTGTGTCTAAACTTGTTATACAATTAAACATATAATTCTTAAAATAACATGTTTACATATTATGGTTAGCACATAAAATGTAGAAATTAATCTTTAAACATATTTATAATGCTGTTATAAAAGTTACTTGCTTTGACAACTGTGAGGTATTACTGCCATGCTTCACTTTAGGGTGATGTAACTTTTTCAAATGTTAACAAATTGGGCCATACTTGCATCTGATTGGTTAGGGTCTACTAAATAACCAACCAGAAGACCATTATGTAAATCATACATTATCATAGAAAAAAAACGCAAACATGTGATGTCCATTTCAATGGACGCAGGGTCTGAAGGAATTAAATCCTGGCCCCAGGATATTGCGTAAAGCCCCAGTGGTGGCCTATACCATGCGTTTTTAAGGCTACTTTCACCGTTTTATGTTACTTGTAAACCATACTGTTATATTGTCCTTTTTTATCAATAAAATAAATCTATTACATATATTGTTGGTGCTCCTTACATATTGGTGGGTGCTCCTAAATTTTTGCTGGTGCTCCTAACGTTTTGAAGTTGGGAGCACCAGTGCTACTAAGTAAAAAAGTTAATTTCGAGCCCTGGGTGTAGTGGACTCTTTCGTTCAGTGAACCACCAGCAGCTTAACACCAGCAAGATGAAGGAGTTGGTGGTGGACTTTAGTAGGCGGAAATCTCCTGCTACACCTATTTCAATCCTGTGATGGATTTAGTATCGGAGAATCAAACGCAGAGGTGAGGGAGATATAACAAGAAAAGAAGAAAAGAAAAACAGGAACTAATTCCTGACAGCTAAACAGCTAAATGAAATCTACCCAGGAAAATAGGGCGAACTCGAATAGAACGAGTGAAACACAAATCTAAATCTCCCGAACTCAATACTAGAGCCCAAAACAGGAGACTAGAAAAGCAAAAAAAACACCTTCGGAACGTAACCACTACAATGTCCGAAAGAAGGTGAAACAAAACAAAACCACCAAAAGAAAACACTGTCTCGTAGAGAACAACACAAAAATAAATAGCGCAGAACGCTAACAGGAGGAAACACAATCCTATACCTGAAGAAGCTAAAAGCAAGTCCCTCGTGAACATAAACAAATTAATATCACAAGGTCGCTTAAACCTGGCTATACCTGGCTCAATGTACAAATGAATGACAAAGAAGCACAGGAGAAGCGGAAGTGAGGAACTTAAATACCCTGCAGGCAGCAGCACAGGTGATCTGAATAATGAGCGAGGTGAAGCAAAACCCTGAGACGGAACGAGGAAAAAATCAGATGGATTTTCAATAGGAGATGAAAGACAAGAACCGCAGCGGAAAAATAAAACAATAACCACGAACCATGACAAATCCAGGGGATGAATGTGGAGACCATTCAGGACTATAAGTACCTGGGAGTTTACCTGGACAGCAAGCTGGACTGGGCCAAGAACACCAATGCTGTGTACAAGAAGGGCCAGAGCCATCTCTACTTCCTGCGAAGGCTCCTGTCATTCAATGTATACAGTACTATGCTGAGGATGTTCTACCAATATGTGGTGGCCAGTGCAATTTTCTATGCTGTCATGTGCTGGGGCAGCAGGGTGAGAGCTGTGGACATCAACAGCATCAACAAGCTCATCAGGATCCCTTTAAGGGTTGTTTCTCCTGACTTTTTTCCCCATAGAGTTCTATAGGAAAATGAGTCAGGAGAAATAACCCTTGCAGTGATCCATCCACATCTACTCCATATCTGGCAACAGAGTGATGGTTTAGGGCTCATTCGATAGCTCAGACCCTTGATGACTTACAGCCATTTAGCCAGCCATGTGTTCCATACTGTACCAGTGTAATTTACAGCTGAATCTAGTCTCACCCCAAAATTCCCATAGAGATCCATTCAAATGCAGAGAGCTTATAGTATCGCTTGTAACAGTACCTGGAAATAAGATATTGAGAGTGATGTTGATGGGTCACAGACTTCAGGAAGTAACAGCATGCAAAGGATATGCAACCAAATATTAAATATGATACTTTAAAAATATTGTAAAGCAAAGGGTATGAATACTTATGTAAATGAGAGATTTCAGTTTTCGATTTTTAATACATTTGCAAAAATTTCTAAAAACATGTTTTCATTGTGTCATAATGGGCTATTTTGTTTTGAATTTTTTGACAAAAAATGAACTCAATCTATTGTAGAATATGTGTGTAATGTAATAAAACATGGAGAAGGTGAAAGGGGTGGGCAGACTTTCCGGCTTGACTGTAAAGGAAGTCATGGCCACAAGACAGCAGAAGAAATAATGACAAAATCAGAGGAGGATGTTTTAGAATTGAGTATTCAAAGACAGAATGCACATTTGTAGGAGAACACAAAGAAAATATTCCAGACTGCATATATGGTGACCAAAAAACAGCAGTCATTTGCCTTAATGCCTGATTTAGTTGATCTCCAAGAAGCCAATGGTATAACATTGGGAGGTGTGCTTCAGTCAAAGAAGAGCTGTGGGGACGTATGCGAGTTTATTGGAGAGGAAATGAGAAAAATATTGGTGAAACACCTAGTTGAAAATGATTCGAAAATTGGAGTGCTTATCGATGAGTCGACTACAGCGAGCCACTTGACAGTGGCAATTGTCTGTATCAGATGTGCAATTGACAGAGGCCCACCCACAACTGTGATCTTTGACATCCTTCAGTTAACAGAAACAACAGCAAAGGCCATAATACGTATACTCTTAAAGTGTTTGCACCAGCACTTTTCAGAAGAGTTTCTCAAACGCAACTGGATCTCCTTCACTTCAGATGGTGCATTGGCTATAGTTGGCCGTGTATCTGGAGTCTCCACCCAACTGAAACAGCTCCAACTGAATCCAAATCTCATTGTATGGCACTGCTGTAACCACTGGCTGGAACTCACAGTGGGGGATACCATCAAGGAGAACGGCAAAGTCAACTTTCAGGCGTTCATGGACAAGTTGTTTTCCCTCTACCACGCATCTCCAAAAAATGAGCTACACAAGAGTGCTGAATAACTCTCTGAAATGTTTCTCACCATAGGAAGAGTTCTTGGGGTGAGATGGGTAGCCTCAAGTGAGTGTACCCTGAGAGCAGTGTGGCAATTGTTCCCTGCCTTACATGAACATTTTGAGAGAGCGGCTGAAGATGCTCGATGAGACAGCAGAGAGCAAAACATGTACAGTTGTGTTAAAAAAAATAGCAGTACAACATCAGTAACCTGATTTTATCAGTAACCACTGTTATTAGTAGTAGTGATATTTCTGTATGGCAAATAATTTACTTGTAGATGTAATAGTGTAATAGAAAAACAACAGACTCAACTGTCATGACATGCATGCTGCTTGTTCTGAGTAATTGACTCATTCATTGAAAGAGGCGTGTTCAAAATAATAGCAGTGTGGAGTTTAATTTGAGAATTCATTAATTCTGTGAAAAAACAGGTGTCATTAATTGTCCTTTATTAAGCAAATGTTTCACACATTGTTATAAAATATATTTCCTTCTGAATTGCTAAGTAAAATGGGCCGTTCCAAACATTGTTCGGAGGAACAACGTAATTTGATTAAAAAGTTGATTGGATTGGGGAAAACATATAAAGAAGTGCAGAAAATTATAGGATGCTCAGCTGAAAAGATCTCAAATGATTTAAAATGGCAACAAAAACCTGAAACACGCAGAAGAAAACAAGCAACTACTGTTAAAACGGATCGAAGAATAGTCAGAATGGCAAAGATTCAGCCAATCATCACCTCCAGAAAGATCAAAGATGATCTAAAATTACCTGTGCTGTTACAGTCAGAAGACGTTTGATCTAAGCTAAGCTATCAGCAAGAAGCCCCCGTAAAGCACCATTGTTGAAAAAACGGCATGTGCAGAATCGGTTAAAATTTGCCAAGGAAGGATTGGCCCAAAGAGAAATGGCGTAAAATTCTGTGGACTGAAGAGTAAAATAGTTTTTTTCAATTGAATTTTTTTCGACAGTATGTCAGACGACCCCCGGGTACTGAATTCAAGCCGCAGTACACTGTGAAGACAGTGAAGCATGGTGGCGCAAAAATCATGGTATGGGGATGTTTTGTATACTACGGCAGTGTTTTTCAACCTTTTTTGAGCCGAGGCACATTTTTTACATTAAAAAAATCCTGAGTCACACCACCAACCAAAAGTGTTACTAATTAAGTGAAGTTAATAGGATAAGATAATTTCCCACGGCACACCTGACGATCTCTCACGGCACACTTTGTGTGCCGCGGCACAGTGGTTGAAAATCACTGTACTACGGTGTTGGGCCTATTTATCGTATACCAGGGATCATGGATCAGTTTGAATACATCAAAATACTTGAAGAGATGATATTGCTGTATGCCGAAGAGGAAATGCCCCTGAAATGGGTGTTTCAACAAGACAACGACCCCAAACACACGAGTAAGCGAGCAACATCTTGGTTCCAGACAAAAAGGACTGAGGTAATGGAGTGACCAGCTCAATTCCCCAACCTCAACCCCATTGAAAACTTGTGGGTTGACATTAAAAATACAGTTTCTGAAGCAAGACCCAAAAATTCACAGGAACTGTGTAATGTAGTTTGTTCATCCTGGTCTGAAATACCTGTTTCTAGGTGCCAGATGTTGGTTGACTCGATGCAACGCAGATGCGCAGTGGTTAAAACAATGGTTATGCAACTAAATATTAGTTCAGTAATTTAAAGTGAAGTGAAATCTTGAAAAATTTCTTCAGTTTATACAGTAAGTGTTTGAGTTTGAAGAGAAAAATGTCGACACTGCTATTTTTTTGAACAGATTAATATTCCTTTTCTTTGCTTCCTGTAAAAGAATAATGCAGACTTGATAAAATTTGTTAATGCTTTGATTTGGAATTGAATGTGTAATGTTTCCACTACATTTGAAATATGGAACTAAAAGCTATTAAAAAATATTTGCACTTTATTCACTTTTTTTAACGCACTGCTATTTATTTGAACATTACAAACTGAACTGTACAAAGGTCTTGCTGCCAGACTTACTTCTACAGCCTTTGTCAGTAACATTGGATTAATGAGAGATGCTCTCACTGAGTTATCTGAACTGTCACTCAAGTTACAGTGTGACAATATCAGTCTTCCAATAGCCCACTTGATCTGTCAAAAGGTAAAGGTGTTTGAAGCATGTGCTTTAAGGGAATTTGCAAGAGCTGCCTCAGAAGCCACAGAGAACAAGGAGTTCCAGGGTGTACCCCTACGAGAAAGAGAAAGAGAAAAGGGCCATCTGATTTCTGTTGTAAAAGGAATTTCCAAAAGTTTCTCTTCACTATGACAGATAGATTTTTTTGATGTTCAGATATGTTTCCTGCATTTTTAAGCTTTTGAATCTTCTTAAGAATAATAATAAGTACAAATAAAAATGAATTAAAAATGTTAAATTCGTGGTTGCAAATGAAATAAAAATAAAATGGTTAAAAAGAAAAGAAAAAGACTAAAGTTTGCACTTTTTCTATTTCATTCATTTTTAGGTTAGGCAAGTGATGCAAGTCTCTGGCCCCATCCCAATACTATTTAATAACTTAATGTCCCCCTTTTCTTCACGAGCACTGATCTGAAACTAATTAGATAGGTGAAAGCAGACTAGATAGTGTTGGTAACATAAATTGCTTTCACCTTTCCGTTTTCACCTTAGATCAGTGCAGTGCTCATGAAGGAAAGGATGAAAGGAGACAAAGCTATTTAAAAGTATTGGGAAGGTGTGTGTGTTTGTGTAACTTTATACATACACCTCTGTGACTTAAATGTTTTGTGCTATTTTGTATAATTATAATTTTTTAATGATCTCTTTATTCATCTCAAAGTGCATCAGAATTATGCATGAGAACATCTTTGACGCCCCACCGCATAGCTTGTGTGCTCCACGTTATGCGTCGGTTCCAGGTGAACGCAGAGTTTTTCAGGGACTTCTGGGCCTGATTGTGGCTGCCTCAGTGGTCGTGCCTCCCAGATGCCTTGCGGCCAGACTGCTTCAAATGTGGTTGAACGCCATAGCGCTGCACCCCAAGCGGGACCGTCACGCTTGAATCAAGGTGACACGTCGGTTTTGCCAGCTACTCCACCCAGGGCAATGAGTCAGCTCTCTGTCAAAGGGGATCCGGATGGTGACTATACCATCATAGCGCATGGTGTTAACGATGGACGCTTGGCTCACCGGTTGGGAAGCTGTCTGTCAACACCGACCAGCTCAGGGATTGTGGTTGCGAGTACATCAGTCGGATCACATCAATGTTCTCGAACTACGAGCAGTTTCTCTTGCACTGAGGCACTTCTTGCCCGTGCTCCGGGGAAAACATGTGATGATGTTGGGCAACACCTCTGTAGAATCCGCAATTACTAAACCAATGAGGGAATAGCTCGGAGCGAAAGTTTAAACGTGATGTATTCCACTCTTGCTGTGGGAAAAGGTAAAAGTTATTTAGAAATATTATTATTTTATTTACTCGTTTATCTGACTCCATTTATAATTATAATTTAGAATTTTGGTTAAACATGCGTGTAGCTCGGAGTGGTTACACTCAACTTGCCCTTAGGTACCATCATTACTTCAATATATGTTTGCCGGAATCAACATTATTGCTGAAGCTCAGTTCGGTGGCGAACGCAGAGGTTGGGGGTCTAGTCAACACAATACATGATATTAATTTATCATAGATAGTTGCGAGCCCCAGTCTGAGTACATTTAAAGGGCTCCTTAAGGCAAATTTGATAAGAACCGGCATTAATGCCCATGGGTTCCCATATCAAATCACCAGAACCTGGTTCCTTAAGGCAAATTTGATAAGAACCGGCATAAATGCCCATGGGTTCCCATATCAAATCACCAGAACCATGCACTACTCTGGGTGTATTTAAAGAGTTCCTTAAGGCAAATTTGACAAGAATCGGCGTAGGACGCCCATGGATTCTCTTCACATCAAATCACCAGAACCGATACACCAACCCGACCTTTACAATTGGACCGTCACTTGCCGTCTACCGAACTTGTGTTATGCCACGTCTGTACCAGGCCGCTGATCAGTCGGTCCTGGGTCAGAATTGTCCCCCTGAGTCTTCAGTAGTAATTTAGGCTGAAAAGGGTATAAGATGGATGAGAGCCACGCACGTTAAATATAAAAAGAATTGGATAACAGGCAGGGAGGTCATTAGCTTGGAACGCTGCAGCTCAGATCATGCAGACAATTGAAGCTGGGAAAAAGGATTAAAAGAAAGATGCAGTTGATATGAAAACATGGTAATTTATTAATGACAAATAATCACTGGTTAAGACTGTGAGAGCAAACACGAACACATTCAATGCCTATAACTAAACACAGGATAACATGCTGTCAAGACAAATAAACACAAACAAGTTCACAAACAAAGTATATCACCAAGTGATTCCGTACGGTGTGACTATGGTACCAGGAGAACTGTTAAGCAGATTCTCCTATATGAAAATGACTATGATGCCACTACAGCACCAGGAGACCTGTTAAGCAGATTCTCCTATATGAAAAATGACTATGGTGCCACGATAGCACCAGGAGACCTGTTAAGCAGATTCTCCTATATGAAAAATGACTATGGTGCCACGATAGCACCAGGAGACCTGTTAAGCAGATTCTCCCCGAGTCTCCCTTGGGGATCTTCTTAAATGTAGTTCAGCGCCGATATGCCCACTCCACAAGTCCCTTTGTTGTCCAAATAAGGTCTGGCAGGAAGAGCAGTTTCACCACGCAGGGACCCCCTCCAGGGAGAGAAACAGAGTCTCCCTCCCCAATCTAGTGACAGTAATAAGACTCTTTGAACGACGGCGCGTGATCTCATGATCTTCTCTATCATATCTAGATATCCGGTGAGGTCCCGGTGATGGCCACTCTTGGTTCCAGATATTTATATGGACAAGCGCATCCCTGATAACCTATACAATCCTCCTTCCACATTCTTTATTTCTCCCCCTCCAATACTTTCACATACCACACACTTCAATTAGTATTATCCAGGTTCACCACATTTATCATATTATCCACAATTACGTTATACTTCCACAATTACCAATCTACATGCACATACACATGATTCAATATACATATACAGCTTTGTTTAATATGTTCACCATTCAGTCCAGAATCTAGGCTGTAAAAGTCCTGTGAGTTCTGATGTCCAGTTGTAGGTTCGACCCCCGCTGTAGTTTACGAGGCCGTGAGAAGTCAGAAGAACAGGCTCTCAGACCCCCAAGTAAATTGTTTTATTGCACCCTCCAGGAAATCACCAACAGCTGCAAAGTTTTAGGACTGATAACACTTTTTCCAGCCTTACAGATCCCCCGTTTGGCCCCGTGGGACAAACAAACACAGTCCCAAGGGGTCATAAAAAGTGGCGCTGGTTCCATGCTGGTGTTTATGGTCCCAGTCCCAGCAACTTGGCAACTGGAGACGGCTGAGAACTAATGCAGCATGGGTTGGGGTGCGCTGGGAGGTAGATGAGGTGTTGGAAATATCAGCACTTCACCAGGGTGAGGGCACATATGAGGGTGCTAGCAATGGCAATCCTCAGAACACCCAGTCCCACCATGTGGAGGCACCCTGGGCCGAGCGGGTAGAGGAGCTGGACAGGATTTCCGCTGTTCTTTGGCCATGTTCACCTCTACCTGGGCCGGTGGAGGTGATAGTTCATTTACCTGTTGAACAATCATCCCACAGTGCATCCGACATCTGGACTGCTGGATTACATCACAGTAGCTGTATTATACAAACATCAATATATGCAAATATGATAAATGTGGAAGCTTACATGTAAATATGACAAATGTGGAGGCTTTCTGAACAATTCAGTGATACTCTTTGCTATCTACCCATCTGTTTTGTAAGGTTAATCAAAGTATGAAGAGATGCGGAATTATGGAATGTCTACACAGAACTGACAGACAGGGACATTGGGTTTGAATTTTTAAGACCGTATGCCTATTGCATATATAACATACTGTAATTATACTATATTGTATTGCCCTCTATTACCCCCCCATTGCATGCTTGAAACCAGGATGGAAATAGACCGAAACAGAAAACAGTTTAACTGAAACAGTCATTCATTATAAATGATTTTACAGTTGTAAAATACAATGTAACACCAAAGTTGTATGTTGTTGAGAGCATTGAAATATACAAAACTTTTGGTTTCACACACAAAACACATATGTCTGAATGTACATTGTTCTATATGTGCTGCAGTTATGTGGTTTTGGATGTGTGTTGATATAGTGGTGTTGAGTGCAGATTTCACTTAGCTCCTTCGAGCCTCCCTCTCTGTCGGGCGCAGCTCCAGGCTGGAGCGCAGCGGCCATGTGTTCCACTACAGGGACGCAACTCATGTGCTCCATTACCGGGACGCAACTTATGTGCTCACTGCTCTATGCGACCCGACTGGCCAGTGATCCAGTCGATAGAAATCCCTAGCTCAGTGTCACACCGAGCCCCGTAGTGGTAATCAGCCACCCGGTTGGGAACCGACGGTCTGGTCCCTATCCCACTTTGCTATGGGTATAGAAACATTTACCGTTTTTACCAGCCTTGTCTGTTTAACAGAGGTTGTCTCTTATGCAACTGTGCGAGGTGTGTACTGTCGTCATGGTGCTAAGTGAATCTAAGGTGATATTCTGAATTGGATGGGTGGATCCTTTTACACTAATAAATGTGTTGTAAACTTTACTCTAGTGCTACACCAGGGGGCCTGTTTATGGTTCAGATTTCCTAAACGAGGTTTGAATGTCTTTACGGCCCCTACAGGTATTTCCACCCATCTTACTCAGATCAAAGAATGGTCAATCGCTTTGGATCAAAGCGTCTGTTAAATGCCTGTAATGTAATGTAATATAATGTGATGTGGTTATAGCCTGGTCTTGATGATTCAAAACAAATAATCATACACTCTCTATAGCATGTAGGTTCACCTCTCTTTAAAAAAACAAAGATCTTCAACAAGATAGAGGGAGGGGGAAGTGAGGAGAAATAACACAAAAAGAGACCAGTAAGCCAGTATGTGCTAGAAAATGACCCTACCATCAGCTTTTAAATGAAAAGGTCAAATATGCATGGCATTTGATTAATTTTACAGCATTAACTGGCTTCTTGGCGTCAGACAGACATTCTAACACATGTTTTTGTGCTAGGGAAATGTACACAAAAATACATCCATGAAATTTAATAAATATGCCTCAGTTAACTGAATGGGCACCCAAGTAGGTATATTAGTGAATCCCAACATTCCCTACATGACATGCCCAGGCATCATTTATGGATTTAAAGCAAGTGTATTACACTTTAGCCTTATGGTTTCACAGATGTATATCTTAAGACACAAATTAACAACAAAGGAAGACACCAATATGGGGGTAAAAAAGTAACTACAGAAGAAAGACTTCTGTTTTTGCATGAAAATAGCCAATGCAAAAATGGCATGCAGGTTTTTAAAGATGTGCTTTCCTATGAAAGCGTGGCCTGGATTTTAGAGCAGTGCCACAGATGCCATTGTCACGTGATTTATTGTTAATCATTGATCTTACTGGCAACAGTTGATATATTATGTAATCATTTTAACATACTTTCACTTGATTTCTGCATTCTCTACCTACTATTACCTTCAACACTTCCTCACACTTCCCTACATACAATTATCCTCTAAATCTCACTGGCTTTTCACCAGTGTGTCATTTCTTCCTGTCTGTGTCTGAACAAGATTCTCTGCCTTCCCCACAGTATTGTGGAACAACAGAACAGTACCTTATATCGACATCCCTTCTCTGCCATATCTCAAACCTTTACGTTCTTTTACACATACTCAAACCTTTACGTTCTTTTACACTTACTCAAACCTTTACTTTGAGCCATGTACAGCTCATCTTCCATTTACCCATTCTAGGGTTTTATAATTATATTGTCATCATAGTGACCTAATTGCATATATGACTTTTACAATTACAGCGTCAACATTGCATACAGATGACAGTGAGGACTGCAACCTCACTATCCCACGGGTTATAGACAGACTTTGCACTTATATGTACATCCCCTAAACAGCCTCTAGATGTGGTGAAACAACAACAACTCTCCCTAGTATACGTTAATACATAAGATAATTGTGTTACTCACCACACCAAGGATGAAGAACCAGCAATTTAGCTGACCAGAAACTCCCTGTAAGGAATATCTTGTACGCCAAACTGCCAGGAATTTTTCGTAGACAAAAGTGCAGGGAAAATTAGGAGGTAAAAGAAAGCAGATACCCCCCTGCCAGAGGGATCCAAATTGTAAATCCCACAAACAGCAATTGGAATCACGTCGGGGTCACCAAATGTAGAATCCGCAATTACTAAACCAATGAGGGAATAGCTCGGAGCGAAAGTTTAAACGTGATGTATTCCACTCTTGCTGTGGGAAAAGGTAAAAGTTATTTAGAAATATTATTATTTTATTTACTCGTTTATCTGACTCCATTTATAATTATAATTTAGAATTTTGGTTAAACATGCGTGTAGCTCGGAGTGGTTACACTCAACTTGCCCTTAGGTACCATCATTACTTCAATATATGTTTGCCGGAATCAACATTATTGCTGAAGCTCAGTTCGGTGGCGAACGCAGAGGTTGGGGGTCTAGTCAACACAATACATGATATTAATTTATCATAGATAGTTGCGAGCCCCAGTCTGAGTACATTTAAAGGGCTCCTTAAGGCAAATTTGATAAGAACCGGCATTAATGCCCATGGGTTCCCATATCAAATCACCAGAACCTGGTTCCTTAAGGCAAATTTGATAAGAACCGGCATAAATGCCCATGGGTTCCCATATCAAATCACCAGAACCATGCACTACTCTGGGTGTATTTAAAGAGTTCCTTAAGGCAAATTTGACAAGAATCGGCGTAGGACGCCCATGGATTCTCTTCACATCAAATCACCAGAACCGATACACCAACCCGACCTTTACAATTGGACCGTCACTTGCCGTCTACCGAACTTGTGTTATGCCACGTCTGTACCAGGCCGCTGATCAGTCGGTCCTGGGTCAGAATTGTCCCCCTGAGTCTTCAGTAGTAATTTAGGCTGAAAAGGGTATAAGATGGATGAGAGCCACGCACGTTAAATATAAAAAGAATTGGATAACAGGCAGGGAGGTCATTAGCTTGGAACGCTGCAGCTCAGATCATGCAGACAATTGAAGCTGGGAAAAAGGATTAAAAGAAAGATGCAGTTGATATGAAAACATGGTAATTTATTAATGACAAATAATCACTGGTTAAGACTGTGAGAGCAAACACGAACACATTCAATGCCTATAACTAAACACAGGATAACATGCTGTCAAGACAAATAAACACGAACAAGTTCACAAACAAAGTATATCACCAAGTGATTCCGTACGGTGTGACTATGGTACCAGGAGAACTGTTAAGCAGATTCTCCTATATGAAAATGACTATGATGCCACTACAGCACCAGGAGACCTGTTAAGCAGATTCTCCTATATGAAAAATGACTATGGTGCCACGATAGCACCAGGAGACCTGTTAAGCAGATTCTCCTATATGAAAAATGACTATGGTGCCACGATAGCACCAGGAGACCTGTTAAGCAGATTCTCCCCGAGTCTCCCTTGGGGATCTTCTTAAATGTAGTTCAGCGCCGATATGCCCACTCCACAAGTCCCTTTGTTGTCCAAATAAGGTCTGGCAGGAAGAGCAGTTTCACCACGCAGGGACCCCCTCCAGGGAGAGAAACAGAGTCTCCCTCCCCAATCTAGTGACAGTAATAAGACTCTTTGAACGACGGCGCGTGATCTCATGATCTTCTCTATCATATCTAGATATCCGGTGAGGTCCCGGTGATGGCCACTCTTGGTTCCAGATATTTATATGGACAAGCGCATCCCTGATAACCTATACAATCCTCCTTCCACATTCTTTATTTCTCCCCCTCCAATACTTTCACATACCACACACTTCAATTAGTATTATCCAGGTTCACCACATTTATCATATTATCCACAATTACGTTATACTTCCACAATTACCAATCTACATGCACATACACATGATTCAATATACATATACAGCTTTGTTTAATATGTTCACCATTCAGTCCAGAATCTAGGCTGTAAAAGTCCTGTGAGTTCTGATGTCCAGTTGTAGGTTCGACCCCCGCTGTAGTTTACGAGGCCGTGAGAAGTCAGAAGAACAGGCTCTCAGACCCCCAAGTAAATTGTTTTATTGCACCCTCCAGGAAATCACCAACAGCTGCAAAGTTTTAGGACTGATAACACTTTTTCCAGCCTTACACCTCAACAGTTTGTTAAAAAAATAAAAAAACAACACCAGTCTTTGACCCGCCAGTCTTTGAGAGTGACCCAGCGTTTCTTGAACTGGGCGCTTCCTAGCTTGGCCTCTCTTCATGCTGTACACCTCCCGGGTGTCCGAAATGATATAGCAGACTTCTTGTCTCGCCAGGCACCCCGACATGGTGGAGTTGGTGTGGCGACGGTTCAGATGTGCTCAGTCAGACCTGTTCGCCTCTCAGGAGTCCACTCACTTCCCCAGTGGTTCTCGATAGTCCCCTGGGGGTAGACGCGTTAACGCACAAATGGCCAACCAGCCTACTGTACGATTTTCCGCCACAGACCTGCTGTCTCGGAGGAGCGGCTCTGTATGGCATCCTCGACTAAGCAGGGTGAAGCTCTGGGTCTGGCCATTGAGGAGCCCGTCCCTTCATTAGCTTGCTGTTGTTTCTCTGTCCTGCAGACGCTTCTGAACTCTAGAGCCCCATCTACGAGATGGGCCTATGAGTATATGTGGCAGTTATTTTGCACATGGTGCTTACAGCACTGCACGGACCCCATGCACTGCCTAATTTATGCTAGGGCAGCCAGCACTTTGAAGCTTTATGCTGCTGCCATATCCAGCGAGCGTGAGTGCGTGAACAACAAGGCCGCAGAGTCCATCACCTTATCAGCTGGTTCCTGAGGGGTGCCCGGCGGCTGAGACCTACAAGGTCCCTGCTGGCTTCCTCCTGGGATCGCCCTTTTGGGTTTGTGCTTACAGGTCATTACGGGGCTACGGGTACAGTAAGTCTGGATAGGTCCTCAGATAACTCTGTTTCACGAAGCAAGCTTGACTAGATGCCATTTATGTTGCTAAGGCAACATATGTGTTGGGGCTAGCCTAGTCGGGAGCTTGATTTATTTGCAGCCGAGCCGACTCGGACGGAACCCTGGCTTAGGTTTCAGACCCTTTTTTGTAAGTAAAAATTCCTTTTGATGTTGTCATTTTATTAAAACATTTACAATTCAAGTTTTTTACTTTGTTTTTATTTGCAGGTTATGCTATAAAATAATTCCCTTTATGTCACAATATTATTAAACCATTTAAAATGAATGTTTTGACTGTTTGTAGTAGGATACCTGAAAAAAGCCATTCTGTATTAGAGGCATAAACTAGGCACAGGTGTCCTTGGACCTACGACTCGACGACATAGGCTAGACATTCACGACATAGACGGTCGTTAATGGAAATATTGGACCCGATTATGTAGTGTATAAAAACAAATGCGTCTTGATTGGTCCTGTTTCAATCATGGCATGTCCGTTCATTGACAACCCTGAGATGAAGGGGCAGAGATAGTAAGGAGAGAATTTAGAGCAGGGAGGGTGTTTCCGCGATTGGATCCAGTCAGTTATGAACGCTACAGATTTTCCAGGCAGGGATTTGCTTGAGGCAGATGTCGCAAAAGAAATGCATTGCAGTCAGTCCAGTAGTGTAATACAAACCGTGTGCATTAAGTTGCGTTTTTTTGGCAAGTGGCACTTATTTGTACACCGTTGCGGATACAGAGAGCCTCAGCAAAGCCACTGTGTGAAGGCAGAGCCGGTTTTTGGCATAGGCAGTATAGGCAAATGCTAAGGGCGCCACCACCCAGAGGGGGCGCAACAAATGGGAAGAAAAAAAAAAAAAAAAGTTTCGCTTTTAAAAAATAAAATAATAATTTTAATAATTTTTTACTAATACTACTAGTTAACACTGTTATTTCGAAATATTAAATAACCCCACAACAACCAGCGTAGCTCTATAGCATAGCCTATTAAATAATAATAATTTCTTAGTTCATGTCACCCCACCCCCCTCCAGCCAGGCAATTAGACTTTACCTGCGCTCCCTCTCTGGGCAATGGTAAAGTGTGGCTATCTGACGTGACCCTCGCATTATATGCTATCAACATGTCGAAAAGACCAAAGCTGTCCGGTGCTCAGGGAAGGAAAAGAAGGAAAGAAGAGGAGGAACAACGTGAAAAGGGCAGAGGTACAGTAACGTTAATGTGATGAAATTAATTGTCTAGTGCTCTCTGACTTTAGGCGCATCCTGCCCCGGTACCGGGGGCGCTTGGGTTGAAGTAGAGTCCCTTTATAGAGAGAGTAGCGACAACTAACGATTTGACGCCATTTTGAGTCCATTCAGTGCGGAGCCGCCGTATGGCGCTAGTGCATTGAACCGTGTATTCCATTATGTTCTCTATGTATGAGAGATGGGAATGGTCTTTTCCATGTTGATAATGAACAAATTATGTGAAGATGACAAAATAGAAGATTTATGACAACTAAGAGCCATATGATAAATAAGAAAATCACAGAGCTGGTTGTGATTTAACAGTCACAGACATTTAGAACTAGGGATGTGCGCGTATAGTCGACTAGCCGATTAAACGTTGCTACCCTCGCTAGTCGGCACCAGAAATGCTAGTCGGTTAAACTTACTATTTTATTAATGTACACATTTAAATTACATATTGACATAATTTGCACGTTTCATGGTCAAATGTTGCTTTATAAAAAAACGAGAATCCGTTACTAATGTTAACAACGCCGGATTAAAAAAATAATTTAAAAAAACGAAGGAAAACAAAACGCATTAGCCTGTTCGCCCTGCAAGTTAAACCAGCGAGGTGGAAACAGTAAGTATGCCTATCCCGTTGTTGAATAGCCCAATAAAACGAATCTAATGTCACGTCGATCAGTAGGCCTAATTGTTATTTTTTTGTGTTCCTATTATTGGTAGCTTTTCTGATGACCGATTATTATTTTTTACTGTATTTGCTATGCGATCGCGTTTACCCAATGAAAATACCGTTGTAATAATCAGGCACGTTTCCTAAAAATGTTTTGTTACGTTGAATATTGTTTTCAATAAATGTTATTTGTTAACTTTTATTTAGTGAGTTGTCATGTTTTGTAGGATAATGTGCAATGTTCATAATGCAAGGCGCAAAGTGCCACATTTCAGCGGCATTTAAAATACGATTTGGTTATTGAAGAATGTGATTAACGGTTTCAAATGGCTCTTATAATATACGCAGTATTTTTTCGGACAATGTTTAACTTTATAGATTAAATTGTGCTCAATTTTGACTGTTTTCTGAGCGGCATTTAAAATACGATTTGGTTATTGAAGAATGTGATTAACGGTTTCAAATGACTCTTATAATATACGCAATATTTTTTCGGACAATGTTTAAATTTATAGATTAAATTGTGCTCAATTTTGACTGTTCTCTAAGCTCAAGCTCACCAAAATTTACCTGAGATCTACTATGGTGCAAGAACGTCTCAGTGGACTTTCCATCATAAGCATAAATCATGTGGTCTCAAAACAGTTGTCTTATGATGATGTCATAGATGACTTTGCTGCAAGAAAGGTTAGGAAAGTAAGACTGTAGGTAAAGTGAGCTTGATGAGGGGGCTTCTAAGTCTGTTACAAGTCGAAGCCTTGTGCTTGTGTGCCTTTTGTGTTTGTGTGCAATTATTTCTTTATTTATTTTACTTTATTTTACTAAGTTAATTGTAATTATATTTTACCTTACTTTATTTATGGCAGTAGGCTACTGGTTTCTTTAATATATATATTAAAGATAATATATTGTAAATATCTATAATAATAATGTCACTTGTTCACTGTTTTGATGTTAACTGTTTGATTTTGTGGGTTATTTTCAGTAAAAAAAAAAAGTGAAAACAAAAGTGTGAGTGCATGTTATTGGTAGTGAATAAACTGTGATGCAAGGGGGCGCCAGATAAAATCCTGCCTAGGGCAGCCAATTGGTCAGAGCCGGCCCTGTGTGAAGGTGTGCCTTACCCTGAAAAAACTCCCAAATGTCTTCATAACATTTATAACAAACTGCACACCAAGGAAGGTTTTACAGAATTGTAGGTAGGCCTACCCTATTTAATAGGTTATTGTATAGTTCCACAGCATCAATGTACACGTAGCCAAATGGTTTTCATACACGCACTGTCAGGATAACCAAATAGCCTGCTCACCAACCTTTAGCGTATACATGCAGAAGACCTATAACTTTTTGCACTGTTAGTTTTACCACAGCTATCTGGCTATATGGTCATCATTTCACTATTTCTATAGAGGATCTGCAACTCCGATTGCCTTTTCAGCAACATTTTTATTTGTATTCCGGTCCTTGATATCTTATTTTCTGGTACTCCTACAAGCGATACTATAACCTCTGCATTTGAATGGCTCTCTATGGGAATTTGGGGGTGGGACTAGATTTAGCTGTAAATTATGCTGGAACAGTATGGAATACATGGTTGGCAAAATGGCTGTAAGTCATCAAGGGTCTGAGGTATCAAACGAGCCTCAAACTATCACTCTGCTACCAGATATGCAGTAGATATGGATGGATCACTTTAAGGGTAGTTTCTCCTGACACGTTTTCCTATTGAATTCTATGGAAATATAAGTCAGGAGAAGAAACCCTTCAAGTTATCCATCCATATTTACTGCATACCTGGCAGCAGAGTGATGGTTTAAGGCTTGTTTGATATGTCAGACCCTTGAACACAAGCCATTTAGCCAACCATGTGGTCCATAGTGTTCCAGTGTAATTTACAGCTAAATCTAGTTATTATTATTATAAAAAATGAGTCTCATTTTTCTTTGCCTAGCCTACTTACAATTATCAAAGAGCTGTCATAAAAAAAAAAGTATGTAAATAGGATATGATTGACCATCATGTATATCGTACCAGACCAATATTTGATGGATTAATTGATAGACAGTGTCTGGATCATATTCGCTTTGACAGAGACACGATTTTGTAGCCTACTTGGGTCAGCACAGCTTCTCCAAAATGATTAAGTTTAAAACGTTGCATATAGGCTATACTTGTCACTTAAGGCATCGAAAATAAGGCACGGGGCCTGTGGTCAGGAACTCGGAACAGGCGCGGGGTGCCTCGGACAAAAACAAATAGGAACAGGCGCGGGGCCTGCGGTCAGGAACTCAGAACAGGCACAGGGTGCCTCAGACAGGAACAAGCACGGGGCCTGCGGTCAGGAACTCGGAACAGGCACGGGGGTTCCTCGGACAAAAACAAACAGGAACAGGTGCGGGAGCCTGCGGTCAGGAACTCGGGGTGCCGTGGACAGGAACAAACAGGAACAGGCGCGGGGCCCCGTGGTCAGGAACAAGCGCGGGGGGCCACGGACGTGGACAGGCACTCAGCCTGGGGACAGGTACAGGGGGCCTGAGAGGAGCGGGGAGCCGGGGTAGGAAGAGGGGAGCCGGGGTAGGAACAGGGGAGCCGGGGTAGGAACTGGGGAGCCTGAGTAGGAACAGGGGAGCCTGAGTAGGAACAGGGGAGCCGGGGTAGGAACAGGGGAGCCTGGGTAGGTACAGGGAAGCTTGGGTAGGTACAGGGGAGCTTGGCTAGGTACAGGGGAGCTTGGGTAGGTACAGGAGAGCCTGGGTAGGTACAGGAGAGCCTGGGTAGGTACAGGGGAGCCTGGGTAGGAACAAAATAGCCTGAGTAGGAACAGGGGAGCCTGGATAGATACAGGGGAGCCTGGATAGGTACAGGGGAGCCTGGGTAGGTACAGGAGAGCCTGGGTAGGTACAGGAGAGCCTGGGTAGGTACAGGAGAGCCTGGGTAGGTACAGGAGAGCTTGGGTAGGTACAGGAGAGCTTGGGTAGGTACAGGAGAGCTTGGGTAGGTACAGGAGGCCAGGTCAGGAACAGGAGGGCTAGGCAGGAACAGGAGGGCTAGGCAGGTACAAGAGGCCAGGGCAGGAACAGGAGGCCAGGGCAGGAACAGGAGGCCAGGGCAGGAACAGGAGGCCAGGGCAGGAACAGGAGGGCTGGGTAGGACGAGCCTGAGCTGGAGCCGCCAGGGGGTAGAAGACAGCCACGACTGGGGGAACGGTGAAAAGAGTCCAAACAGACACCAGGGCAAATGGACGGAAAAGGGCAGGACAAAGAAACGGGGCAGACTAAATACAAAAACTGACAAGGACCGAACGAGAAACAGGTGGGGGGAAAACTAACGAGAAAACGAGAGGAAAACACAATGAAGGTGCGGGAAGTTAAAACACAAGTGGAGGGAGAAAGGGAAAACATGGGGTGGAATTCCAGACTAACAAAAGACCAGAACAGGAAAACGGGACATGACACAACCCTGGGTTTTCTTTTTTTTTTATATATATATTTTTATTGAATCACAGTTGCAGTAAACAATACAACCAGAGAGTCACATTTTCATTTTTTGAATAACCCACACCCCTCCCACCCATCACAGAGACCTTTACATCATTATATCAACAGGTTAATATGCACAGAATGATGTAAGATAACACAGGGGAAAAAAATTATAATAATAAATAAAATAAAATAAAAATATTAAAAAATATATATATAAAAAATAAAATAAAATAAAATAAAATAAAGATACGTAACAACATAGAGTAACATAGATTGTTTGCTGCCTGCGTCTTCCTGTTCAACAGATCAGCCCATTGTTCCAGGACTAGCCTGAGTGTATGGAGTTATATCGAAAAAAGGGGGGGGGGTCGGTGGACCGGGCGAATAGAGTCAGGGGGACATTTCAGTAGCAGGAAGTTTATCGACATAATCCAGTAGCAGTTTCCAGTGCGAGTAAAACTTCTCGGGACGGCCTCTAAGGCTAAATTTGATTTTCTCCAATTTCAGTAAAAATAATAAATCATGCAGCCAGGATTTAAAGGAAGGTGGCTGGGAGGATTTCCATAAAAGAAGAATCTTTCTGCGCGCAATCAAGGACGCAAAAGCTATAATATTTTCCTGCAAAGCTGTGGTTACAAGTTCATCAGGAGGCACACCAAATATAGCTATCTGCGGCGAAGGGCTAACAGATATACCCAGTATGTCAGAGATAGACTTAAAAAAAGATTGCCAATAGTTAGACAATTTGGAGCACGTCCAGAACATGTGTGCCAGATTGCAGGGTGTCTGAGAGCATCTGTCGCAAGCTTCAGTAGTCTTGTCTGGATAAAGTTTGAAAAGTTTGTCTCTGCTATAGTGCAGTCTAAAAAGTACTTTAAATTGGATAACAGAAAGTCTGGCACAGCTCGAGGAGGAGTTAACAGCTTCCAATGCTTTTTTCCAGAGCGCATCAGAAATGTTCATCTGGAGTTCAGATTCCCAATCGTTCCTGCTCTTGTTTACAGATGAATCATTTGTTGGTGATAAGAGATTATAGAGAAATGAGACATGGCCTTTAGGCAAAGATTTAGCCTTCAGTACTAAGTCTATACCGCTGAGGAGAGGGGCTTGGGGGAACTGCGGAGAGTGGGTTCGTGCAAAATCACGAAGTTGGAAGAAGCGAAAAAAGTCTGTATTATCTAGCCTGAAAGCCGAACATAGTTGGTCGAAACCGGCGAACACTCCGTCTATGTATAAGTCACCCAAGCATCTCAGGCCTTTATTTCCCATAGTTGCAAAGCGTGAGTCAATCCTGGCTGGCTCAAATAAGTGGTTGTTACAAAGAGGTGTAGTTCGGGGAAGGGATAGCCATCCAAACCGTTTCCTGATTTGAGTCCAAATTTTTAATGTATTAGTTACTATGGGATTAGATGTGAAATTTGCGAGAGAAAGGGGGAGGGTGCTACAAACTAATGCCTGGAGGGATGTGGAGCATGAGTTAGCTTCTAACTGGCACCAGCTATGTTGCGGAGAGGTGAACCAGAGCAAAATCTTTTGTGCGTTAGCCGCCCCATAGTATCCAAGGAGGTTGGGCAAACCCAGGCCTCCCAATGATCTGCTTCTCTGGAGCAAGAATTTATTTGCTCTGGCCCGTTTACCTGCCCAAATGAATGTGGATATGATGCTATTGATAAGATTGAAAAATGACCGAGGTAGGTAGATTGGTAGGCATTGGAAGAGGTAAAGGTACCTTGGTAAAATATTCATTTTCACTGTTTGCACTCTACCCGCAAGAGACAGTGGTAAACGGTTCCATTTTTGAAGATCCTGTTTGACTGCTGCCGTCAGTACCCCGAAGTTTCGTTCTTTCAGTGTGCGCATAGATCGTGTGACCATTATTCCTAGGTATTTTATGCCCTCCACAGCGGTCTTAAATGGTATGAGGTGAGTTGGAATTTCTGTTGCCGATTGATTTATTGGGAAGCACTCACTTTTGGAGATATTCAATTTATATCCTGAGAATACACTGAAAGAGTCCAGGATCGATAGAATAGGTGGGAGGCTCAACAGGGGGTCTCTTACATACAGGAGTAGGTCATCGGCGTACAATGACACCCGATGCTCCTCTCCATGTCTCCTTATTCCTTTAAATCCCTCTTCTGATTTCAATGCTATGGACAACGGCTCAATGGCAAGCGCGAATAAAAGTGGAGAAAGGGGGCACCCTTGGCATGTGCCGCGGAAGAGGGGGAAAGGATCGGAGCGCTGTGTGTTCGTACATACTGACGCCTGGGGAGAGGAGTACAATAATTTGATCCAGGAAATAAAGCCTGTGCTAAACCCAAATCGCTGCAAGGAGGAGAAGAGGTAGGGCCATTCCACTCTGTCGAAGGCCTTCTCTGCGTCAAGTGATATAACCACCTCCGGAACTGTAGGGGAGGATGGAGTATGAATGACGCCGAGAAGCCTTCTGACATTGGAAAAGGAGTGCCTCCCACCAATGAACCCCGTTTGGTCCTCCGAGATGATTAAAGGCATAATGGGCCCCAGACGACGTGCTAGAATTTTCGCAAGTATTTTCACATCTACAGATAGTAGGGAAATTGGCCTGTATGATGCACAGTTTAGAGGGTCCTTATCTTTCTTATGGATGAGAGAAACAGAGGCTTGCATTAAGGTGGCTGGTAGAGAGCCTTGACTGTATGAATAGTTAAACACTTCCAGAAGTAGTGGGGTCAGTTGGTTAGAGAACCGCTTATAAAACTCAACGGGGTACCCGTCAGGGCCCGGTGATTTGCCACTATTCATTGAGCTTATTGCTTCTTTTATCTCTAAGAGTGTTAAAGGAGCATCCAGCGTCTGATTGTCATTGAGTGAAACCTTTGGCAAGTCTAGCTTTTGAAAGAAGGCGTCCATTTGGGTTTCATCGCCGGGGGCTTCAGATTTGTACAGTTGACGATAAAATAAATTGAATGAGGTATTAATTTTAATTGGGTCGGTCACCACCGTGCCTGATTCATCTCTAATCTGAATAATTTGGTTGGATGCTTGTCTGGCTTTTAGCTGGTGGGCAAGGAGGCGCCCAGCCTTGTCGCCGTGTTCATATAGCGATCCATAGGAACGGAGAAGTAGTCGTTCAGCTTCAGTTGAAAGAAGTAAGTCAAGTTCTGTCTTAAGTCTAAGTCTCTCTTTATACAAATCTGGAGTATTTATTACTGCTAGCGATCTATCCAAGTCTGCAATTCGTTTCTCTAGTTCTTCCTTACGCATTCTGCGTTGTTTATTAGCATGGGAAGCATATGAAATTATCTTGCCTCTGAGAAAAGCCTTCAGAGTATCCCATAACAATGATGGGGAGGTCTGATCATTTTTGTTGATGTCGCAAAAGACTGTGATTGAGTCAGAAATATGATTGCAGAATTTTTCTTCTCTAAGCAAGAGAGGGTCGAGACGCCAAAACCTAAAATGCTTGGGCTTTAGGTCAAAACGGAGCTCCAATAATAGGGCTGAGTGATCCGAGACTGTTATGGGTAAATATTGTACAGAAGTGAGTGAGGAGATAAGGTTTTTATCCATTAGGAAATAATCAATACGAGAAAAAGAACGATGGGCATGCGAGAAAAAGGAATATTGACGGGAGGATGGGTACGTGAATCTCCAGGGATCAATATAGCCAAACTGGTCCATGAAGGCGGACAAAGTTTGTGACATCTTTGAGGGTGGGATAATTCGAGAGCTCGATCTGTCAAGGACTGGGTCGATGACACAATTCAGATCCCCACCCAGAATCAAAGTATGGGAGTCTAGATTGGGAATTAAAGATAATACTGAATTAAAGAAGCTGTGGTCATCCCAATTAGGGGCGTAGATTGATGCTAAGACTACAGGCTTCTGGTATAATATACCAGAGATAATTGTATAACGACCCTCTGGATCCGTGATAATATTACTGGAGGTAAATTGAACGTTTTTCCTGATTAATATGGCTGTACCTCTTGTTTTACAATTAAATTGAGAATGAAATATTTGTCCTATCCATGGTCGGCTCAACTTTCCATGCTCAGCTCTCAGCAAGTGCGTTTCCTGAAGAAGTATCACGTCGGCATTTAGATTCTTAATATAAGTCATTATCTTTGTTCGTTTTAATGCGGCATTCAATCCCCCTGTGTTTAAAGAAGTAAACCTTACCACTTGCCCACCGGTAGTCCCTCCATCTAATGAGCCAATCATGTTACAGCGGGTGGTAGAAAGGGTATCAGGTCGATTCTAAGACGCAGGCAGCAAAAGAAGAATGAGATCATCACAAATGATAACAGAAACTTACACAAACAAACATACCATAAAACAGTGCACCTTGTCAAAACAAAACAGACAAAACAGGTCTCTTTACCAGCCCATTCCCCAAACCCCCCACCCCATCTGAGAGGAAACCTGGTTACCTGTCCTTGTCCCCTCTCATATCCCTCCCAGCCCCTAGCAACGTCGTAACTAACTTGTTCATACTTCCCTTTCTTAAGCATCTTACCTCAAAGATTCATCTCAGAACCCATAACTCGAGAAGTATCATGCTATGCTCTACATAACCCGTTAATTTTAACAAAATATTCAATGTACCCTTCCAACATGAGGTGAGAAATATATAAAAATATATAAAAGTAAGATATTATGTGAAATATTACATAGTAAACTATGACCCAAGAAAAGTGTTCAATATAATTATTTACCACTACAGTATTAAACTTCAGAACAGGTCAAAACAAACCAAGTCCTGTGCTTGGTCAGACTCAACACCAGTCAAAACCTGCAATTACTGTGCATCTCTTCATCCAAATGAAGATGCAAAAATTGCAGCTTCAAGAAATATAAAGGAAAGGATAAGGCAATAATACCAGAAAAGTGTCCCAGGATGGGACATAACTGAATAAACAAAACCAATCAAATTGTCCAAGTGCAAAATTAAATCCGTTTGCTGCAGAAAAGTGTCTTTGGATGAGACAGTCTAGCCCTTGTGTACAAGGTGTACAAGGCAGAGGCACAGCTAGCGCGACAGCCAATGGCTAATGTAATGAGCAGCTACCAGTAGTCCAAAACAAAGAGTTTTCAGTCACATTGTATTTATTATAGAACGGTTAGGATTTAATAAAGACCATATACGCTTGACTCATTATACACTGATGGTCAAAATTATACCTAATGGTGACCTTACGTCTTACCGGAGCTGCCTTGGTGTTGAGTGTGCCTAGCCTAGCCGGCTAAGCTAGTTAGGCTTCGGGGACTGCTTGTAGCTTGAAGCAAACGCCGCGGCCTCCTCTGGGGAGGAGAACCTCTTCTTTGTCCCGCTGCTGAGTGTTACCTGAAGGCGAGCCGGGAAGAGTAGTGCGGGCCTGAGAGAGAGGTTGTACAGTTCTGCCATCACCGCCCGGTATTTTGCGCGTTCTTCAACCACATCCGGAGCGTAGTCTTCGAAGATCTGGACAGGGGCTCCTTGATATTGAAGTTTCCCCCTTCTTTTGCGGGCCTCTCGTACGATTAGGTCCTTAATCTGGTAGCGGTGCACTCGGATAATAACAGGCCGCGGTCTCGATCCAGGCTGTGGCTTGGCAGTTAGCACCCTGTGCGCTCGGTCAAGCTCGGGAGGGGATTCTAAGATCTCCTCCCCCAGTAGTTCAACTAACAGCTTCGAGAAAAACATGGTGCGTGTGGGCCCCTCGATTGATTCTGGAAGGCCAATGATTCGGATATTATTCCGGCGGCTCCGGCTTTCGAGGTCCGACGTCTTCGCTAATAGCTTGTTGTTGCTATCGGCTAAAGCCTCCAACCTCGTCTCTAAGGTACGAATACGCTGATCGTCTGACTCGGCACTGGTTTCCAGTGAGATGATACGTTGTCTGTGATCTAACACCGTGCTCTGCATTTTTTCCAGTCTTGACTCCAAGGCAGCGAAGGAGTTTTTAAGATCCGTTGCCATGCTAGCTCTGTGTTGTTCCAGCAAGTCTTTGATGCTAGTTAGGCTAGCACCGTCACTCGGAGCTTCGTTCTCGCTCTTCTTTGACTGTTTCGCTGTTTTCGACATTATTCCTGGTGACACGATGTTATACTGAGTTTGTAAAACGTCAGTTCTTACTTGGGTCGTTGAGGGTATAAGAAAAATATGGTTTTTTTTAAAAGTTGAGTTACAGGAGACGGAGACTACGTCGCTCTCACATGCTCACCAAACCGGAAGTGACCCTGGGTTTTCTGTATTACAAAGCAGACTCACTTTTAATCTTGGTATATTGCCATGGTAACTTACGCTGCATGGCTAACCTGCTCCGGGGAAGGTTATGTTCATACTAACGGATTGAAGCATATAAAAGCACCGCCCTTTGACCAGTCAACTCCTTGGCTTTAGAAAAAGCCGTCTCCATTCCATAGAGATATGTGCGGATAGTGAGGGGGTCTCTTTGAAGGATGAAATTACGCAAAAAGTTCCTGAGTTCCAAAAAAGGTTCCTCTGGTGGAAAAGGGGCTTTAGAGAAAGACAAAATCCGCTGTCTTTCCCCCGAGGATATACTATACAAAAAATAGATAATCAACGGATGGAATATAGTACATATGCAAGCTTCTTACGTGTCCATATCCACTTATCCCTTAATTACGGGACAGTGATAGACCTGAGTCCCATAATTCTTGAGTTTAAGAATGAACTTTAGTGGGATTGCTTCAGCAAGATTTTAAACATGCTGTATCAAGTTTAGGAGCTCTAGAATATGCAGAAATAAACAGTTTGACAATATAGTGAGAGTATAGATTTATTTGTTACGGTAAGGTATACAAAGTAATTTATACAAATTTATACGATGAGCATTTATTTATTTTCTAAAATTTGTTTCTGATTTTTTTCCCATTTTTCTCCCAATTTAGTAGCCAATTGAATCCCTATTCTAATTCAATTCCCCCATGTAGCAACCGCTAGAGAACCACCACTTTACAACCCTGTCAGCCGGTAGTACATTACATTACATTATAGGCATTTAGCAGACGCTCTTATCCAGAGCGACTTACACAGCATTTCTTTTGCATTTATACATAGTATCCATTAATACAGCTGGATATATACTGAAGCAATGCAGGTGAAGTACCTTGCTCAAGGGTACAACGGCAGTGTCCGACCTGGGAATCGAACTTGCAACCTTGCGGTTACAAACCCAGTTCCTTAACCATTATACCACACTACCGCCTTAGTAGGAAGGAGGGCGCCACGTCCTCTACAGGGCGCGACTCCTCGAGCTCCTGACCGTGATTCCAACTCGCCCAGGGCCTTCTGTGCGCAGCGATTCTCTCCGAGCCCCTCCCCCCACCCGGAAGCGGCCGCCAATTGCCGCTCCCACAGGGCACCAGCCATGCTCGGAACTGGCAGGTCCGGGGCGCGAACCCCGATCCTCGGAGTACAACTGCACTGACTGAAAGTCAGCGCTCTTACCGTTGTACCACCGCTTCTCTCTGGCTTTGTTGGAGGCATTGGTGTTGATTTTTTGTAGTATGATTGTTTTATGTTCTTCGTATCCATCCATTGTATCCGTCCTGTCAGGCTTTTTTCCTAAGGAAATTATGCAAATGGTGATCAACCCTCTTTGTGGGCCTTTTTGGTTGTTTGTATGTGAAAGGACAGAAAGGGAGGCCAGTGCATGTTTGGATGCCTTTTTTTTTTTTCTTGAGTTAGAATTCTAAGAAAGTTCTGATGAGTTTTATTTCCAAGGCCTACTTTCTGTCTAAGGTCACCTTTTTACTATTTGTATTGGTGTTTTTACAATGCAGCTCCCAGTGGTGGTTTTGTTGATTATCTGCCTCCAGATGTCCTTTGAAAGTGGAAAAAGTGTTAGTCACACAGGTTGAACTTTCCAGCTATTGCCAAAACTCAGGAAGTATTAAGGTTGATGTAACAATTGTCACTGTGTCAAGTTCAAAGTAGCACCCACTCTCTAACACAAAAAATGCTGTTTGTGTAATTATTTACAGCCTATATTTGACCAATGTGATGAGTCCCTCTCCCTGTAGAATGCTTGCGTGTAGAAACATTTAAATAATGAACCTGCAAGCCACCTCAGAAAGTGTTTTTAACTCCCTCCACTTTATATTTTGAATGCACAAATGGGTGAAACAGGCTTCACATTATTGTCAGATGAGCTTTAATATGGAACCTGGCAACTGCTTTACAGAAACTCTTTGCAAAATCACAAGCGGTGACAGTTCTAAACGTAACCACATTAAGCTAATACAAAAAGAGTTCTAGTTGATTTTATTGCTTGACAGCCCCGACAGATTAATGCTGGTTGTTATTGAAAGTGAAGCCTTTGCAATTCATTTTGCTTCTTGTGGACCTGATATTGTACTCAAAATGGCTTGTACTCAAATTCAGAGGCCTTGTTGCACCTGCTGTTGGAGAAAGCAGCCTTTGTAAGCATCAAGTTAATCTCTCACATAGAACAGTCTATGAAGACAGCATCTACATCACACTGGTGAGGAATCCAGGTTTAGATTATATTTGACAAGTTTGTATGTTTAACCTGACCTGGGGCCACATGTATAAACAGTGCTGAGCAGAAAAATGCCTCCAGAAAACTGTGTAAGCGAGTTTCCACGCAGAAATTCAGATGTATAATATAACACATGCTGTGAGAATCCGTGTACCTCTGCACATGATGGACACCATATGTACGCAATGTTTGGAGTCTGTGTGATATAGTGACACGTGATAGAATGGCAGAGGTAGAAAATGCAAAACTTTTTTAAAGCAGATTTCCGACTTTCACCCTGAACATTCTTTTACTCAAGAGTTTTATACATGTGGCCGCTGGTGTTATTGTAATTTAAACGAATGTTCAACTGTATCAAACAGATGGGTAAGTATCAAACTAGCACGTTCTATTGTGTTTTTATGGCGTGCTGCCACTTACTCTAGAGCTAGTAAATTAATGTTAAGTACTATATAGCCACTATGTAGTTAATTGAGAAATAATAAAAGAAAAGTTTGCAACAGTTGACCTTACATTATATTCATAATGATTTCAAATAATTCCATTTAAATGCATTCCTCCATCATGTCTCTCGGTTCCTCCCCCATTTCAAAAGAATTCAACAAAAAATAATTTTTGATTGTCACAAAGATTTGTGGAATTGCCTTGAAAAATAAGGATATATCTGATGCGGCCTCAAAATCAGCCAAATTAAGCAAGTAGCTTTAATCAGCCAAATTAATTTTAGCAAGTAGCATTCTGTGACGCCACATCACTTATAACAGTTGTACTTCCTGCATTAAAACACTAATCAGCATCTTGGTGAAACTGAATGCAGCCTAGGAGGGCAGTCTAAGTGGAATTCCAGTACAAGCATTTCTTCCACCCATGTATGCATATGTGCTTAACCTGAGCAGACTTCAATTTTCCAGTACATCCAAGGAAATGCCTTCCAACTCGTAAATGACATTATGCCTACTTTTCTCAGATGTAGAGAAACTTTAAAATGATAATTATCTGTACAGATATTGATATTGCTGCTACAAGTTGGATGGACCATCTATCGTGTCATGGTAAACCCAAAAATCAAATTTTGAAGCATAAGCTTTTTTAGGTGTACCATGACCATAGACTATATAAAAATATGGACAAAGTGATGCTGACGTCACCCATTCATTTTCTATGACTTGCGCATGAAGCCAAAAACAGCCAAAACCAGGACGCTGCCATTGTATTTTTTTGCCACCAACCCAAGCGCATTGGAATGAAAGGGTGGAGTCCACGACTAGATTATCTTACATGAACGTTAGACATGCACACGGTAAAAGGTCTCTCTGCCTTGTAATGAAGGAGAAAAATATTGCAGCTCGTAAAACAAATCCTAACTTTAATAAAGACACCGCTGATGTCCCGGCCTAGCTCACCGGTCCTAATATTTTTAGTTGTAGGTGAGAAATGTTACACAAGCACTCAAACATGCGACGGTTGTGACAATAACCCAGCTAAAATTGTGAAATGTCATAAAAATATGTTTTCATATTTTGTCAATAGTTTGAGCCTATCCTAACGGTAGCATTAGTCATTAGCATGTTTGCTTGCGAGTGAATCCTGGCTTGGTTTTGCTCATCTAATTACTGATTTCCCCATTTAGCTAACATTATTCAACAAACTCTGATTCACGTCGTCTAACATTTATTTCTGTAACACAGAACTTGCTCAGAAATCAAGGCATGAAAATGGTAAGGTGCCCAGTCTAACTTAAAGTTACGTTAGCAAATCTAAATGCAATCCATATGACATAACGTTAACTTACAGCAAATAAACTATCCGGTACATATTTGGTTTTATTTTGAGTGTATACGTGAACATACAGTTGAATTACGTTGCTGTTAGCCTAATAATGTTTAGTTAACATTAAAGTACGCAACTTGTGAAGTTTGCTAGCAGTGCAGTATAAACTTAGTGTTAGCTAGCGAGAGTGATCGCTAGCTAGCAAGATATATAGATACAGACAGACAGATGGATAGCGACAGACAGATAAATAGATGCTAGCTAGCTACCAAATAATATAGATAGCAAGTGAGAGAGATAAAGAGGTCGCTAGCTAGAGAGATAACCATTAGATGGATAGCTATGGTTAGCTAGTTGAAACCCCAAAATGGTCAAAAAACGAATATTTTTATAAAACCTAGTTTATCCGAAAATATGCCGTTATGACCGCCGATTGATTGTGATATAGCGGGTCTCAAATGTACTTACTGAACTGGAAAGAAGAATCCTTGGAATAGCAATTAGTACAGTTGAATACAGCACATGTTTGGACTTTCCAAAATGGTGAGATCTAATCCGAATAAAAAAACAGCATTTACGTTAGACCTGCCGCTAAACTTCTGTGGTCTGACCCTGGTCTGACTTATGTCACTAAAGAACCGTTTGCAAACTATGTCATTTTTCTGGACCAGCTTCGAGTATTTTCTTTGTGAACATACCAGTGCTGGCACTGTTTAAAAACCCGATGTCCCATAATTCCCTCCAAATGTGCAGCCTTGTCTCCAGACGTTGTCATATAACGTTAGCCAGCAGTAGCACACAGCTCAGTTTTAAAACACTTTTTTCTAATGTTAGCTAGCTAGCTTAAAGGTCTAAAAGCTATAATTGCTTTATGTGGTTAACCGTAGCATAGTTTCTGACCTTGTCGGGCGGGATTCTCTACTTAGCAAGCTAACGTTAGCTTGTCTTCAGTGGCAGTAGCCTACTCCCATCTGTCACAGAGCAGACAGACGAGATGATGATATCTTATTGGTCGAGAATCACCCGTGCGTTGCAGTGCTGGATATGCAGTCCGTTAAAGTGGACTACAAGTCGAACTACAATCATTAATGCATTACTTTAAAAATAAAACAATTGGAACATATGATATATGGTCTATATCCTTGTACTACACAGGCTAATCGAACGTTTCGGCTCATTCTATAAATCAGATTTCAAGAAATAGTCGGTAGCCTCCGAAGCCCATTCTATCTTCCATAGGGAATTAACGAAACCAGACTCCGCCCACGACTGACGTACTCACTTGATGTACTCAATATTTAGAAATATTGGCGCGATTATTTTAAAAAATCGGACCCAGAGGAGGCATTAGACAGGATGGGATTAACTAGTTAAAGCATAATTTATTGCGTAAAAAATGTTTTGATTTTATATTTTCACAGAGAACATTGCCATTGAGTTTCTGTTATGTTTGAAATTACTGGTATAAATACTAAATAAACCTTTTGCTAAAATATTTATTTTTGTCTTACATATATCATTTTGGGATGGCGTATTTAATATTTACACATGACACCCTTTAATAGGGGAATATCCCACATTTTATATCAATTTCTATTAACCAGGATACTGGTTAAATCAGTATAAGGTGTAGGGATGACTCATGTCAAAATACTTGAATATTGTGTGTGTGTGTGTGTGTGTGTGTGTGTGTGTGTGTGTGTGTGTGTGTGTGTGTGTGTGTGCATACTCAGTGTTAGACAAACCCATTGTGCAGGAGTGTGGTGCTTTGGAGCACTTTCAGCCTGGAGATTTAATACTGGCTGACAACGGGTTTCTTTATCCAGAACATTGTACCCAAAGGAGTTTGTCAACATACTTCCATTCCTCAACCACAGCAAGCTTACATTGACTATTAAATAACAATGACAGAATCCACACTGAGAGGGGAAATGCAATTCATTCCACCATATCTTCATTGTTATGCTGATGTGCTGGTGCAGGTGCTGGTGTTGTGCATTTTTCAACCCGCAGAATCGCCTCATCAGGGAGATGGCAGCTGATGGGGATTTGATGATGACTTTGCACTGCTACAAGTATTCCTCTGGCAAAGGGAAAGGCCCTTTGTGCTTTAACAGAAAATATGACAAGCTGGTCAGTGCTGCTCAACCAAATAAAACATGTCGACACAAGGCCGAGCCCTTGACAGAATTCCCCCTCCTGAGGAAGGTTTGCTGTCTTGAAGCTGTGAAGCATTGCCACAGAGGTGCAGATGGAGAAAACCCTGGAAGAGCTACATTCTCTGGAAGAAGAGGTAGTATTTTCACCAGAGTTGCATATCAACTGACAAATGAGGTAATGAGAATGCAAACATGTATATGTGCCTGACCCATGCAGGTTTCCATACCCGTTTCCTTAAAATTCAGAGAATCACCTGCCTGTGTTCCCTGTGCTCATCATCCAATCCAGAGCATTACCTGCCTATGTTCCCTGTGCTCATCATCCAATCCAGAGCATTACCTGCCTGTGTTTCCAGTGTTCAAAGCTAGGGCTGACCGATATATCAGTCGGCCGATATATATCGGCTGATATAGGGCTCCCGCATGTATACAGTGCCTTCCACTATTATTGGCACCCCTGGTAAAGATGAGTGAAAAGGGTTGTAAAAAAATCACCATTTGGTGAATTAGCTTAATCTCACACTGAAAAAATAAGAAAAATCCAACTTTTAAATTTATTATGAGAAGAAAATCCCTCATTAAGAAATAATTATTTTTAATAAAACCACGTGTGCCACAATTACTGCACCCCTGCATTTATATATAGAATAAAGTAATATTTTTAAATATTTGGTCGCATATCCTTTGCATGCCATAACTTCCTGATGTCTGTGACACATGGTTGGCTAAATGGCTCTAAGTCTGACGTATCAAACAAGCCTCAAACCATCACTATGCTGCCAATAATACAGTAGATATGGATGGATAACTTGAAGAGTTTCTTCTCCTGACTTATTTTTCCATAGAGTTCAATAGGAAACTTTGTCAGGAGAAACAACCCTTAAAGTGATCCATCCATATCTACTGCAGATATCTGGCAGCAGAGTGATGGTTTGAGGCTCGTTTGATACCTCAGACCCTTGATGACTTACAGCCATTTTACCAAACGTATTCCATACTGTTCCAGCATAATTTACAGCTAAATCTAGTCCCACTACACAATTCCCATAGAGATCCATTCAAATGCTGAGACATTATAGTATCGCTTGTAAGAGTACCAGAAAATAAGATATCAAGAGTCTTTTGATGTTGTTGGGTCACAGACATCAGGAAGTCATGGCATGCAAAAGATATGTGACCAAATAGTAAAAATGATTACTTTATTCTATATATAAATGCAGGGGTGCCAATAATTGTGGCACACGTGGTTTTGTTAAAAAATATTATTTCTTGATGAATGATTTTTTCTCATAATAAATTTACTTCAATTAAAGGTTGGATTTTTCTTATTTTCTCATTGTAAGATTAAGCTAATTCACCAAATGGTGATTTTTTTTTTACAACCCTTTTCACTCATCTTTACCAGGGGTGCCAATAATAGTGGAGGGCACTGAATCTATATTGGGGAAAATCCCAGCAATAAAGCCCTGATAAAATCTCTTGAAATGTCAATAAAGAAAACTGCATTCATGGACATGACAGCTTTTTTGAATAATAGCCACACAAAGAGGGCGCTACTAACTCACTTCACTAATATAGGGTGTCAGGGTCCATCTCACTGAACTGAACTCTATCTGTTATCACACTGAAGAAATTTTGTGAGTTTAAGAGACAGCTGGGCTGGCAGAGCTGCATAATGTGTGGCTGCACTGCACACTTTCGGCGAGTACAATTTTCTCCCAACTTTAAACGACTGCCTGATGCATTGCCTGCCTGTGTTTCCTGTGCTCATCAAAGCCAGAACATGAAGGCAACTAGTTTAGGGAGCTTATTTATTTGATGTATCGTTCGTTATGTGCGCATTTTAATCTTTACTGCAAGCTGATCCTATTATTGATATCCTTGTATCGTTTGTTTTATAGATTAAATTGCACCATTTTTAAACGCTGTATCAGAACATACCCTGCCTTCATAACAAACACTGAATAATACTAGAAAAATTGTTTTTTGGTGTGAAGTTTTTGACCATTAGCTTCCCTCCAGGTTTTGACAGGAGATGAGAGCTTTTCCTCCCTGATTGGTTAAAAGGCTCACAAAAATGCTAAAAACTTATTTTAATAGTCACTTTAATATCAATATGCAAAGAAAATACAGATTGGTATCTTTACATTTTGTTTTTACAGTTTACTGCATCACTCTGTACTAAGAGTGAAATAAATATGCATAAAAAACAAATGATACCTTCATTCTGGTTAGATTCACTGTGGTCAGAGTAAGACAAATAAAATTTTAGATACCATCACAACTTTTCTTACTATTGTAATTAAGTGATCTATGATATAAATGGCAAACTCTACTTAGGCTATAGTTGTATTTTACCTACACTCTCAAAAATAAAGGTATAGTGGAAGTACATTTTTGGTCTTTAAGGAATACATTTCTCAAATGTACCCTGAAAGTACAATAATGTTCTATTTGGGTACTAATAAGTACATTTTCAAGCAAAACATGTATAAATTAATTATGTATTGCTGGCTTGGGGTACAATTTTATGTAGGGTACCACCCCAGTGACAAGCCTTAGTACCTTTTTAGGTACTTTTCATACCTTTTTTCTGAGAGTGTAGCTATCTATGAATAGTTTGGTATAATAATGAATATTTGTAGGGAGAGATGGTCTATATAGCTTGAGCTATAGAGTCTTGCAGAAAATAGGCTTGTGTGTGCGATACGTATGCCATGTATTTCAGTTGGCCTTTAAACAGGCAGAATGTTAAAGCACAACTGAACTTTGGTAGAACTTTGGGTTATGTAATTACCTGGCCATGATATGAGTTCAAATGGTGGCATTATATGTTCATTAGTTGCTCTGTGCTCCCCTGGGGTGATAATCCAGAATAGGGTATATTTGTCACTCTCCATTCACTTCTATAGGGCAGCTAAAACAGTCAAAATGACGAAGCAGATTCTGTCAATGCAAACAATAACCAGTCATCGTATGTATTTTTTTTTTGTGTAATTAAAATAATTAATAAAAGTACTATTTTCTTCAATGTTGTTAGCAAGCTACCAGAAAAGACTAGGAAAATGTCGGCGGGTTTACCATAGATATATACTACCAGAAATGCTTGCTTCCGTGGAAATTTGGACCAATGAGTGGTTTCTGACGCATCGGCGCATTAACGCTGTTTCTGACGCAAGAATTACCAACCGAATCTAAACGAAAAGGCCAGGAAAGGGCCATTTAATAATACATTTTAAAAATACGTATGAGGACTGGTTATTGTTATTGTTACTATTTTGGTCTGAGACTTTTTCACTGTTACTTTTTTTTAGGATGGTTACTTTTACTTGAAAACATTTAATTAAAGCAACAATACTTTTTTTTTTTGCGTACTCTGTGTACTCTCTCCACGTCTGTGCCAAAGTAGTATATTCATAGTTTCACCATGAAATGTAATGTTTTAATAATGTTGTTGTTTGGATTTACTTTTGGACAAACAATAAAATTATGACATTTTTACACTTTAAAAAGTTAAATGCCCCTAAATGTATGCACCATCAAGAAAGAAGAAAGGGCGCCACTACATAATGGAATACGTATAGTATTCAGACCCAAAGTATACACATCACTCCATTGAGCTATAAAGGTTTTTACATGCCAAACAAATTGATACAAAAAATGCTAGTGCTTTGGCCATTGCACGCAATAAGCATTACATCAACAAACCGTGAGATTGGGGGGAGGGGATAACAATATGTTTTCAAAGTAATGCTCAGTTATGAATTTTCATGCATTCTTTCCTAAATTCTAATAAAGTAGGTGAAATGAACAGTGTTAAATAATTTAAGTTTTCCAGAGCATACTGAAAACACAGCCAAATGCTTTTTGCCTCTGCTGTTACAGTACAAATGTGCTATTACAAGATGAATTATAGTCTTGCACAACGATTCACATTGGAATTCAAAAAGCACAGATAGTTTAAACATGCATTTTCATAAAGCAGATAGCTTGACAACCTTAAATGAATGAGATTGATAACCATTGCCGGCGGTAGCTATGGGCAGGGGTGGGCTCAGCCCACCCAAACGTGCATCTTGCCCACCCAATCAAAAGTTAAGAAAAATATAATTTTTTGTTCAGCCAATGAAACAATAGCACAGAAAATACCAGTACCGTTCCTAACTTCTGATTGGCTGGGCAGCCTACAGCCCGCCTCCAAAGTCGCCCACTGCCCACCCCCTCTTCTCGTCGTGTTCAGGCACAAACACAGAGCTCTGAAGCCGACCCCTCCGCTGCACAGAATGTCTCTGGAGCATGCCGAGGGGTGTTGCCATGACAACTATACTGATGACTTATATTGCACACACACAGGGCAAGGCAAATTAGTGTTCTAAATGTTAGTTTAACTTTAGCAAAGTTTGTGTTTATTACACTTATTTTTGTCAGGGCTCATGTACAAAAACAGTAATCTGTGTAGGTGAAAATGTGCATGTGACTGTTTGAAAATTTTATATTATCGGAGTTTCATCTGCAGCAAGTTATTTCTCCAAGTTATCTTGCATCTTTAACCCCTTCCGCCGTACCATGTTGCATGGGCGAAAGAAAAACCTGGTTATTCTTGCTCATGAGAAGGCCATTACATCGGCTCTTGATATGGATTAAAGTAGGCGAGAATACGTGTTTTTATGCGGAATTTCCTTATTCCACTTCGTGAAATAGCTACCTCTCTGAAGTCCAGATGCGGATCATGTTGCAGTATAGGCATGACACGTCATGGGGTATAGCCACGTAGCGAACTACAGCGAGTAGATTCTTTATTTTTTTAAATTAAAAGCACAAATGTAATAGGCAGGCTAATCGTACATTACCTTCATTAAAAAAGAGAGTGAAACTGATATTGCGTCTGAACCCCCTTCCGCCGCACCATGTTGCGCGGGTGAAAAAAACCCTGGTTATTCTTCCTCATGAGAAGGTCATTACATCGGCTCTTGATATAGATTAATGCAGCATGCAGGAATGTGTATAAAATTAACAGATTGTGAGTCACAAAACAAAAAAAGTTATATGTTGAAAAAATATATATTTAAAATATCCACTTGGCTATCTTACCCAGTAATGTACTGATTAGCCAATCATGGCTTTAGCTTTATATGAAAGCATCTCATATCTCGCCTCGGGCTTTGAGAAAAAAAATCTTCACCAAAATGTTCCTAGATAAAACATTTTATTTAAAAAAATACCCTGTGTGAGGTTGTGTAGAAATGCAGGAAATAAGTTTTAAAAAGGCTCAAAGTTTTCTGGGGGAGGACCCCCAGACCCCTCGCTACTTCGTTCCCCCTTGTGCCCCACCAACATCTCTTCATGCCCCCCCAATCAAAACAGTCTAGAACCGGGCCTGTTGATAACTGCCTGAGATGTAATGTTTTCTTGTTATTGCCATACTTCAGTTTGACAGCTAGCTAAAGGTTAGCTCGCCACCATGATAGGGGTTGCTGCTTCTGGAATTGAGGAAACCGGGTACAATCAGGGAAAGCATAGTGAGAGTAACTTCCTCAAACTCAACTTGGAGGGAAGAAAAGATCAGTAACTTCCTCCTCACCATTGATGGCATCCATTTCCCCCTCTCGCATCTCATTTTTCCATCTCCGGAACATTGCCAGAGCCAGGCCATTTCTCAACTGCCACAGTGCTAAGAAACTCATTCATGTATTTATCACTAGCCATTTAGAGTGCTGCAATGCACAGTACTATGCCAGAATGCTTTAGAATATCCTAAGGGTCCAGAACTCCACAGACAGGCTAACCAACACCCAAACTTTTAAGAACTCCACTGGCTATGGGTAAAAGCCTGCATTGACCTTAAAATACTCCTTCTAGCTTATAAATCACTTCACGATTTTGGTCCCTCCCACCTCTTTGACCTCCTGTTCTCCTGCCAGCCATCTAGCTAGTCAATGTCCTCCACAACAGACAATCCCACCCTCCCAGCATCATAGCTCTGGCAGCAGGGTGGCCCCTAAGTTGTGGACTGCCATCCCCCAACACACCCAAGGCTCTGAAAATCAGTGCCTTAAAAGCTTGCTTAAATCTCATCTGTTTAGTGTGGTGTATTCCTGTTGTCTTATTGTATTGTACTGTTATATTTAGTATCACTGTAAAGTGTCCAGGTTTAGTAAAAATCCCTATCTATAATATTATTATTATTATTATTATTATTATTAAGCCTTTTGAGTGGCTTGACAGAATCCCACAACCCTGGAAAAACCCTCAAAGCTAACATATAAAATAATGGTACTTAAAAAGCTACAGCCTTGGATCAGTATTGTCTGCACTTTTCACCATCATTGTTCTGTAATATTTTTCCTCAAATGCCCTGCTAGCCAATATTTGAAAAGCCTTGAAAGGAGGCCATATGTGGAAAAGGATGAAAGGGAAACAAATATTTTGACAGAGAAATGTTCCAGACATTGCAGATCAACAGGCTTAACAGGGAGTCGGCCGAGTCTTCAACATGTTCCCTCTGTGAAAGGAGGATAAAAATAGTGAGAGGGTGTTTGCAGCACTGGGTCTGGGTCATCACGCAGGTGTTTGAATGAGGGAGATATAGAGAGCAGTAAAAAATGGCCACTTTGACACAGAATACAGAATCGCTGACAGAATGATGTTCTCCCCAAAACACTTGTAATTCAGTGCCATACAGAGAAATCGGCAAGGCTGCTTTGGAGATGCGAGAGAACAGCCATAAAACTGTATATATCAGCCTTTCTGACTGATGCACTGGTGTCCCTGCAGCATGGCTGCCTGTTGACGGGAGATTTGTGGGGCTCCTGTGTGATAACATGATTTATAGCGTCCATGAGCAGGGGGCCATATCAATGAGACTGACTTCCTTCAGTATTCATGAGAAAGATGCCTTTGAGTCAAGGGAATGTCGGTTCGTGTGTGTAGGGGTGGGTGGGTCTGGTATTTCTGTCAAACCACTGCTGATTTTTCAGGAATAGCAAACAGATACAATGATGTATTGAAGTACTTATTTATGTATGTATATATTCCTTATGTGTATGATACGTGTTTGCATTCCGTAGATATTAGTATGCGTATGCATGTGTGCATATCAGAGATGGAGTCGATCTTCTGGCATTGGTTCAAATAAAATAAATTGAAACACCATTTCTGTGACCCAAATACCTTCTGAAATAAATATCTACAGGACATTTTGGAAATTGACTTAAAGTGGAAGTGCTTCTCTTTGAGGTGATTACTGATGTTCACCTGTTACAGTGTGTATATACAGTATAAGCTACATTGCATGCAGTACCTCCAGGACTGCATTGATGTGATTGTATCATTGGGTATTACTTGTCTTAAAACTAGGGCCATCCATTTTGTCTCCCCTTGTTTTCTTGCGTGGTACTTCAGTCCGCTGCCAGCTAGAGGTTGTGATAGACCTAGATCTAGCACGAATCTAGACATAACATGAAACATAAAAGTAGCATATATTCATCATCACATATTGCCAACATGACAAAAAATCTCTCACTCAAACTCCAACATTTGACGCGATCAATAGGCTACTACTATCAACCGGTAGCTAGGCGATCGACAGCCTAGGCCTTGTCATTGACAACACATATAACGTTAGCCTACTAGACATATAGCACTAACGTTAGGCCTACTGTGTTAAACTAAATAATCTAATTTAACGTTAGCCAACTCACCAATGGACGTCTCTCATACTATAGAAGGACATTCCCAAAAGCTGTTGCATTGTGAACTGCACAGCCAATGCAATTTAAAAAACTTGACTTGCATTTTGCCATATCCAATCGGAAATCCCAGAAGGCGATTACTGTGGCTACATGCTATTACGAGAGAGCAGGTGGAAGGAAACTATATGGTGTGTCCTGCATCTCCACATATGCGGAAAGCACTTTTAACAGGTACATTACATTACAGGCATCTTATCCAGAGCGACTTACACAACATTTTTGCATTTATACATAGTATCCATTGATGCAGCTGGATATATACTGAAGCAATGCGGGTGAATTACCTTGTCATATAATATGGATAGTTAGAACCACAGGCTTCAAAAATAACTGTCGCCCGAAACTTGAGCTAATTTTTCCGATCGGGTCAGTGCGTTTAATATGCCCTCATTAGGCTAAATGTAGCTGGAGATATAGCTAAAGTAACTAAGAAACATCCAGAGGCCAACAGTAAATTTTACATATTTACTGATGATAATGGGCATGCAACACCATAGCAGGCAGCTATTCCTCTCAGGAATCAAACAAAGAAATACAGTTTTGTTGTTCAAGGTAAGCTACCGATTAGCTTAATGCTAACAACTATGGAAAACCCCATAGACACGCTAACAAAAACTAGCTTAAGTGAGACCCGTTTTACACTTCTCAAAATTGTTATATGTATCGAATACATATGTAGCTTAAGAAATAACTACTTTGTGGTCTCAGTAACGTTACCACACTGAAATGTCAAAGAAAAAGAAAATTGTTGATGTTTATTTCGCTGTAACTTGGAAGACTGAAGCCAGAGGCATGTCGCCAGATCAAGTCAAATTTAACATTGTATGTTGCGCGCTCAATGCTGGGTAGTAATGTGATAGAATCGGTTGAAATTTTAGTTATATACATTACAAGACATATCTTTCGTTGTTTGTCTTTTTGTATTCATAGAGGGATTTTATTGTCGTGTCTCAGGGCAATCCCATTACGTTGATACGCAATACGCATGCTACGCTCGGTAACGTTCCTATTTGAAAGACGTGGGTCTCTGAGATTAACGTTCGTATTATTATGTGAATGAATCTTCTTTAGTTCAGTGGCTCAAACATATGCTACGGTTGCACCTCGCACTTTCTTTTTTTATCTAGCTATTGTTTGTTTTGCTAAACGGTGTTTTTTCCTTAAGATCAGCGACCGATTTCGACCCAAGAAACCAGGTGACCCGATTTAACTGTGTAATTAACTGCATTAACTGATCAATTGCTGTGCTACTTAAGTGCTGAGTATCAACGAAAGCTCGCAAACCCTGTGGCTCTCCAGGACCAGGAGTGAGGAACACTAGCTCAAGCATGCTTTTTGTATCATTTCAACTTCCATCCATGTTTACTTTACTTCCTGACATTGCACTAATTGTTTTTTATTATTATAAATGTCTCAATTAGAAATGCAATTGTGTGATTCATCACTTGACTGTGCCGTTGGAGTGCCTGTGGGGACCCCTGGAGTATAAACTTTAAAATACAAGTTTAAATAACTTCAAGACACACGGTGGAGACTGGTGGCCCTATTTATGACATAACAGATTATTAATCATCACATGTTATTTGTGCTCTATTTCAAATTGGATTTTTACCTGTTAATATTACATAAAATTACAGTAGAATGAATATAGTATGCTCATTTTACTGCTCATTTCACAATATTGTTATAGCAGTAGTATCTATTTGCGGGTCTTAATTTTTTTTCATCCCTTATCAACTACTAGAATATCGCTGGCGTACTGTTGCCTGTGCACTAAGACCAGGTTTTTCTTGACATAATTTTCAGATCTCTTAAATCCTTTAGAATATCACTGACCACATGACCAACCAAGGACCACCTACTCATAAGCACTAAAAGATTAAGTTGAAGTAGCCCTGTCATATTTACAAATTTCACAATGCCTTAAATGAAGACACCCAAACTGGCAGAGCTGGAGTTATTTTATTATTTTCTCTACAAAATGTGCATTGCGAAGTACTGTCCGGCAACCTTTGTAAATTGAGTATTACAAAAATAAATGAATGGATTAATTGAAAATAGGGCACGCTATCCTGAGATCTGTGCATTACCTCACCTTACAAAAGTACACATTCGGACTCATTATTTGTTATTTAAAATGAACAGCTTTGTTGAGACCATTCTTGTCATACAGTTTCTCTGTTGACCACTTCAGATTATGAGTTAATGCTGCTTAACAGAGGCCTTATGTTTAGTAGATTGAAGGATACTTTACACGAAGTGAAACAAATGGTTTTACGCAGCCTCAATGCATCCTTTTTAGTTTATCATGCCAAGTGTTTTGGTTCATGAGTGCGAAAAACAGCTTTATGAAATTTTTATGCATGCATTACAGCTTCAGTAAAATTATTCAGTTGATTGCTTAATATTGCCTTGTACACCCTTATGGAAGGTGTACTGACTAACACTACCCGAAGCGCACAAAGATTTTTATCGAGCCATCTTGCTTGCTTTATAAATTCTTACATAAGTGATTCTGCTTATAACTGATATCCTAAAGAGATGTGCTTGTATGGCTTTATTGGTGGTATATTGGAGTATATTCAACAAGAAAATTCCTGCATATTTTAGAACAGACAATCTTTATATAAATATGTTGTAATGATGTGTAATAGATGTGTCGGTAAGTGAGAAATCTTATATCATAACTGCTGAAAATTGTTGCGCGCAACTCATGAAGAATTTACAAATATGGTTTTCATTCTGGAACTTGGATATGTTATTCATTGAGAGGTACTCATGAGTCATATGAAACAACTGATTAAGTCACATGCGACATTGCGTGTGACATAAAACATGGCAAAAGTATCAGCTAAAAAAATTGATTCATGAATACATTTAAATTGAGAGATTTTTCTTATTTTATAGGATAAGAAACAACATACTGGTTCTTGGTGAAGAAGATACAGTATATTAATAATGTATGAACCACAGCTACAGTATTTTTAGATTTAATTTTATTAACATAAATAACAACCAGCCTTGAGACCCTGTCATAAAGTCAGGTGGTATTAAATAAAGAAGGATAGAAAAATCTGACACAAGATTCAATACAGCACCCAGTGCTTTTATTTCACAGACAGAACCAAACAAAAACTAAAATTGAATTGAAAAAAAAACACACTTTTAAAAGATTTTAAAAAGGGCTGCCCAACCAAAAGCAAAATTGCAGTTTTAAATAAACTACTAATTCTGTGATTTGGCACACTCTGCTGTCCAGACAGTGTAGTGGCAGTATGGGGAATCTCCTGTGGCATATCTGACTGGCAAAGTAGAAAACTTGCAGTGTTCATAGACAAGCTCTGTGCTGCCAGCTCTATTGCTCATGGTCTTGATGAGGAAACGTGGCCTGACTGTGCTGATTATGCAATGGAGGCAGGTGTATCAATGAGGGGTAAAATTAATTATTCTACTGCTGCTTGTTTATGAAGTGAATGTATTGGTTAAAAATGTGGAATGACTAATATGAAACCATGTAATATAGAGTTGTTCGGCCCACTTTGGTTTTGCATCATCTACCACCATCTTCCATGAGAAAGTCAATTAACTTCTGCCTTGTTGGAGGTGGAAAACATCTCAAATGTAATTCCAGAATCCACAATTGGGTTCAGATCTGGTGATTGAGACAGCCATAGCATATGGATAACATCACTGTCATGCTCTTTGAGCATGGGTGGCCACGTGTCATCTGTGTTCTACCATCCTGGCAGAAAATAACTTTTTTTTTTCTCAACATGGAATGAGGGTGATCATTAGCATTGACCTTTGCTTCTAAATCAGTTGTTCTCAACCCTGCTCTTGGAGTACCCCTGTGTATGCTGGTTTTCATTCCAACCACAATTGCAATGCCAGAATTTTAACAAGCTGTTAATTTTTCTTAATTATGTGTTTTTAATGTTTAGAGGGATTATTTAGCCTCTTAAGCCACATTATGGTAGCAATAGCTATGCACGCCATGAAGAATAAAATTATCATGTTCATTATGCTTATTGTCGTATATTGCAAACAATTATAAAGAGGTAGCAACTGAAGTGAATAGGCTCCTAAATTAGGTAATTGAACACATTGAAGTTCCTTCATAAATTTTTCATTAAACTTGTTAACCCAATGTAGGTTTGGCTTGTTATCATTTGCTTTGTCTTTGAATTCTTCATTATTTTCCAAACGGTTAGTTTTAGTGGCCATGTCTCCACAATTTTACCAATTATGAGCCTATTGATTCACCTACTGGACTTTTATTCTAAATGGCATGCATAGCTATTGCTAACATCATGTGGTTTAAGAGGGTAAATAATCCCTCTAAACATTGAAAACACCCGATTAAGAAACATTAACAGCTTGTTAAAATTCTGGTATTGCAATTGTGGTTGGAACGAAAACCAGCAAACACAGGGGTACTCCAGGAGCAGGGCTGAGAACCACTATTCTTATTGGATAAGTTTATCCAAACCATGCCTGGAAAATGAACGTCACACCATTACAGAACCACCAGAACCCGTCTTCCTTTCTGTTGGAACCAGGCACTCAGGCCTTTCTCGCCCTCTTATACGGCCATCTGTAATCACAGTAAAGAGAGGTAGGTGTGCATTGATAGGCACAGTTGTCAATGGACAGCTCCAGCGCAGCACGACCGCCTGAGGGGAAGATTGTAATGAGGTTATTTTGCGAGCGGTCCAGCGGCTGACACCACCACAGGCCGAATGTTTACTGAAGCAATTTGAGCAAAGGACCATTCTCAAGGTAAGGTAATGCAAGCAGAGTCACGCTCGGGATTTAACCCTAAACCCTCTGTCTAATTCCATACATGCTGAAAAAATTGGGAAAAATAAATAAATAATGCAATGGCACGGTTACACGTTAGCAACACCTGAGGTGAATGCATGACATCACTTTTTGTATGTTCGGATACGAAACGAACATCACCAGATCCACTTAGAGGGACAGAACAAATGTGCGCAATATCTTTTATAGGCCACATAGTATTGCAAAAGCCTAGAGCGTGGAATGTTTCATAAAGGGCCACTGAGATGAATAGACAGCAGAGGAGAACAGCCTTGTGTTTTACTAGGCAATAAAGCATCAGGCAGGGAGGCTTGAGTGCCCACACTGGCGAATACCCAGAGGACTATGGGAGAGCACAGGGACCTGTCGGGGAGGGAGCATAAATTTATTGCCAAATAGATTCCATCTCCTTGTTAAACGTACAAAATGCTGCAAAGTCTATGATCCCCAATCCAGCTTTCATGAGCGGAAACCACCAGGGTCTAGCCTGTCACAGGGCCAAGATGTCATTTGCAGGCGAAATGTCGTATACAGCCTACCTTCCCCTACCCCGCACTGTCTGCCACAACAATCAAGACATTTACCTCCTGACTTAATATACTGCAAACCCTTTGCAAATTCTGCCCTCTAAAGCCAATTCAACTAACTGTCAGTTGCCTTGGTTGCTGCTCCAAAATAAAAAATAAAAATGTAAGACGTGCATTTGTGTGCTGTGCTTGGAGCACTGATCCCTGGTCCATGGACATGTCTTGCATTCAGCAGAATCCCTGAATGCTGACTAAGGCTGGCAGCCCCGCAGGGAGACACATAATTGGTGGCACCATCGCCTAGGGTTAGGAAGGGTTCAAACCTGGATCAGCATCTCATCACTCTGCTTGGCCGGGCTTTGTTGAAAAGGTAATTATTTGCAATCTCCTTGCCAAGTCTCTCACCATGAAAGCAGATTATTTCCAGTAGCTGTAGGTGTAATGTTATGTTGCTAGCTGCTAGCATGTTATTGTTTAGGATTCTCAATCATACTCCAAGAATTGAGTGGTATGGCATGACCTAGTCTCGCATGACAGTCACTGAACCACGTTTAGCTTCTGTTACAGCTGCTAAATTCTGTATCGTGTGTATTTATGCCTATCATACGCTATACAATATTTGCTGTGGTTTTGACACAGACAAATCTCAATATTGGGGAGAAATCATCCGTTTTAGCTTGATTGGAATTTGACTGATGATTGTTTGGTGTGACATGGTTAGTCATGCATTCAGAGTTGTCCCAATCCAATCTTTTTCTCATCACGGATGCTCTGACAAAATCAAACAGGTTTGATTTTTTCTGCAGTCTTTAGGCATGGCTTGTGTAGTGTTGTGGTGTGTAATGATGCAATTTATAATGTCTATAGCCAATGAGCTGAGCTGTCTTTGGTTCTCTTCAGCACCACGCACAGGTAGCTAAGCATGGTGAAGGCTGGGAGCAGGAAAGCTGGCATGGTTCTACGGTCTGTGGAACAGGAGGAGAGGTTAGAGTTGTGGAGTCGTCGCGAGTGCATCTTCGACATGTCTTATTCCTGTCCATATTCTGCAATATATATTTTTTCTCTTTGGGTGGTTTCTCAACATAAAGTAGGGCACATGGCAGGACCATGACGTCAGCATCTTCACCTGTAGAGGTGACGCAAACAAACACAGCAGCCCAAGGCCAAAACGAAACGCAAAGCAGGGAAAACATAAAAAAGTAAGACTGGCAGTGTGGTGTTCAGAGAACAATCTTGTCCTAAACTCCTCAAAAACAAAAGAACTCATAATAGACTTCCGGAAGAACAGTGCAAACCCAGATCCACTATACATCAACGGGGACCGTGTGGAAAGGGTCCCTGATTTCAGGTTCCTGGGCACGCACATCGCTGAGGATCTCTCCTGGACTACCAACACCACTGTGGTTGTCAAGAAGGCACAGCAGCGACTCTATTTCCTGAGGATTCTCAGGAAAAACAACCTGCAGGAGAAGCTGCTGGTGTCCTTCTACCGCTGCTCCATCGAGAGTGTGCTGACATTCTGTATCTCTGCGTGGTATGCCAGCTGCTCAGCAGCGGACAGGAGAGCCCTCCAGAGGGTCATCAATACCGCCCAGAAGATCATCGGCTGCTCACTGCCCTCTTTGGAGGACATTTTCAGCATTCGCTGCCTCAGTAGAGCAGCCAACATATTAAAAGACCCATCCCACCCTGGTCATCATCTGTTTGACCTGCTGCCCTCTGGTAGACGCTTCAGGTCCATCAAATCACGGACAAATAGACTAAAGAACAGTTTCTACCCCAGAGCTATACGAGAACTGAACACTGCCAAACACTGACTGTTACAGTTACCTTTATTTATTTATATAACACTGCACAGATGTTACATGTTACATCCACCTGCACTTTTTATGTATATACCAGCTGCTGAGCAGCTGGTATATATTCCTAACTATTTGTATATAGGGCCACCGCAATTCAGAGATGTGCAATATCCCAAAGTGCAATATTTCATTTCAGTTAACTGTCTTTATATCTTATTGTTTATAGACCACATATATATTTCTTTTTAATTTAGCATTTTTCTAATTATTTTAGTTTTAACTGTATTTTTAATTGCTGTTTGTATGTGTGGATGCACCGTTTAGGATTGCTGCTCAATTTCGTTGTACCCAGTGCAATGACAATAAAGGAATTCTGATTCTGACGTGTATGGAGCTCAAGAACTGACAAAAGTATTCGAATTTTATTATTTTGTGGTGTATTTCATAAATTTGCATTTAAACAATGCATTTTTTTCCAAATATCAACAATTCAGATTGAAATTCAGATTTAAAAAATGTATATCCATGAATACAAATCTTTCGGATTCAAATTTCGGAAATTAAGATATTCAAAATTCAGATCCATAAATAAAAATCTCTCAGATTCAAATTTCAGAAATTCAGATTTTATGTTAACTAGGCCAATGGTGAAGCATCTGGGCTTCCCAGGAGAAGCTTTCAGTACTCTCAAACTCGCGTTTAACTTAGTGTTGCCAGATAGGGAAATTTCATACCCAATTGTATTTCTTTTAAACTTGTTGTACGTGTACAAAATGGCTTTGACCGGACATAAATAAAGCGCAGCTCCGTACAGGACCATGACGTCAGCATCTTCACCTGTAGAGGTGACGCAAACAAACACAGCAGCCCAAGGCCAAAACGAAACGCAAAGCAGGGAAAACATAAAAAAGTAACAATTAAACATATATACACTGCCTGGCCAAAAAAAAAGTTGCACACTCTAATATTTCGTTGGACCATCTTTAGCTTTGTTTACGGCACGCATTCGTCGTGGCATTGTTTCGACAAACTTATGCAACATCACAACATTTATTTCCGTCCAGAGTTGCATTCATTTTTGGCCGAGATCTTGTATTGACGATGAGAGAGTCGAACCACTCTGTAAAGTCTTCTCCAGCACATCCCAAAGACTTTCAATGGGGTTAAGGTCAGGACTCTGGTAGCGAATTCATGTGTGAAAATGATTCCTCATGCTCCCTGAATAAAATAAAAATAAAATGCTCCCTAAATAAAATCTTTTTTTTAAATGCAAATTTATGAAATACACCACTAAACAATTCAAGTTTATTAAATGTCACACGTATATAATTCAAATATACTAAATTCTAATTCAAATACTTTTGTCAGTTCTTGAGCTCCATACACGTGTCTTGGTGTCTCGCGGCAACTCGAAACAATACGATCAAAGTTTGTTACAATAAATCATTTTTTAAATAATCTTTTAGGAATTCTGTAAGGTGTGATACCACATGATTCCCTGTCTTTGCTGAATTGTATAGGACTGAAAGGCCAGCGATTTATGAGAGGATATTTTACTATAGTCTGTAACTCTTGCATTTATAAATGCACCTTATAGATGGTAGCTAGTTGTATGAGTTGTAAAAACACAGTGAGCCTTTAATAGTTATTGCTTTCATCCTGTTTTTCTGTATGATCATTATCATTCGGTGCTGGTAAAATGGCTGTACATTCTGGAAAATGGCCTTATTTGCTATTCCTTTTTTGACTGTAATAATATTGCTTGTGCTATTTCAGACTATAAAATTCACATTCAGGTCATTAAAAATGACTGACTTACACAGTAGAACCAAAAATAATACACAGTAAAATACATTAAATATATTAATTTCACACTTACCAAATTGACACTTTTAAAGAATGTGGTTTCAAATCGTTTGGTATTAATTCATATTAATTATATTCATTTGAATGCGCAATATACTATTTGATTCCATGCTGAAAATCTCCTGTCCTCAACTCATCTCTTTTCACTAAACCCCATCTGCTTTATTAGCTATTAGCCTACTTTCCTTTAGTTTCCTCTTTTATTCTCCTTTTTCTCCTCTCAGGCAGACTTTGTTATGATCCCTTATTAGTATTCATTTCAGTCACTGCTGTCACTAGGGGTTTGGGTTAAGGGCACCACACTGCACCATCATGTATTGGTGCAGGGACAACATGTGATTAAGATGTCAGATCTGTACTGATTATTATATTTTATTTATATATATTGATTGTCTTGATCTATATCGATCCTTTGAAGTGTTTTCCCCCATGTTGGGGGGAGAGAGGGGGGTTGGGTTATAATAAAAATAAATACAAATTAATAGATGCCAAATTAAATGCAGGGTGTTCTGGGCATGGTTCTGGACTTATTCAGAGATGTGTATCGCGAAGAGTGATCTACTATTCTCTTTTAGCGGCTGCCTCATTTTCCTAGACTGCAATGTTATGTTGTTTTGGGAACAAGAGAAAGAAATGCATTTTGGGGGAATCTTTCAGTTAGCTGTTAAGGAAATGTTAATGTCTTTATGTCGTTTATGTTAGCTTGAATAATTATTATTTTCCAATAATATATATTTTTTCACAGTTGCATTCATACTACAATAAGAGTGAAGGACAATCTACTACAAAAGTGATTATGGTTAAAATTCTGCCAGACTGGGGGATTTTCCCCTAAATGTAGGGTTTTTAAAAAATGAATGGGGGAAATTTTAAAGAAAAAATGTACGGTCAATGATATATGGGGGATTTTAAAACGAGGTATGGGGGAAATTTGTGAGAAAATTGTATGGAACTCAATTGAAGATTTTCAGAATTTTTTGGGGGGGAAATTAATTCAGGCATCTGGCAATACTGCACACAACCGCTACAGTATACAGACTATGCACCTCAATACAACTCCTTTCTGCCCTGCCTCTCTGTAAAAAAAAGATGGCTAAAGTATCGTTGTTTAACTGCTGCGCTGTGATTGGGACATTTCGGAGTTTCATTATCTAACGAAGATCGCAAACTTTACTTATGAGTTAGTTAAATGTCACACATATATAATTCAAATATACTAAATAAAAATAAAAATACTTTTGTCAGTTCTTGAGCTCCATACACGTGCCCTACTTTATGTTGAGAAACCACCCAAAAAGAAAGTTGCTCCTAGGCGTGTTTCATAAACTGCACCGCAACATTTGCGTTGGTTTCTGTATTATCAGAACAGCTTCCACTGTCACCGTTCTCCCTGTAGGCTTAGCTTATACATTTAGCTACATGGAAAAAATATTAGATCTTTAACGTTACCTGACCATTTTTGGAGGCAAGCTCCTCTTTTTCGCTGAAGTCGAGATGACGTAGATAGAAAATGATAATTTAGCTAATTTAGGTTAGTTATTCGCTTCCCAAATCTAATGGCCAAGCAACCAATGTTGTGAGATTAGTCTACTGCCAATCAAAACACTGTAGTTTAATTATTATTATTATTATTATTAAGTTTATTTGAATAGGGACAGTGCACATTATTCAACAGAAATGAGACAAAGTACCACCACTGTAAATATGCCAGTGTTAGCTGGGTAGCTAGTTTTCAACTGCAGTCCCTGGGCAAGATGTTAAATGCCAGGTAATACACTTGGGAGTTGCTACCAAGGGAGGTCCACACACTCCACAAATCTGTTGAGTAGTTGATCATTTCCGAAGTCGGATCACATGGAGAGCTTATGCGAACACATTTTCTATTGATTTTAAAATGATAGTAAATTAATTTTCAAACAATGACGTTTCCATTTTATATTTTTTGACATGGCGCAAACTGTGTAGGCCTGGTGTATTGTAGACTATGGGAAACACTGGTTAGCTAACGTTAGAAATCAGTTTACATAATTTTGCGTGAGCTCCCTACACAAACACCCCCCACCCCCACACCCGTAGCCTACGTCATAGCGTAGGCTACACATGCTGTTGCTGCGTAGCCAGGGTGGATATCAGAAAGGGATTCGAATTGTTGATTTACTTTTATATATTTTTTTATTCTAATTATAAAAATTGTATTAAAATGCCTGGGGGGGCTAAACCGGGGCTAAGCAAATTTGTCATGGGGCTATAGCCCACCCTTGTCCCAGTGTAGCGCCGTCCATGAATACATATCAGCACAGTGAATAATATGCAGCATTCTGGAAGAAAGCATATGTCAGTAAAACCTATTCTACTGGATATTTAATAGTAACATTGAGACACCAATAGCATCAATACTAATCATATGTCAGGGAAGTAAGGATTGTTTTTGTAATAGTTGGTGTATCCATTCCATTCAGTATTAAAAGTCTCTTGGACCCAGACCGCCTTTCGCCTTCACTTCACTGTATTTAAAGGTTAGCAACAGTTCCCAGAGATATGCTAGCCCTTGGGCAGAAGTAATAGCATGTGCAGTGGTCCTTTATCAAGAAATCTCATCATCCATGAAAAGTGTTGAAAAAGGGTGCTGAACTGGTGCCCCTGTTGTTGGAAGGAATATGATGAGACACTGGGAGATACATCATCGTGACCCTATCCCTGGATCTTAATAACTTGTGGCAGTCCCATTGCAAGGGATAAGACCATACTGTATTATCTCAGTCAGGGGCAGAATTATGTATGGGAGATTGTGGAACCAGGGCTTACTGTGTGTGTATGTGCACACACATGCATGTGTGTGTGTCTGTGTGCATATGAAAGTGAATCGAGCTTATTTGTTTACAGTAATACCACAAGAGATAAGTAAAAACATAAGAATTGAATGAAGTGTGCTGAAGATTGAAGTTGAAATTCAGGGACTTCAATTATATACTTCCAGTAAATACATAGGACTCCATCTTCCATCCGGCGCTAAGCGGCAGTAACCAAAACGCAAGTGTCTTTGCTAGTTTCAGACCAACGCAGTTGTCATTTTACCGACCAGCACTCACATTGTTTAAATAGCAAGTGAACTTGCGCCCATAGCAAGTAAACTTGGCGGGTTTGTCTTAAGATGAGTTATGGCCAGGATAATTTTTGCCGTATTGCTATCTTGAGGCAACAGAAAGCACTTGCACTAAAACCGGCCCTATCTTACAACCGGCGCTAACCCAAACGCAAGTGTCTTTGCTATCTTACACCCGGCGCATGGTTCATTATAACGCCTTGCGTTCACGTCGTTTAAATACCTAGTATTTTACAAGTTAACTGGGTGTGTTGGCCTTAAAATGAGGAGTGGCCAGGAGGATTATTTTTGGCGTATTGCTATCTTGAGGCAGAAAAAAGCACTTGAGTTAAAACCACCACACACCTGGTCTAGTCATGTCGCAGTTGTTTTAACAGCGCATATAAGTGCATCTACATAGGCGTGTGCACAACGCACGTACACCCTCCTGTCTGTTACACACAGGGGTGCGCACAAGCATGATTAAAAATATCAAGATTACGTAAAATATTATTATTGTGTAGGCTATGTATAAAAATATGCGTAATAATAAAAGGGTGCATAGGTCAAAGACCACATAGCTACCTGTCCCTCAGCGAAGGGGAATGCCGAATTAAATTGCTTTCAGCCCACTCCATCAACATCCAGGCGATGTACGTGTAAGGTTACGTGTTTAGGCTATAGACTATTCGCAATTATCCTGGATCAAGCTATGATTTAGCCTATGTTTGTCAATAATTCCTGTCATCTTCTGGTGGGACAATCTTCTTTTACAGGACAATGGCTATCCATTAAAAATGGCTTTCCATTTGCTGATAACACCTATATCAAGCTTAATGCACGAATTGTCATTCAAAGGAAAACTCGCACTGCAATAGACGGACATTTGAGTTCTGAAAATGCGGTTCAGATGTCATTATAATACAGCTCTCTAGGCATACAACCTGTAAATAAATAGAATGGTTTTAACTGAAAAAAAGTTCAAAACCTTGTCCAGTGATTATTGCATTTATAATTTTTCAAATAGCCTAAGCTACAGCGGATTCGCTGTGCAAACGTTTTTTTCCCCATAGCCTACGATTAAACAACGGAGATAAATGTCAACATGTTAACTGAATTTGAACAGTGACAAGGTTTCCATACTCTCAGTTTATTAAAACCCAGCTGATTCCACCTGTTATTCCATAACTGAACAAAACGAGAAGAGAACTAAGCGTCTAATTAGAAACTAAAACAAATTTGCAGCACGTTACACAATTAATTCACAATTAATTTGAATGCCATTCTCTGCATGTGCGCTGTATGTTCTCTGTTTCCCCTGCTGTAAGTCGCACTTTTCACGGTCTTAAAATTGATTGTTTTAAAGCATTAGCCTACGCTACGAGTAACAGGTTGGTCACATTTCCATAAGCAGGACATTATAAAACAAGGGAAAATATGTGTGAACATATGGGTTGCCAACCTGACGTTATTGTATTTAGTGTTATTTTATTCGATTCTATTCTATTTTAAAGAGAAGGATAGGACATTTTGATTGGTTTATTGCATGTCATGCCCAAGACATGAAGAGACTAAGTTCAGCCCATTCGCGCGTTGCGCCGTGCTTAGCGCCCAAAATACACGCTGGTAAACTAGCAAAAATGGACTTGGACACGCCCTAAATTGACTTTACGCTATGCGCTTAGACCAATCGCCAAGATAGAGCCCCTGGTCTTAAGTCTTGTCACAGTTTGTCATGTTATTTTAACAGTGCAATATTAAGATAATATGCGTCTACATAGGCGTGTGCACAACGCACACACACACTCCTGTCTGTTACACACACAGGGGCGCGCACAAACATGCATAAAAATATCAAGAATACATTGTGAAATGGGGATTAATAATTTCCCCCAAATTAAAACATTTTCTCTCCCGGAATAGACGCACGTTGTCCCTGGAATCAATGGAAAGTGGGCTTGCTTTAAGGCATTAACCTACCAGTAAAAATGCATATTTCCAGAAACAGGGCAATATAATAAGGGAAAATATGTGTAAACCTATGGGTTCCCAACCTGACAGCTTTAGTGTATTTTGTGTCATCATTAAGGCAAAAGAACACTATGGTATTAATCAATATTAGAATGCACGTAATATTAATTTTGGATGAAGCTTGAACTTCGCTAGCTGAAATTAATTTCCTGTGATCTGTCTGCTGTGAGAACAGCCTCATGAAATTAATGTTTGACAATGCTTCATTGTATAATCAAACAAAATGTGTTAAACAAGCAGGCTAATTTGGCATTTTCTAAGATGAGAGGAAAGCCATGTTCTGGTAGCTTATGCTCAAATTAGACCACACATTGTCAAATAACAGCACTGGTGTAAGCTAATGGAAAACAAATTCCTGTTTTTCCATTATTATATTTCTGGGAAATAGTTTGGTTGGGAATTACCAGGAACCTATGCTGGTAAACCCTAACGTGAAAGATTATTATTGTGTATATCAAACACATCATATTGGTTAGTCCGAATATTATTGATCGTAATATTGATTCATATAGCCTCTTGCTCACATGCTGTAACTACACACACAAGCATGTCTGTTTCACCAGCTGTAAATCGCTGTTTTCAGTCTTACTATCCGCCATCATATTAGCAATCTGCCAATGTGCAAATGCAGGTGGCTTTTGAAAGGAATGGGAGATGACACTCTGATTGATTTATTGCATGTTAAAATGTAAATGCACTTGCGCCATGCGTTTTAGACCATGCGCTAAGATTAAGATAGAGCCCATAGTTTTTCATTCAGCCTTGCCATTAGAAATAGTACTCCATATGAATATGGCACAGTTTGGCCACATATAACAATACAATTAGTTTATGAACTTTGAAAGGTTAGACACACATGGCTGCTAACTGTCTGCATTGTATCGGTCTACTGACCATTGACCCTGGTTGTACATTGCCTTTCGGTGTCACTGAGGTGACTTCTCATGGAGGTTTTTTGGGCTCAGCGTTTATGCTACCCCTGTGCTAGCAATAACAAGCTATGATGCACCAAAGATTCTTCAGTGGCAGATGGTGTTTCCATACATTTCTGCCCTAAGCTCACTACCCTACCTTGTACTCCTCCGTCTCACACTGTGTGACTGGCGGTGATGGAGGGCCACAGAGAGCTGACTAATTATACAATTGCAACCTCCCCCTCCTCCCCCGGTGGCAGGGAGCTGTGCGAGTGAATTCTTATCACACCGTCTGAACTCAGTGTGTGTTATTCGCAGTAGATACATTATTATAGTACTTCTACTACAATGTACAATATTAAAATGAAAAAGCAAGCCAGCTTAGCTGACGTACAGTATATGCTTCTGCCAGTTGGGTGCATTCGAGCACCTTTCCATGTACCCGTGTTAACGTGGCTGCCCCCAGTGTGTATAGTTCACCAGTTCTTGGTGTGACCCATCACTCCACTGTGAGTGGTGGTGGCACAAGGGTGCTTGATCACTGTGAGACTGCCTGATAGGGTGTACCTCTTACAATCTGGCTGTAGCGTAGCTCACCGGAATTATTTGGTATAGGGGGATACTAATCTGTAGTGATCCAAGCAAGTGAAACATGACTATGGCTATCATTTTCACCATGAACTCTTGGATCAGTACAAACCTCTGTGTCAGTGGTCTCCTTCACCTTGGAGTGTATGAGGAAATGGAGCTGGCTACAGTGGTCATTATAAGTGGGTAGCCAGTGATCCAAGAGTTTGCAGTACTGTGGTCACAGTCTGAACTCAACCTGACTTGGATTTAATTTATTGTTAAGATTAATTTTAAAATTGTCCTTTGATCTTTAACTCCAAACGGAGTCCTAAGTTCCCATTGTGTATGTTGGTTTTTTACTGCCAATCTCTTTTAAGGTTGTTGGAAACATGTTTTAGGTTCAACCGTGATTTCTTCCTAAAATGTATTTTAGTATGAGGCAGGTTTGGCTTGTTTAACACCTTTGGTTTCCACGAATGGTTTAATTTGTTGTCCAGATAATTCAGCATGATTCAGCTATTGAGACCCTACCTGCCAGTCTATTAAAAATATATATTAATTAAATAAAAATTAAAATAATTTTTAAAGGAATAATTTGTCATATAGCACACAGCAGAAAATAAAGAATTAGTTGATCTGTCAGATAAAAAATGTGGATATTGGACATTTATTCTTAATGGCATGCACAGCTGTCAATTTCTGACATACTGTAATAAGGCCTTAAGATGGTAAATCATGTTTCAAGAGACATTTAAAGTGCTTGTTAGAATTCAGGGGTTGCCATTATTTTTGGAAGGAAAACCAACATACAACAGTACTTCCCCAGGAGCGAAACCACAGATGTTTTAATTCCTGATTCCTTGTGTTATTCAGTATGGTTGAAATTTAATTTCTTAATTGAATAATTGAATGGTTGGTTCCCCATGTGAGCCATCTCCTAGCTGCCAGAGCATTGCACTGCAAAAGATGAGTTCCCTCGTATCAGCATTGGCAATCTGTACTTGCTGTTTTGTCTTTGTTCAACCTGGAAATACACATAATCATGTTGTAAGAAAAAAAGGCACAGCTCCAATCTTCTTCAAAGAAGACAAGTATATTTCCAGGAATGGCAGTTGTTTGAAATACAGGAAATTGATTCTGGATTCAGTGGAGTTCATCTGAATGTCGTACCTCCTCAAAAGCAAAATCAAACATTTTAGGCCGCAACAAGCACAAAAAAACTCTGCGAGATCCTGGTGGGACTGATCATAGATCTTTAGTAGTTCTGCATATCACCCTCAGATTTTGCACACTTGTGGAGTTTATGATTCAGGAAATGTATAGATTTACCTGTTTCACATATGTAGCTCTCAATATTTCATTGCAAACTAAAGAAAAACCATTTTTGTTTTGCATTTTCAAACCAAGTTTGCATTTGTGGAACTTTATTTTGACATAAATTATGAAAATAAACAAATCTAAATTTGTATTGTAAATGGTACAACTGTCTTGTTTCATTTAAGCCATTTATGAAGTTTCTGTGATGCTCACACCCGGGGCCACATGTATAAAACTCATGAGTAAAAGAATGCGTAAAAGATCGCTCAGGGTGAAAGTCGGAAATCTGTTTTTAAAAAGTTTTGCATTTTCTACCTCTGCCTTTCGGTCACTATGTCACCATATCACACTGAATATTGCCAAATATTGTGTACATATTGTGTCCAGCGTGTGCAGAGGTACGCAGATTCTTACAGCACGTGTTATTTTATACATCTGAATTTCTGCTTGGAAACTCCCTTTCTGATGGAATTTTTCTGCTCAGCACTGTTTATACATGTGGCCCCTAGAGTTATAAAGCCTTAAACAGAAAACCCCCTAAATAAGTGAGAATTTATCAAATTTGGCATCTGTGCAAAAGGGTTTGTTACATGGACATGTTTGAATTGGTTGAATGGTGGAATACCTGCCCACTGGAATTGATGCTTGCAGTTTTATTTCTAATTGTCTGTTTCTTTAAGCATCAAAGCCTCTGAGAAGACTTTACAACCAGTATTGGATGAATCTGCCTTTTGGATCATGCAAAGCTTTTTTTAAACTGGGCTAAAATTAGACTGCTGTGAAAAGAGCTTTGAGCAGCAAAACAGGTAATGAGGCATCCCACACCCACACATAATCCCGCATGCCCCTGGCTGTAAAATTGAACCCATGTCACAGTGGAAACACAACAGAAGCACTTGATATTGTGGGCTTAATAAACAATTAATTAAACTCCATTATGAATCATGAAAAAAACTAATAGTTAATGTTCAGCTCTAGCATTTATAAATATTTGCCAATGTTTTATGAAAAAAAGGCCAGAGTTGAGATTCCAAACAAAAATTATACTAGGTGGTATATATCATAAACGTTTGTGACATTTTCTTAATCTGTCAAACTAATTATGTACATTTTTAAATTCAGTTTTTGTTTTGTTTTTAAAAGCAGATTATTGTGCAGATTTACTGTCCCATAAATCAGCTATATCCACTTCTGAGTAACTGAACTCAAATGGCAGTGAAAAGAACTTGCCAGCTATACAGAACTAAAGCTACTCTTACAAGCAAAATGCTAACCTCTCTGCATTTGAATAGATCTCTATGGGAATTGGGGGGTGGGACTGCTCCCAGATATGCAGTAGATATATATATAAAAGGATATCAAAAGACTCTGGATAATTTATTTTCAGGTACTCTATATCGCAAAACTATAACCTCTCTGCATTTGAATAAATCTCTATGGGAATTGGGGGTGGGACTATTTCTGTGTAATTAGCTGTAAATTACACAGGAATAGTATGGAACCCATGGTTGGCTAAATGGCTGTAAGTCATCAAGGGTATCAAACAAGCCTCAAACCATCACTCTGCTCCCAGATATGCAGTAGATATGGATCGATCACTTTAAGGGTTGTTTCTCCTGACTTATTTTGCTATTGAACTCTATGGAAAAATAAATCAGGAGAAACAACCCTTCAAGTGATCCATCCATATCTACTGCATATCTGGGAGCAGAGTGATGGTTTGAGGCTTGTTTGATACCGCAGACCCTTGATGACTTACAGCCATTTAGCCAACCATGGGTTCCATACTATTCCTGTGTAATTTACAGCTAATTACACAGAAATAGTCCCACCCCCAATTCCCATAGAGATGTATTCAAATGCAGAGAGGTTATAGTTTTGCGATATAGAGTACCTGAAAATAAATGATCAAGAGTCTTTTGATATCCTTTTATACCAAGTCATTATAACATCACCTGTTTACCTGTGGAATGTTCCAAACAGGTGTTTTTTGAACTTCCCAGTCTTTTTTTTTGTTTGTTTTGGAACGTGTTGCAGGCATCAAATTCAGAATTAGCTTATATTTACAAAAATCAATAAAGTTGATAAGGTAAAACTTGAAATGTCTTTTCTTTGTACTGTTTTCAATTAAATATATGCAAAAACTATTTACAAATCCCTGCTTTCTGCTTTTATGTGCATTTTACATACTGTCTCAACTTTTTTGGAATTGGGGTTTGTAATAATCGCGATTATACACTTTGTCATTCTGCATTGATGCGCAAATTTCAAACATCGAATAGCCTATCTTGTTATATTTTTCTGGGCTCCATTGAGTTTTTATGCAAACATCCGATGCGAGTTTGAACCCAATAATAAAGTTTAAACGCCTACTACACTGTTTTGAGAAATACTTAGCGGGGTGAGTGAGGGAGAGGGGTGGGGGCGGAGGAGGCGTGTCCATTGTCATTTGCATAAATGAACGTACAATGTACAAATGATTTCGTATAACTCGGATCAGACTGTCAAACTAGATGTTGTAGATCAAATATGAATCAAGATTCAGCAACTGCAAATATCTTCAGAAACATATTTTAGTGGACTATTTACGTGGAATAAGAGAGTTTATGAACGTAGTGCGTCTAACCAATCAGGTGCCGGCTATTTTTGTTGTGGGCGACAACAATTATCCATGTGACGTTGAGGTACCTCCAAAGAGGTACTCTGACATCATGATTGGGGCGAGGGCAATGAGGGGAGCAGAAAGGAAATTTCGACCGTTAGAGGGCAGCACAAAGACACTTTTCTACCAGTTTCTCGTGATATAAAATATTATTTCAAAATTGTTGAAATAACAAAATGGATGAATAAGTTTCATTATAAGGTAGGCATACAAATACGTTTACAGCAACAACAACAAAAAAAGAGTGACCTAGAGTGCAGTTACCCTTTAAATAAGACTAGTAGAAACTAGGTGGAAATTGCCTCTGGAGAGCCAAAGTTAATAGGGTTAACAAACCTCCATCTTTTCAGTGATCTCAGAGACCCTCCCCAAATCTCGAGTGATCTTGGGTTTGAACGGGTTGAGATTAACACGTGGACACTTCAAAATTGTTGTTACGAGCAAGTAAGTCATGCAAACCATAATTCCCGTATGTCGTGAACGCAGCATTAGTTTGCGCTCAAATTATGTGTTGTCTAACTAGCAAAAGTCAAGTTGGACACACCCTAAATGCAGTTGTGCCATGCGTTTTAGACTATGCGCTAAAATCATAGAGATAGAGACCCTAGTCTCTGTGGTTTAATGGCTTTGCTGACCCTCAGTGGAAGTTGGGAATGGCAGCTGTTCCAATAAAATTTTAATCCTAAGAGTACTCCTGTTGCTGTTGGTATCCGATGACCATTTCTGATTATTAGCATTATTATGTTAAAATGTGTAGTCTTAGTTCAAAAAACTGAACAAACATTTGACAAACCATTTTTTCACTTTCTCCCAGCCACAAAGTTGGTTTGAGATTTACTTATCTTCTCAGATCTCAACAGAGTTGCAGTGATCAGGAACATCTACCCACACATACACGCGCACACACACACACACACACGCATACAAAACTATCAAAAGATCACATCTATTTGAAACAAATATTTCACCTCTGATAGCTTTTGTGTTTGTGTGTGTCCAGCACACTTTATTCTCTTTTTCTTCTCTCTGACCGAAGCGGTTTTATTTTGCAACAAGCAACTAGGTTGCCAGTACACAGTCAGCATATTCTTCAGAAGTTTCTTCCAGGGCTTTGGCATCACCCTCCCCTCTGACCTTTTTTCAGTCCATCTAGTTCATATATTAGAGTCTTTCTCGTAAAGTAGGTGTTTTTGTTCATCTAGATGAGCGTGGTATTGCTGCTTTGCTCCTCAGGCTGACATTAACGGCTCTTTGGTAACCTGTACCTTGGTGATTCCTTAAATTGCACTAGTGTATTCACCAACAAGTAGCAGTTCCTTATCTGTCTTCTAACTTATTTTACTGTCCCGTGGGTGCCATAGTTGAGCTTTCTTCAGAAGCTTGGTGAGGAGAGCAAGTAGAATTCTTTTTGCAGCCAACCTTGATCTTAAATGACTTCCTGTCAGAGGCCTCTGTGGCAACTTTAAGTTGATTGATGGCTACTTCTGCTGTAAAATCACTGTCAGCCACAGGGCAGTCCTTGTACTGGGTTGCATCTTCAAAAAGGAATTTTAAAGAGCTCTATTGTCGAGGTGGCCTTCAACAAAAACAACTTGTTAGAAGGTAAACTAATTTCTTCTACTGTTAAGATAATTATATTCTTGAATAAATAAATTAATTATAATGTTATAGTTTTGTGTATATAGTGCATCATGTCAAAAAACACACCCTAAGTGGGTGCATAGTCAGAATGGGCCCCTTGGTGCTTATAGTAGCCTTGTGATTAACATGTACTTGTCGGAAACAATGGTTCTGATTGCATTAGCTGCTAATGTTTGTGCTTCTTGGCACAAGCAGCACAAATGTGAGCAAATCCATTCATGGTTGCAGCACTGGCATACTGAAAGAGGAGAACAAAATGCCTGCACCATCTTCTAATGAAGCAATATTTTGCCTCAGACATAAATATATACAGTGCACTCCAAAAGTGTTAGGACAGTGACACATTTTTTGTTGTTTTGGCTATGTACTCCAGCATATTGGATTTAAAATGGAACAGTGACTATGAGGTTAAAGTTCAGACTTTCGGCTTTAATTTGAGGGTTTTTCCATCCATATCGGGATACGTTGATTTCTCATTTTTGCGGGTTAGCCTGAATTAATATGCAAAATTGGACGTTCCTACGTTATTTCGCGAAATAGTGGGAGGTGGTCATGCAAGTAGATTACTTTAGCGCATGTAAAGTGATTTACTAAGCCTGAAAGCAAGTTCGGGAATGGTAATTGCGGTTCATTTTAGTACAAATGGAAAACAGGTATTAAAAGACAGAATCGATAAGATGACGACTGTCATTGTAGCAAGACACGTACTGGTGTGTTTGGAATATCCATAACTGAACGTTCTGAATGATTGTGTTACAATAGGGACTAATTAACAGGCCCATTCTAGCTAACGCTCAAAATACACAAGAAGAGAATTTGTGGATAGCCTACATAGGCTACATCATGAACAGTAAGAATATATTTTAAAATCATGAAGCAAATTGTGTTACAAAATACAAGAGTAAGTATTTGAATCAAACAAGTAATACAAAGTCTATTATAACAAACAGTGAATAACAAGCAAATCAAAACTTTATTAAAAAAATAAAACCCATGATGGAAATGTTATTTTATGTGACACGCGCGAGTAGGCTTAGTGCTAGTAAGCATAGTTATGATAATTTCAGTCGTGACAAACATCTGTAACTCCCGGCAGAAACTGAGACATCCAGTGAAACAGTTTGTAATAAACCGCCAGCTTGTACAGTGTAAAAAAAGAGTGATCTAGAATGCAGTTACCCTTTAAATAAGACTAGTAGAAACTAGGTGGAAATTGCCTCTGGAGGGTCAAAGTTAATAGGGTTAACAAACCTCCATCTTTTCAGTGATCTCAGAGGCCCTCCCTAAATCTACCCAACAAAAAAAATACCATAAAAACAGCAACATTGCTGCCAGTCTTTTCACCGTTTTCTTACAGTATAACCATTCCAAACACGCAAAATCTCTCATTTAAATATGGCTGTTTGCGGCTGCAGTCATTAACATAAGCAAAGTGTGAACTGATAACGCATGCAAATACTTTGGCTGCGCCCGCAAAATAACACCCCTTATTTGGGATCTTAGTAAATCAACCCCCATGTGTTGCATACTATTCCCATGTAATTTACATATTAATCTAGTCCCATCCCAAATTCCCATAGAGATCCATTCAAATGTAGAGTGGTGATAGTATGGCTTGTAAGAGTACCTGAAAATAAGATATCAAGAGTCTTTTGATGTTGTTGGGTCACAGACATCAGGAGGTCATGGCATGCAAAGGATATGCAACCAAATATTAAATATGGTGACTTTATTTAAGTTTGTGTTAATTTGTCCAATTACTTTTGTGTGACTATGTGTAAAAATCGCTACACGGTTCACCCAAAATGGATGTAAAAACCTTCAAATTAAAGCTGAAACTGTTTCTGTAAATCTGCACTATTCCATTTAAAATCCAACGTGATGGAGTACAGAGCCAAAACAACAAAAAATGTGTCACTGTCCTAACATTTTTGGAGTGCACTGTATATGATACATTACACTTTTTAAAAGTTGAATTTGCCTTTTTTTAATCATGGGGGCCCTTAGTCAGACTTGAACAATTTTAACACCTGCTTAAGCCATTTTGTTAAGTTGACGTTATGCTTGTTTTCTGAGTAGGTATTCAGACTCGCCTTACGCAAGTGCTTTTCGTCAATATTGGGAGGGTTTCATTGTGCAAAATTGACATTTTAATTCTGCTGTGCACATACCCACAGGTGGAAAAAAATACTGGCCTTGGAATTGCACTTATACTACATTCCTAGTATCTCTGACTTTAATTATGAGAAACTGAAAAGAAAAGCACTTGTGAAATCAAGAGGAGGTTTCTGCACTTTTGCAATAAAATATGTCACCACATTGAAGCTGAAATTAATTTGAGAAGAATAAAAGACTTAAGAATTAAACAATGGTAAATACATCCTACCTGTGTGAGTGAGTCTGTATTTGAGTGTTTTCAACAGGCCCATTTGAAACAGAATCCTATTGAAGAAGTAATGTTAAAACTATTATATTTATCTATTGTTTTACAGGCCATATTTTTGTTTCAATTTACCCAACCTGATGAGTGCGCATTATTTTGGCTCTCCCAGGAATGCTCGTATATTGAAAGAGACTAAACAGATTTTTTAAATAATTATTTCACTTTCAAGCAATCCACTTAATAATATGTGTTTATCTCCTTCCTCCTGACTTTATTGAATACTCAAATTGGTGAAATAGGCAAAAAAAATATTTTCAGATGAGCTTCCATCTAGATGACCACCTATAACCTGTAGTGGCTGCAAATGGTCACTTTGAAGAATCCCATAATGCCACAGTAGACTGACACTTCTCAGCGGCATTCAGTGATGGTGCTATCCCATCTCCAAAATCCAATTTAACCCCTGGGTATTGTGGTAACGTGAGCTAGCATTTCCAATATGTGTGATACATTAAGCCTTTAGTTAATAATGTTGTACGATAAACAGAAAATAAGTTTCTGGAAAAAATGAAGGTGGGTAATTTCTATGATTTTACATTGTATTATTTTCCATAACATGGAAAATAATCCAGGACTGGAAATTGTCATTGTCAAATTTAAAGATTTTTCCAGTTTTTCATGACTAAGAACCCTGCAAACAGCTTGGAGACAGTCAAAATTGGTACTGAGTATTCAGTCAAGGCACTCTAAGGGCTATTGACGCTGTTAAATGCAAATGAATTAGACAGTGACACCATTTTTGTTGTTTTGGCTCTGTACTACAGTACATTAGATTTAACCATATATGATTGAGTCAAGTCAGGTAGGAAACACAGTGTGATGCATTGATTATCTAAACCAGTGCATTGAAACGGTTGCTTCCGTGCCTTGGTTCCATCCTGTCCGTCTTTACGTACGTATACCCACAGACAAGTGTGTTCTAATCACAAGCATTTTTTAAACAGTTTGAACTCTTTTGAAGCATCAGCAGTGTCACATGATTCAGGACCTTGTCTTGGGAATGAAAGCCATTAACATTTTGAGACCTTCCATTTTCTGTACTGAAACACTGGGGATCCTACAGAACTGCTACACCATATACAAAGTAGAAGAATAATTCCTGCCCCAGGCACAAAAAATCACCATGACAGCTGCAACATATCCCTCTCTGCAGTGCAAGCAGACAGAGATTCTAATACAGCAATTAAGGTACTGTTGCAGTTTGGTCATTGACTGCTCATAAAGGCAGAACTATGTCAAGGTTTATGGTGAGCATAACCTTTCTAACAACAGAACCGACATGGTCTAGCGGTTTCTCTGAATTCTCTATTGTAGTGCCTAGAGATTCATTAAAGTATTTTCTTGTACAAAGTCCTATTTACTCATTTGTTGGGGAAAAAAATCACTGAAACAAGGAGTTTTGTTCTTCAGTCTTATTTTACAGCACCACTCAACTGAAAAGCTTGTGTGAGAATTTTGGTATTAATTATGCCTTAATCATTCGCAAGGACGCACTAGCACATCAACAGGCCACAGTCTGTACCAGTGAAGCTTTAATAAATTCGGGAACACTGCAAATGGCGAGGAAATGAATACTGATGAAGCAAGCCTGCAAGAAACATTTTCTATCTTTCAATTAATTTAAAAAACAACAACTTTCCAACAGAAGTGGGAAAGTTGCGAACCCAGTGGGAGTGTCAAGGGGTGACACCATGGAGAACAGACAGAGGAGCGGTTGCTGCTGCTTTCGAAGCAGCATGAACAAAAGTGATTGTATTTTTCAGATTAATCTTTTACAGGTTATAAATAAAAAATGAGGAGCATTTGCAGTTCGCATGGAAACATATCATTTGTGTTCAGTACATTGGAAAGACGATTTACACATCATCAGTTCTGATTGTATTATATCATGAATCTGTCACTCAAATATATATATAATGAAAATGTAGCCATTGGCATTCTCAAGAAGTACAATAATGAACACTTGCATTTAATGTGTTATTCCTGGTATTTTAATCAACTTTCTCATAACATTATGGAATGGGTGTTAGAAATATCCAAAAATAATAATTCTACTGTTGCATAATCAATATTGGATTGTAAAATTACCATAACAGGACTTTACAAGCTGGCTAGCTTTCTACAGTATTGTGACATCAATTTAGTGTTTTTAAAATGTGATAGGATATTAACAGGGCATGTCAAAACCTGGACCCAACGTATATGACCATCTCAGCTGCCAAACCTGAATTTCAGCAGTTACCCTCCAGGTGTCCCTGTTGGCACTGCATGCAGTCGTTTGGCAATCAGCACACACTTGACTGATTATACAATTACCGACTGATTATACGGTGTTCAACAGTGCTAAACAATAAATTGACGCTGCTAAGAATAAGTGTGCACAAAGTGAAACATCAAGTAAAACACCAAGACGGTGACAGAGTAAAGAAATATCCTTCTGATTCATTGCACACTGATGTATTTAATATATGTTGCACATCTTGGAACTTATGTTTAGACCGCAGGGCAAACATTACAATAGAGCAACGCTTAAAGACAAAAACAAAAAAAATAACAACCTGAGATGGACACAGGTGAGGGTGAAACAGCTGTCAAAAAACATAAGGAGAAGAAGAGCCGTGAGAGCCAGCCTTTTAATTTATGATTTAACAGAGGCAGTAGTCAGTGTAAATATTCAAAGTTATGTGCATTTTTTAAGAAACATATGGTAAACAGAGGGACATTTCCAAGATCTAGCCAACTATGCGATGAGTATTTAACCCAAATGCTGATTTGTATGAAAATAAATTCAAATAATGGATCAAAACAGCAGGCAAAACAAGCAGGTGTGTCTTGTCACTGATACATCCACATATTCAAAAGGTCATTATGTTCTTGCACAATTTCGAGGACAATCAATCACGGGTCATTTGAGAGTCATTGTAGCAAATACAGTGTATTGACACACTATGGATTTAAAATTTGTAAATGCATTTGAGGTTGATTTTAGGAACCTAACTGCATTTGTATTGGACAATGCAATCCACGTGATTCATTACATTACATTACATTATAGGCATTTAGCAGACGCTCTTATCCAGAGCGACTTACACAGCATTTTTGCATAGAATCCATTTACAGCTGGATATATACTGAAGCAATTCAGGTGAAGTACCTTGCTCAGGGGTACAACGGCAGTGTCCTACGTGGGATTCGAACCTGCGACCTTTCGGTTACAAACCCAGTTCCTTACCCACTGTACTACACTGCCGCCCCTGATTCAGGCATACTACCACATTCCTCATTGTATGCCTTAAGATTGAGTCTGAAAGGCAGAAGTCAGAGAACTTACAAGGGCCCCATATGCTCTGCAAAATGTTGGTCACATGTGGGTCCCAAGGTATGGGTCCCTAGTGGGAAGCCCACACCAAGCCCAAAAGCATGCCCATACCTTGGCCCCCACATGTGGCCAACATTTCGCAGCGGGTATGGGGCTCTAGTGGGAAGCCCACACAAAGCCCATGCTCTTTGGCTAGGTATGGGCTGCCCATTAGTGCCCCATACCTAGGATCCTGCAATCGTATATAGAAAACAGGCACGTTAAGAACGAGGTCTGTGGAAGCAGATGCATGCCGCGGTAGGGGGTGTGCCTCTTTCTCTGTGGGCAGGGCCAAGGGGTGTTATGACTTTAAAATGTTTTGAAAACAAATGTGACAGTTAACTTGAGAAAGGCGTATACTCCAGCTTTAAGCAATCTTCCTAGTGGTGAGTGTTTGAAGTAGAATTGGGATGGCAGGTATGCCATCCGCCAAGTTACGGCTTGGTGGGGCATGCCCCATACCTATACAGCACAGAGAGTTTGGCACTTTTCAGGGTTTCCTACAGAAGGAACCACAATGACCACATACTCTCAGCCCTTAAAAACATTAACTAATGTATGTTCTGACCTCATGTAACCACACAGCATTAACAACTAATAATAATAAGAAGAATAATCTCTGGTATGCTACATTCTTAGTAGTATCTATTGTTTTCTTTCTGGCTAAGATTCCTGGGAAATATGCGTTGTCCAATTAAGCTTGTTCAACGTTAGTTTTGCCAGAGAAACGTCACTCAGCTGCTAGTCCAGAAGCAGGTACAAGCTAGGCTACTACGAAGCGAATCAACATGACTTATACATCCATTGCACTACAGAAAACTAAAATAAACCTAGCTACATGGTCCGGTACCAAAACATTTCCCGCAGTTAGACTACACTACCAAAAAGGAAACTGCAAAGGAATTCTGCGGTGCTTATGAACTCGCCAGCTCAGAGCCCAGACATGGAAGTTTGGAAGCATCCGGCAAGCCAGTGTTGAATAGCCATTAAATGTATTTCTATAGAATACTAAAAGGCCTATTTTAAAACGGTATTTCTTTATTTTACTCATGCAAACTATTTAGGCTGTACTAACTTGGCTATTTAGGCTGTATGTCTTTCTTTCAGCTAGAATGTGTTTGTGTCTACCCTATTGTGCATGCATGTCTCCACACTGTAAACCCTAACAGTGACTTAAATAATATATTCAAGTAAACCTTACTTAATTTTGAGTAAAATGTTGACATTACTCATTCATACTGAGTTATATGTAGGATCTTGGTGAATTCATCCGTATACTCATTGCCATGAGTTGAATTAACTTTGAAATTGATTTCTGCGAAGCGTGCCTCGTTATCAATAGTCACACATGCGCATTGGGTAGCAACACTTATTCGCGCGCGCATCTTCAAGACCAACTCCAAACTGGCGCCAACCGAAGATGAGAAGTTGATTCCTGCTGTCCATGCACAACGTACCGTTAGCTACTGGTAAGTAAAACAATTATATGGTTTCAGCGAACCTAAAGTGTTTGATTGTTAATTATCAGAGCTAAATTACAGATTCTGCGTGCATGCACCAGGACTGCTTATGTACATAACGTTAGAAATCATTCTATGCATTACATTAGGCTGGAACGGTAGCTAACGCTAGCTATCAAACATTCACTCACACAAGTGCAGGTTAGACCTTCAAGTGAAACTCTAACATTACACATTCCAATTACATTCCACTGCCAGGTAGACCTATACAATTTGTATTCATATCTATCATCTTAAATATTGGTTTTCACAATTCCCAATATTCAAGCTAGCTAGCTAGTAGTAACGTTAGCAACGTTCACGTTACACTTGCTAACTAGCTAGCTAATGTTAATGTAGCCATGCACATGTCGATGTCATAGAATAGCTAGCTAAACAGATGGTGCAAAATCTTTTATAACGTAGCTAACTAAAGATTATACGTAGCTACGGATAATTAAGCTAGCTGGCTATCACCAATGTTATAGCTAGCTTTGATATGCATGCGTCAGTGTGTGAAGCTCAATGTAACATTACTTAGACTATAGCTAGCTTGCTGTCACAATGTTGCATTGACTTGAGTTTTGGTAAATGCATGTTAATGCATGCATCAGCATTTCAGTAGTTAGTAGTCAGTGCAGCCTGCTGACAGATTTTCGTATTTATGCTAAAGTCTTTTGAGAGAGATGCTTTGTGTGGAAAATGCATTTAATGTTATTGATAAAAGGCCGTTTTTGGATAGCTAATGTAAGGATTTTGAAATGGACATTTAAGTTAACTTACAGTACATTGTTTGAATTTCCATGGTATGCATGCAACATTGAACTGAAGCCTAGCTAACTAATTATATTTGCAATAATCACATTTTGTTTTTGTCATTTCAGATGCTGGTAAAATATGCTATGGAAATGCAAGTATTGTACTTTTCATTCTGAAACAACTGCTCAAGCACTACCGGTTAAAACATGGGAGCTACACAAGGACTGTTCTGATTCTTTGCCTGCACCAGGACTGCTTGTGCACGTTTAAATCATTCAATGCACTTAAGGTGCATTTATCAAAAATTCACTCGCAAGTGCAGGTTAGACCACCTAGTGAAATTACACAAGTTACATTCCATTGCCAGCTATGCGATTTTTTAGAGCCCTGTACAGAAGCAGATTTCTTCACACACTTGCGCAGTAGACACTTAAAAGTGCAGCAAATCGTCCAATGTCTGTATCGTTGTAGCTTTAAAACTAATGTTTACTCCACATTCAATGCGCACGAAAGTAATGAACACAAGAGACCAAATCTGAGGTTATTTAAACCAGGAATAGTTTCTGATATTGTCCATGGCAATGAAAATGACCAATCACACGAGGTTGATACCTTATTTGACACCACATTTGATACCACTGAATTTGAGGACAATGATGAATCCAGTGGTCAAAATGTGCAAGACCTGGGAAGTTGGAGCATAACTTGGCTGCCCTTTGTTTAAAAATGCAAACAATCCTTCACATACCTGAAAATGCTGTACAAGTATTGCAACAGATTAATCAGATACAACAACTGTCACAGCAATTACTGCATAATTCAATTCAGGGAATTCTTAAGAAATATTATGCAGATGTAAATGAGTCAGTTGTCAGAGAAGTGGTCAGTGCTGTCACAGAGAGCAATGTGCTTCTAAAATTCTGTAGCACAGGTGGATGGATCCCTATCAACCAGTAAAAGGAGAGAGTCATATGTCTTAAGAGAATTTCCTTCAGTAATGCCGGTGGAATATATGATTGACAAAGAGAAGAAATCTACTGTTTATGTACCTATATTGAATATGCTGCAGAAGATGTTAAACAAAGGTGACATCTTAGACAAAGCTCTTTCAGCAGACAGACATTCATCACAGGAGTACAGTACTTACCAAGATGGTTCACACTTCAACGAGAATAACCTTCTGATAGGGGAAGAGTTCAGAGTTGCTCTTGGACTTTACATAGATGACTTTGAAGTGGTCAACCCATTGGGTACATCCAAAAATAAACACAAAATGTGTGCCGTGTATTGGGTTATCGTAGTGACCATCTGCCAGCAAAATATCGCTCTACTCTCTACTCTATTCAACTGGTGGTCTTATGTAAAGTCTCGACAGTCAAAGAGTATGGCCATGCTGAAATTCTGCCCCCTCTCATTCAAGACCTTGTTTCACTGGAGCAACATGGCGTCTATGTTGAGCAGTTAGGAGAAAGTGTGAAAGGCACTGTTTTGTATGTGGCTGCCGATAATTTGGGTGCACATGCTCTTGCAGGGTTCTATGAGAGCTTTACAGTTGAGCACTTCTGTCGATTCTGCATGGCATCAAGGAAAGACATACAAGAGAGAGAGGTACGTTCAGGGTTCTTCCCACGAAGAACAAGTAAGTAAGTAAGTAAAACTTTATTTATATAGCGCCCTTCACAGCACGAATGCACAGAGTGCTTTACATCAAGAGGATAAAGTGCATCAATAAAACATCATAAAACAGTAAAGTGCATCAACAAAACATCATCAAACAGGTAAAAACGTATAAGAACTATAAAAGGCAAAACATGCACAGGACAGACAGGACCAATGGGGTGTCTATATCTGACTAAAAGCCTGCCTAAACAGGTGAGTCTTTAGTTGCTGTTTAAAGCAGAGTTCTGAAGGGGCGGCTCTCAGGTCAGGGGGGAGGGCGTTCCAGAGCCATCAAAAGCTTTGTCCCCTTTGGTTTTGAGTCTGGTCCTGGGTACGACCAGGAGCCCCTGGTTGGATGACCTCAGTGACCGGCCGGATGAGTAGGGGTCGATGAGATCTGAGATGTAGACGGGAGTTTGGCCATGGAGGGCTCTGAAGGCGAACACCAGGACCTTGAACTGGATCCTGTGTTGAACCGGGAGCCAGTGCAGAGATGCCAGGATGGGGGTGATGTGGCAGGACTTCTTGGACAAAAGAAGCTCACAACAGACAGGTCCAGGAAAAACCCAACTCTTTGTAAGCAATATGGTGTGAAAAGAGGATGTCCACTCACTGACAACTTGGAACATTTTCATGTTGTCAGTGGTTTCCCTCCTGACCTCTTACACGACCTGTTAGAAGGAATTGTTCCAATTGAACTGTCACTGTGCCTTCAGGATCTGATTGCTAAGAAGTATTTCACTCTTGAATCACTGAACAAGGCGATGAAATGCTGCCCATACACATTTACAGACAAAACAGATGAACCTCAGCCAATTGCAAAGACATTTTCCACCACTGGAACCATTGGTGGAAAAGGCCATGGAAATTGGGCTCTGCTCAGGCTTCTTCCGCTTTTCATAGGTCACAATATCCCTGAAGGAGACAGTACATGGGAACTGTTAATGATCCTGAAAGACATTCTGGAAATGGCTGTAGCATTGAGGTTCACTGATGAATCTATCCATTTTTTAGATTGCAAAGTTTCAGAACACAGAGAGTTGCTGCAGAAAACTTTCCCTAATTTAAACCTGCGTCCTAAACACCATTTCCTCGAGCATTACCCTCAACTGATTAAAGAATTCGGTCCTCTCAGATGTGTGGACAATGCGTTTCGAGGTCAAGCACAAATTCTTAGTTTTTTAAGCCTTCTGTGGAAATGGACAAGGTTACTATGTCATTGGTTTCTACCTTTCCTGAAAATGTTCAGCAAGTATTCAGTCAGAGAGATGCCTAGCTAACTACAGTTCTCATTGCGTCATCTGTATGCGTAGACGGGATAAAATACTGCGCAGATATAGTGCTCTCTACTGGTTCATGCTCTGGTCTCCCTGATTTTAATCAGATTACGCAGATTGTCGTCATTAACACTGAGATTCTGTTTGTCTGCCGAGTGATGACAGCATGGTTTAATGAACATCTAAGGTCTTATGAACTCTACAACAGTACTGCCTCACCACTGACTGTGACTCAGTTGTGACTCAGAGTGAGAGGCAGATTGTTTGTGACACTCAAAAGGTATATTTTGTGCTAATGGATTTCTCTCTCTTTCCTTCTGTCTCTCTCTCAAGATGGCTACAGAACAGAGGCTGGTCATCAGGGTTATTCTGTCTGAAGGTGACATTAGGAAGATCTTTTTGCTTGGGAAGCCTGACACAGTGGAAGGATTTCAATTAGTACTTCAAGAAAAACTTGGACTTGAGTACAACTTCTCATTGTAATATGAAGATCCAGAGTTCAACCATGCACTCTGTAATCTCACAGACATGGCAGACCTTCCTGAAAAGGCCACTGTAAAGGTCATTCCTGTTCTCGATCTGATTCCAGTCTCAACACCCAGCACACCTGATACAGAAATACTCTCTGAGACTTCATCAATTGAAAGACAGAATCAATGGCCAGAAGAATTTGAGATCCCAATATTTCCGGTCGACATTGAGTTTCGATTTCGACAGGGGAATCCAGCATATATGAAGGATGGAATGTACCTTGCTGTGCCAAGAGACCTAAAGCATGAAATCCTTGAGAATTTGGCTGGAAGCATATACAGTTTTAAGGCATACCCAACCGATGATGTCTCTGTGAACCAGGTTCACGCACAGGCTGGTGTGGCTGGAAAAACAGCCTGAAGTTTAAAATTGGCAATTACAGAACAAAGCTACGAAGAGCAGGATGCCTGGATGTTGCAATTAATGGAGGGAAACGCAGAAGAGAAGCACCTGAGGGAGAACCATCAAGCAAAAACATAAAAAGGCAGAAGAAATGTGAGGTCAACTTCCTACCCAACTTTCCAGAAGGGGAAGATCAATCAAGCCTTGAGGCCATCAGAAAAGTCCTGGTTGAGGAAATGAAGAAAAGAACACCAAATATTCAACTTGTGAAGCAGAAGATGGATCAAACCTTTGCGTTAAGACGAAAAGAAGTGGTGGAGATGGAACCTGCTGTGCCTGAAATTGTTGAACGTTGGCCTGCTCTCTTTATGGAAAGTCAGGTACGTTTTAGTGAGCTTTTTTAGTTGGACATTACATGCATCATCTCACCTTCAAACAAGGTTTGAGTGTTGGGTGTAAACTAATTTTCCAACATGATTTCTTCCCATGCAAATTAAGCCTTTTATGAAGCACTGTTTTGCCTCCAAAACTTTCCATTGGTCATCTCATAATGGTTGTGTTTTCAGGTTTTTGCAGAGTTCAACAGAATTGCAAGCAAAGATTTAAAGCAGAAATTCTACGAAGCCCTGGATGGACACAGTCCGCGCTTCATTGAGCTTTTCCAACGAAAAAAAGGACATGCTGGGCAGATCTTGGCAAACATGTTAAAGCAAACAGAGGTTTGTATTTATTTTTATATTGCACCTACAATGCATTTAAATGGATAGTTCACCCAAATTGCATAATTCTGTAATAGCAGTGGCGGGCCGTCAGGGCCAGCAAGGCCTTCTCTGCTGGCCTAAACATCATCAGAATATAAATTTAATTTTGATATATTTTTTCCACAAATATGTATTAAATTATTCCCCATAGTCTATTCTCTTCATTTCATAGCTTTCCTCTTGGTTGCGCTGCTTCCAGCCTCAGATCGAGATTTGGAGGGCTGGCCTTTATGTTAGAGCTTTTATCCAATCATATTTCAGCCATAATGTGTTGCCAGGGTCCAAGAAATCTGCCCTTAGGCCTTCAGAATAAACATTGCGGGCCCCTGTAGCTTAAAGTGAACGGAACGTTAACTGTGGCGTTAACCAATCAGATTTCGAGTTGGCGACACCGGGGCCAGCTAGCAGGCGTACGATAACGTCAGCACGTGCACGTCTTTTGATTGGATACGCACTATTGAGAGGCAGAGCTATCGCAGAGCTAGCAAACTGAACTTGAACGAGCTCATTTGTGTAGATTTCTACAAGCTGTTTTTTTTCAACCCACAATGGCTGAAGGAGGAGAAGAGATCGATTTGGTCGCAGATATAATTACAACGTCATTTTCAAGACGAACTTTTCAAGAAAAGCTAGACATCGTCAGAAGAGAACGGCCAACCCTGACGCTAGCGAGCCGACGCTAGCGAGTCAAAGTGGACATTCAAGGCTAGGAATACACTTTCACCACTGTCGCAAATATATCCTTATGAACAAATGCAAATTATTTGTTTGTTTTCTTTTATTTTCAGTGAATAGTTTATGTGTCTTTATCGTCACGTTTCTTAAATGAAACTGCTTTGGGTGCGACAATGCGCTGTTTAGCGAACAAACTTGTTAAAGCTAACATACTTTTGGTGGACTTAATACAACTTTGTAGACTAATCCCTTAAAAGCGCCTTTTATTTTAAAGTTTTGACAGTATCCAAGCGATCTTAAAGCTGGTAGTTTAACACTCTTAATTGTAAATGCGGATTTATTGATTATAAATGCTTCGGAAATATGAATATAACTGTTGTACTTGACTATGTTAAGGTGATGCAACGCCCGGTTATACTGCGTTTCTGTCTAAATGTATAGTTTCTAGAGCCATGGCGTCATAATGATGGTATTAAGAGGTGGAATAATTCAGGTAGGACTGTGTGTAGGACATCACTGAAGGCCTAGGTGTGAAATGCACGGCCCGCCACTGTGTAATAGTTGTCTGATGTTATAATTAGTCTATGGGCATGTAGTGTTCGCCAGCAGCCCCTTGGCTTTTCTGTGGCTAATTATAGCTTCATAATGGAATTTCAGGTTCACAGAATGCTAATTTGCATCATGGGACTCTGAAAAGTTGTTAGTCAACTACCAACAAAACGGCATTGTGACAGAAGTGTGTACCCCGTTTACATGAGTAAGCTCAGCTGGAAAACTTTAACGTACAAGACTTGGTGTGTGAAGAGTCCCTGCCATAAAGTAATATTTTGCATAAAGTTGGCTAGCAAAAGATGGAAATGGCCCAGCGTTCTCCTGTAATGTATGAACTGTGAGCTATAATATTACAGTGCCATGAAAAAGTTTGTGACCATCTTGGGATGGTCTGTTTTCCCTATTAGATCTTCATCCGTTTCCATTAATGATAAATGTAACCATATTAAAGGAAGACACAAATAATATTTATTTGGATTATTTAACAAAATTATTCAATATTAAACATCCTTGTGTGATAAAGTATACGAAACAGTGACTGGTGCCACCTCCTTAAGCAGCAATAACTTCAAGTAATGTTTCCTGTAATTGTTTATCAGTCTCATCTGCTATGAGGAATTTTGCCCCATTCTTCCCTTGCCTCAACTCTGACTTCTGAGTAGTTCTTACATTAACAGCTCATTTCATGTCCTGCCACTGTATTAGTATATATGTAGTTCATGTATATAACACATAACTGTTTGTTTTATTTTCAATAAGACTTCAGATGTGACTGCAGTGAGAACCATGGTGCTTCGAGGAATTCCAATCATCTTAGGCAATGACACCACTGATTTCTTCAGAACGTCCTTTGTAAGTAAATACTCACTTATAGTGCCTAAAATAAGTATTCATCCCCTTCAGATTTTTTCACATTATTCTATGTTGAAAGCTCAAATTAAAACATACTACAGTGCCCTCTGTAATTTATGGGACAGTGAAGTATTTTTTCTTCATTTATGTACTCCAGAAGTTTAGATTTGAAATCAAACCATTCATATGAGGTTACAGTACAGATTGTCAGCTTTTATTAGTGTATTTGTATAAATATTGGTTTCACCATTTAGAAATGACAACACGTTTTATACATAGCCCCGCCCCCCTATTTCAGGCCACCACAAATTATGCGACAAATGAACATTAAATGTACAAATGTAAAATAACTAGTCATGTTTAGTACTTAGATACATATCCTTTGCATGCAATGACTGCCTGAAGTCTGCAACCCATAAACATCACCAGATACTGGATATCTTCCCTGGTGATGCTCTGCCAGGTCTATTCTGTACTGCAGCCATCATCAGTTCCTGCTGATTCTGTAGCTATTGACTTTCAGTCTTGGGAAATGCATCCTCAATTTGATTTAAATCATGTGACTGACTTGTTTTTTTGTTGATTATCATTTATTTTTTGTATCATTGTTGTTCTATAAGGTCCATATTCGTACCAGCTTGAGCTCAATGGTAGAGGGAGAGATAAGGTTTTTGATTAAAATGTCTTGGTACCTACTGGTGTTCATGATGATGGCCATCTTAAAATGTGCTTCTGGACCTGTAGATGCAAAAACGACTCAAATAGAAAAGACCACCTGCTATATTTCAGTTTAGGCATGGGGTCTATTTCAACCTCAGTTTCACCCCATAAAAGTCAATGGTTTTATTATTGGAAAGCAGGGTATGGTAATGTCTTGACTATGATCTGTCAAGGTGATTAGGATGCCTTTTGTTTGCAGAATTCTGATACTGAGACTTCCTTCAGCGACTTTCCAGTGGGGGTCCTGACGATCCTGTGCAACAACCAAACTCACTGCATCTGAACCCGTCCATGATTGCCATCATTCTTGAGGGAACTATTGTGATGGACAACCTTCCAAATCTACCACAAGCCATGTGTCTTCTGTTTGGCCTCATATATGCCCTGCACCTTAACTACCCTAAGGGTATGAAGACCTCCTTTGAGTTTATCCAACGAGTCCTGCTCACTTTGGGCCAGAAAACCCTGCCACCAAAGTTACAAACATTGAAAAACCAGCTGTCAATGTAGAGAAATGTGTGCATTTGCAGATATTGTAGCATTTGACACTGTGTAGCCTACACTTTCAAATACATTTTTAATCCCTTATCTTTCATGTTTTATTTTCCATGTTAAAATTGATCTAAGATTCTTTTTTTTCTGCTGGTATAAGATGCTATGGAAATGTAAGTATTGTATTTTAATTCTGAAACGAGCACAACTGCTCAAGCACTACCGGTTAAAACAAGGGAACTACACAAGGACTGTTCCGATTCTTTGCCTGCACCAGGACTGCTTGTGCACGTTTAAATCATTCAATGCACTTTCACTCACAAGTGCAGGTTAGACCACCTAGTGAAATTACAAAAGTTACATTCCACTGCCAGCATGGCGACTTGCTGTGTTTCGTGAAAAGATTCTGCGGACTTGAGTTGTCAAGATTGCTGGGTGCCAGAATGTAACCTTCAGTCTTACGCACACATAAACACGGACTACTCAGTTATACACACTTGCACACACATGCATGCATTCACCCGCCTCCCCCCCCCCCCTCTTTTTTTCCTATGTTCTATGCATTTCCTGTTGTTTGTATTGTATTAGGATAGAGAGTTATACAGGTTTTTATTGTATTAGGATAGAGAGATATGCAGATTATATTGTATTAGGTTAGAGAGATATGCTGGTTTTTTATTGTTTTAGGATAGAAAGTTATGTAGGTTTTTATTGTACTAGGATAGAGAGATAAGCAGGTTGTATTGTATCTAGGTTAGAGAAATATTAGGTTAGAGAGATATGCTGGTTTTTATTGTATTAGGATAGAAAGTTATGTAGGTTTTTATTGTATTAGGATAGAGTGATAGGCAGGTTTTATTGTTTAATTTGTTTAATTTTGCTTATTGTATGTATTTACTTTTTGTACCTTTGCTACTGTAATGATTGTATATGTTGACTGTAAGCAGGGCACATCTGTGAAAGAGACTTGGTCTCAGTATGTTCTTCCCTGTTGAAATAAAGGTTTCAATCAATCAATCAATGCGATTTAAAAAAACATTTTAGAGCCCTGTACAGAAGCAGATTTCTTCATACACTTGAAAGTGCAGCAAATCGTCCAATGGCCGTATCAAGGTTGTAGCTTTAAAACTAATGTTTACTCCACATTCAATGTGCACAAAAGTATTGCCTTTTGGAGGCAAAGGTCCAGACTATCTGTTTAAGAGAGAAAAGGAATTTAAATAAATAAAACATGAAAATACAGGGAAAAAGTAAACCGAGATGAACCACTGATCTAGAAACAGTACTACGAGTCTAAAGACCACAGAGCTTTTAAATTTTATGTACGTTTGTAATTATACTATGTCAACAAATGTATGTTTGCTACATTAACCAAGATGGACTGCAAAGCTCAAAGTTATGTTAATGCACAGTTTTAATGTTTTAAAAGAAAAAAAGCTAAAGTTTACATTAAAGCATCTGTTTACTTGTTTCCTATATATTAATGTTTTATTTGTCATAAAATATTAGTCTAAAATTATTTTATCCCCTTAACCTAAAACTCCAGACCTTTTGGAGGTAAAGGTCTCGAGTGCTTAAGGGGAATAGAAAATTTTAGATCAATTTTAACATAGAAAATATAACATGAACATACAGGGCATCGTAAACAGAGAGATACTTTAATGAAAACTTATGCTGCACATTATTTTTGTAATCATATTGCACCATTTTAATTATGTATATATGCATTTATTTTTGTTAACAAATTTTTTACTGGATAAATGTTAAGAATAAAAAAAATTGTGTAAACAGTTCAAAGTTGTATGCATTTGTGAATTTTTTAATTTTTTAAAATGTGTACTAAATGGATTTCTTTCTAAATTTAGGCTGGTGCTTTTTTATAAGAGTATAGAAATGCTCCCTGAGTATAGATTAGTTGTACTTACTCGATAAAATTGAGGCAACGAGTTTCCTTTTAATTAACTAATTTAATTAACTATAGAGGACATATAATTAGTAGTCAACAGGAATACCATCTATTAGTTCTTCTTACTTACTTAAGTCTAAAAATGGATTTATCAGAAAGCATGATTCTGAGTTACAATCACTAATGCAAGTTCAATCCACCCAATTCCTACTTATACTTCACAGTACATATAACTTAAATCATTTTTTAGAGTTGTTCAGACTTAATTATCAGAAAGCATGATGAGTTAGTAACTAATGCTAGTTCAATGTACTCAATGGCCAAGTTCTCTACTTAGACTTCAAAGTACATATAACTTAACCAACTAAGTTCCTTTACTCAATTTTTTTGAGGCAATGAGTTTCCTCAAATTTTTTGAGTAAAGCCAACTTATTAGGTTTTACAGTGCATATAGACTAGGTTCATTAATTTACGTACATGCTTCTTCATAATCCATAGCTCAGGTCGTGCTGTTCATTGTATTTCATTACACATTAAATAGGCTACTGCTCATCTACAAACTCTTTTAATGTAATTGTGGGCTACCGGTAATAGGTTAACTGTTCTCATTCTTGTCAGTAGAGGGCGTTATGGTTACGCGAATGTCTGCATTTCTTTGGAATGCATGTATTCTGTATGCATGTCTCTCTCCATGTCATTATCTACCAAAAATAAGTAATATCTGATTTTTTTAAAAATGTCTTCGACGTAAAAAAGCCAAGTTACTCACGCATAGCCTACAGAGCGCTGTCTATAAGTTCTTAATTCCAACTTGCAAAAACTAGGCCTGCCTTTAAAAGTATTGATATCAAAATGTGGCTAAGTTACAACTAACAATATTGCCTATCATAGCTCACACTAAATAAACTAGCTCTATTCCAAAGAAATGCTATCCAAACTTTCCTAAATTATTTAATGCAACTTGGCCTTGTGTTCCTTCATCTTACCACCTCAAGAGAATGTGGTCAATGAAATAGGTATGTGCCACATCAAACTGAAAAATGAAAATCATTTATAGTGGAACAATTGAACAATTGTCTACATCCACTGCTTTGGGTCTATGAAAAGCACAGAATGAAATGTATTATTATTATGTATTTATTGATTTGGAATATTTGGATTTCTATCAAAACCTGTGTGGTTCTACAGAGCATAGATATTCTTGTGTTCACAAAATTCTGTTCGCAAATATCATAACTACTATTATGGTAAGAAAATTGGTACTATTATTTGCCATCATCTGACCCACAAACATGTCTGGAAACGTTTGTAAAAATGCTATATGTATGCTATTTTCTAGGTGAAAATATTACTCATTGTTATCTGCATTTATTAATCATCCCCCCCTTTCTTTATTGTACATGATGTTTCTTGATATAAATGTTTCTTTGTGAATTGTAAAGAAATCTGTAGCAGCAGTTAACATTTTAAAAGCTGTACATTTTCTAAAGTAAACTTACCAAAGGAGGAAAGCTGCACACCTGATTTTTCACTGGTAGTATAACATAGGGGATTTTAACCCGTATCCCCAAATCTTCTTTGAAGTATATGTGTTCATATATGTAGATACTTATAATACATAAATATTGTAAGGATATATAGATTCAGATTCAATCTGACCCCCCTGTAACTGACCCCTTGTTGTCAGATATGCTTTGTCAGTATACAGTAGAAATGCTTTTGAGGGTGTACAGTAGCAGTCCAGATGTGTCACCGCAGTGATTGAAGGGTTTCTTCGACCAACTTATTTTTTCATAGAGTTCAATAAGAAAATTTGTCCGGAAAAACAACCCAGGTAATGAGGAACATTTGGGATCTTTAAAGAATGTTCCCTATACAGCCCTGTAATGTCATTGCAGAACATTACATTGGGAACATTCTGGGGTGTATAGAGGAATGTTACTCCAAGATAACAAAATAGCATTCCAGGACCATTCCATAAATGTCACAGACGTTGCAATGCTTTCCCTGGGTGTCATAATGTTGAGTTCCCTTCACGTCCTCAGAACATTCCTAAAACTTGATTGTAGAACTTCCCTTTCACATTCCACAAAAATTACAGGAACATTCGATGTAACATAAGTGGAATATTCTAAGAATGTTCGTCAAAACGTTCCCTTTGGGTTTCTCGAACCCCAAGGTACCAGAGTACACTGGTAACATTCCCCATACATTCATGCCACATCATTCTATGGTGTATCGAGGAATGTTACTCCAAAATAAAAAAGAACATTCCAGGAACATCCCATAAATGTCACAAACATTCCAATGCGTTCCTGGGATGTCATAATGTTATTTTCAAGTCCTAAAACTTGATTGTGGAATGTCCCCTTCACATTACAGGAACATTCTATTTAACATTAGAGGAATGTTCTCGGAATATTAGTAGAAACGTTCCTTTTGGGTTTCTTTAATGCTTGGATTTAACGTTCCCTTACTGTGAGACCGGAGTACATTAGTAACATTCCCCATACATTCTTGCCATGTCATTATAAAACCGGAATGTTCTAGGAATGTTAGCAGAAACATTCCCTTTGGGTTTTCTAATGTTGGATTTAATTTTCCCTTACTGTGAGACCGGAGTATATTGCTAACATTCCCCATACATCCTTGCCACGTCATTACAAAACATTACTTTAGGAACATTATGGGGTGTATAGGGGAATGTTACTCCAATATAACAAAATCACATTCCACAAACATCCTAAAAATGTCAAAAATGTTGTAGCACGTTCCCCGGATGTCATAATGTTGAATTCCTTTCAAGTCCTCAGAAGATTCTTACAAGTTGTCTGTGGAACGCCCCCTTCAGATTCCACTAACATTACAGGAACATTTTATGTAGCATTAGGGAAATGTTCTAGGAATGTTAGTAGAAATATTCCCTTTGGGTTTCTCTAACACTTGGATTTAATGCCCCCATACTGTGTGTCCAAAGTACCCAGCTAACAAAATCACGTTCTAGGAACATTCCCTGTATGTTATTAAGGTTGCTCTAAACGTTCCCTGGTTGATGCAATGGTGTGTTTTTTTCAGGTTCTAAGAACTTTCACACAACGTTTCTGAGGAATGTCCCTTTAACATTCCAGTAACATTCTAGGAACATTCCTCTTAGGTTTTAGGCACATTTAACATGAGGGTGTCGTTCTGGGAACCTTCTTCTTGCGCTCCACAAACTGTTTATATAACATCAGGGGAACATTCTAGGAGCATTCCATGTAACATCAGAGGGGAATATTTTCTGGCCATTCCATAAAACATTAAGGCAACGTTCTATGTAACATGAGGGTATCATTTTGGCAACCTTCCTCTTGCGCTCTACGGACAGTTTATATAACATCAGAGGAACATTCTAGGAGCATTCCATGTCATGTAGGGGGAATGTTCTGGGAATCTTCCTCTTGTGTTCTTCAAACATTCAATATGACGTTCCAAGAACATGCCAGGAACATTCTATAAAACATTAGGGGAATGCTCATTTTAAAAGTTTAAATGCAGGGTTAAAGTGCATAACACATGGGCTCACAATCAGCATTTGGGAGAGAGTTTTTTTAATATTTCGGATTATTAGACAGTATTTAGTGATGACTGATAGGAAAGCAAGGTTGGCAACTGAGAATCACAGAAGAGAAGACATTGGTTGAATGTACAGCTTTCTGGTTTGGGTGCACAGTGCAACACAATGAGAGTTTAAGGACACTCCCCAGGGGGAGTTCTATAACAATTTCCATACAACATTTACACTTACTCAATTTAGATCCTGCAGATGCTGGGACTCGAACTTGCGATCCTTTCGTCAAGAGCTTGCACCTCTGCCCATTACACCACGGTCTTGTGATGATTTAGCTCCACTCTGAAAACACACTACCAACCTATAATGTAGGACTTTGGTTGTACCAGACTTGTGCCAAAAATCCTTGTATTTTCCCTTGTATTCATAAATATTACTTGACCAAATAGGAGAACTAATCAGGAATGAAATCTCAAACGTGTGTGACTATGTCATTTTCTGTAGCTAGTGCGTTACCATAACACATTTTATAGGGTAGAACATGTTCAAATCATGATGACATCTATCTATGCAAAATAAATATTGCAAGTATCCAGGGGCGCCGCTAGAGATTCTGGGCCCCATGACAGAATATAATTTTGGGCCCCCCCACCTAAACCACCCATCAACCTAGAAAACCCAGTTGAAGTCAATTTTGTAAATTTAATTGAAATTTACAGTTAATACAGGAATCAACAATCCAGCAAAAAAAATCTCAACATTCTTTAACTTAAAATCAAGATTTGAACAACACAAGGACAAAAGTATAAATTAAATGAAGATTTGAACCCAATTATAAAAGTATAAATCACACAAAAAGTAAAAATATAATTTCAATGTGGTGTATGTCTGACAACAGGGACCTCGATGGAAATAAGTTTCTTTTTTAAGGACTTTAACGAGTTTAATTCCCTGACAATCTGTGTTTTTAATGTGTATGATGTACGCATATATGTTTTAAATGAAGTTTTGTTTAATAAAATCAAATCAAAGCTAAACGCCGGGCCTTCTTGGTAGCAAAATCTTTAATAAGATCCTTGAAATCTAGTGATAAAGCCAACTTGCTTTCAATTGACAATATTGCAAGATTGTTCAACCTCTCTTGAGACATTGTTGATCTCAGATAGCTCTTTCTCAGTTTCAGTTTGCTGAATACCCTTTCTCCACCGGCAACGGTAACTGGGAGAGTGCAGAAAATCCTAAGGGCAATGCAAACCTCTCCATAAGGCACATAATTCATAATATGTCCTATAATAGTATTAAGATAGTAATACACCAGATTAGCTATCTTAAATGTTATTTATTACTTAATTAATGTATTACTTATTTTAACGTGCCAGTGGTCAATGTTATTGCAATTACTGGAAGAACTATTAACTAAATATAAATATTAGCTAAAGTTGTATTCAATGCTTGCATGGTAATGCAGCCAGGGTGCGAATTACGGGGTTATTTTTCTATTTTCTATCCATGTCTTATTTTTCTATCTAAAAATTCAGAATCGCGGCGCGTTCTAATCCGCGGAATCCTCGCGCTCGCACCAACCCCCCGTCCCCGTCAACTATTAGAATCGCGAGTCAACCCCCCAACCACCTTATCTGTGGGCCTTTGCTGAAAAATAGGAGACCCCCCTGCAAGTCAGTGTAATTCGCACCCTGAACGGCATACATTAATATATTAAAAATCTGTTTGTTGACGCCAAACCCCTACTGCTCAGTTCACCTGCTTCTCCTTCAACTGGGAGGTGGGTTGAAATACGTTTAAAAAACGTTGTGACTAGCTGTCGCCCTTTTTTGTCACACTCCTTTCTTTCCTTTTTCTTTTCTCTTTTGAGACCCTGACTTTGGCTTTGCCTTTGACGACATTTTGACGATATTTGCGCTAACGTTCGTCTACGATTCTAGGCGGCTCGCACGCTCTGGACTGAACCATGCAATGAATAAATAGAGGGGTAAAATAAGGCTTCATTTTGTCAAACATAGAGAAACAAAACTCCAGTTTGTTTCTTTTGTGACTTTTTTTAATACATAGAATTATAATTTGAAGTCGGCTACATTAACTAAAAAAAAGAAATAAAAAAAATAGTGTTCTCCACTCTAGGGCCCCTGTCCGTGCTGGGCCCTTAGAATCGTCCTAACTTACCCCCCCCTAGCGGCGCCCCTGCAAGTATCTTATAAGTGACTTTTTAAAATATGTTGTAGCTGTCAATGAGGAATGGTGTTGAAATGTGTTTCCATAGCCATCTTATCTTGCCACCACACCAGACTCAAACAGGATTAACCACAACAGTGCATTTTTACACACTGGAACTTAATTTAGTTCGCAGCATCACTGGATACGTTTACATGCACACTAATACTCCGATCTGAACCCGGTTATGGCAATACTCTGGTTACACCTCAACACCTTTATCCAATAATGTAAGATCATAATCAGTGTTTTCGAAACCCGCAATTTACACCCCTAGTTTTTTGCCCAAACGTTCGATTTTTGGGGGCATGTAAACACCTTTCTCCGGTTTCTTTCAGCTTTTCAAAACGACACGTTGAGGCGGTGTCAAAATGATTCCACCCGTCAACATTGGTTATGCCTGGGGTTTCTTCAGCATCTCACTTCCAGAATTGTATCATTAAATGAGCATTTCACTAGTGAAAATATATTGTTCAGTGTTACATGCTTGTGTTTGTACTAGATTAAATAACTGAAATTATCAGGAAACTGGCCAGATTTAGAGATCGGTAAAGCTAGCTAGTACAATAGTATAAATCAACCACTACTAGCAATCAGCTATAAATAACCAGCTATAACAATTACTAGCTAGCTATAATAATAATACATTTTTGACGGGCGGATCATTTTTGTCCTTACAACTTGAAGCAGTTAGTAGCTACGTTTTCCACAGAGCTGATTATGGAGAGAATCATGTAAAAGTGGCTTTTGGAGTAATCAGCAATCAGTAATTTCTTATGTCCATGTGAGTGCGATAAGTTAAATACTGGCGTAAAATGATTGCTTCCAGTAATTGTATATTGCTGTGCATGTAAACGTACCCACTGTTCACTAGTGTTCCAACCAGCTAGAAACCAAATAAAGTACTCAAGTGTCTACATCACACTGGTTTCGGAAGTAAATTCCCCATTAATTTTGAGCGTAGACATTAAAAACTTACTTTTAAACAATTTCTAGTGATTATGTCTTACCATCAATTTCCTGGATTGTTCAATATAACGCCCTTTCGCAAAATATGTTGTTTTTCTGCGCCAGTTTTGAGTATATTTCACGTTTTAGTATTTTTTTGTGAATATACCAGCGCTGGCACTGTTTAAAAACTCAACGTCCCATAATTCCCTCCGGACGAGCAGTGTTGTCTCCAAACATTGTCATATAACGTTAGTCAGCAGTAGCACACAGCTCAGTTTTTTAAACACTTTTTTCTAAAGTTAGCTAGCTAGAAGACTAAAAGACTAATTGCTTTATCTGGTTAACCGTAGCATAGTTTCTGACCTTGTCGGGCGGGCTTTTCAATTTAGAAAGATAACGTTAGCTTGTCTTCAGCAGTAGTACTACCATTCTGCCAAAAATGTCCAGACAGACGAGCTGATGATATCTTATTGGTCGAGAACCACCCGTTCGTTGCAGTACTGTAGTCCGTTAAAGTGGACTACAAGTCGAACTACAATCATTAATCCATTACTTAAAAAATTTTAATTGGAACGTGCGATATATGGTCTATATCCAAAACTCCAAATGCGTACCCTATGTGGGATAATGGTCTAACGGAGTTTAAAAGTGTTACGTGTATGATGGCAAACTCGATAATGCATACTGTTTGGTTATAATGTGTTAGCTAACTCAGCTAGCGTTCGTTATCAAACCCAGGAACATAACGTTAATAATTTATACAATTAAAATTTACAGATTATATATAGGCTACATATATCTATACAGATGTATCAAATATTTAAAAGAGTTCTCAAGTGAGTACTTCAGACGTGGGCGGAGTCTGGTTTCAGAAGTAAATTCCCAATGACAGATAGAACGGGGTTCAGAGACTATCGACTCTTTCTTGAAATCTGATTTATAGAATGAGCTGAAACGTTCCTGGATTAGCCTATATATCGCATGTTCCAATTTATTTTTTTTAAGTAACGGATTAATAATTGTAGTTCGACATATCCAGTACTGCAATGCACGGGTGGTTCTCGACCAATAAGATGTCATCATCTCGTCTGTCTGGACATTTTTGGCAGATGGGACTACTGCCGCTGAAGACGAGCTAACGTTAGCTTGCTAAGTTGAGAAACCCGCCCGACAAGGTCAGAAACTACGCTTCGGTTAACCACATAAAGCAATTCTAGCTTTTAGTCCTTCGAGCTAGCTAGCTAACATTAGAAAAAAGTGTTTAAAAACAGAGGTGTGTGCTACTGCTGGCTCACGTTATATGACAACGTTTGGAGACAACACTGCTTGTCCGGAGGGAATTATGGGACGTTGAGTTTTTAAACAGTGCCAGCGCGGGTATATTCACAAAAAAATACTAAAACGTAAAACATACTCAAAGCTGGTCCAGAAAAACAACATAGTTTGCAAACAGGCGTTATATTGAACAATCCAGGAAATTGACGGTAAGACATAATCACTAGAAATTGTTTAAAAGTAAGTTTTCGTTAATGTCTATGCTCAAAATGAATGGGGAATTTACTTCCGAAACAAGTGTGACATAGTCACTTGAGTACTCTATAGCAAGCCAATCAGATTCCGGGGCTTTATTGACAATAAACAAACAAAGTATTAAACTTGTTTTTTATTGTAGTTTTTTATTATTTCGTTTTTTAATGTAGTTATTTGTAGTACTGTTTTTGTTATTACAGTCTTTGAACACCAGCTTCTCAGAAACATATCTTTTTTCTCTTGCTTTGGATTTCTGAATTAGACTTTGAAATTGAATGGGGTTTCTAGGTCTATTTCACTGGGTAACTATAGTAGAAATAAACAATAATTCTACGTTTAAGGAATGCAAATGAGTGCAGAGATCTACAGACTTTATAGATTTTCTTTATAACTGTTGTACGTATGTGGTCTTAGACATATAGGCAGGCAAACACATGAAACAAAAGATAACCTCTTACGGCATTTAATACTAGCATTAATAACTGCTAATTATATACCACAGTAAAAAAATAACCCATGTCTGAACCTATCCCAGTTTTTGGGGTGTGAATGGCTTTCCATGCAAATACGGGCTAGTTTATTGCAAAGCCCTTACCCCCAATCTATCACTTTTATTGCCACCTGTAAATGCCAAGGACAGAGGCATGGGTATAACCCAGCTGGGGATCAATAATTCAGAATTGCATTGAGCTGAGGGACACACATATGGCTCAGCTCAGAAGTCATGTTACGCTCCCACGTGCCAGTAAGAAGAACGCACCACTATTTCCTCTGGGCACAACCTCAGTCTCATCATTTTAGATGCCATAATGAGTTTGAATGCATGGTGGCACTGTACATGTTGGTTTTCTAGTCTGACAACCTAATTTAAATGTATTTGACTGCCATGCATAAATTTCCCTAGGGTTTTCTTTAATATTTTATCTATTACACTGTTGTTGTGAAAAAACCGAGCTGTTCAGCTTAAAGATTTTTATCAAGCAAGTGAAATGTTGTCATAAATCATTCTTCCAAAGTGCTTGTCAAAGACGTTTTGTCTTGTATTTTAGTGAGTTTATGTTGGACGGGATATCGTGGGCCTGTTGTTATATGCTGGATATCAAACAATTATGAGTCATCCACAGAGTCTAAGGAATACGTCTTCAGAAAATAATTTTCATATTTTTATTTAGGCACACCCAAGTGCTGCTGTCAGGCTGTAATGACTTAAGTCATTGTTCGGTAATTTTAGCTGTACTCTGACTTTGTTCATGTTGACTGTCTGTCAGTGTACCTATGGTGAATGCTGAAGTGAATTTACTTCTTAATTTAATCACACATTAGAACAAAGCAATTATCACAGCAATAAGCAAGATAAAGGACAATAAGAAAGCCAACATGCTTCCCCTTCGTGTTTTGAAAAGAGGGAACTTGATAAACAACTAAGGGCTCCAGATTTGCATGTACAAAATCACATGGAAAAATTAGCAGCCGCAAAACATTGTCTGAGGTGATCAATTAACTGTTGTGAAAGATACATGGATTTTGCGGGTTAGCCTGAATGAATATGCAAATTTGGGCCTCCCTATATTATTTAAGATAAGATGACGATCATTGTCGCAAGAAGGAGACGTCCTAACAATCAAAGCCCACAACGTAGAGAACAGGTATTTTCCACTCCTGTAAATCACTTTGGATTGTCAGAGCCAAAAAATAATAGATACAGTGCACTCCAACATTTTCTGTTGTTTTGGCTCTGTACTCCAACACATTGGATTTGAAATGGAACAGTGAATATGAGGTTAAATCGCAGACTTTCAGCTATAATTTGAGGGTTTTTACATCCATATCAGGTGAACCGTGTAGCAATTGTAGCCATTTTTACACATAGTCCCCCCCATTTGAGGGCATCAAAAGTAATTGAATAGAATAAAGTCATCATTTTTAATATGTGGTCGCATATCCGTTGCATGCCATGACTTCCTGATGTCTGTGATCCAACAACATCAAAAGATTCTTGATATGTTATTGTGGTAGGGGGGCGTGGTTTTAGGCGCAGCTAGTAAGAGAGAGAGTGAACGCGGGTGGTTTATGGAGCCGGCACAGCTGTCGGCAATCAGGCAATTGGTGACGATTGATTATAGGATTGTTATTGTCAATTAGCCAATTGCCTTGATTGTTCAACAGTGAGCCTGAGGTCTTCAAAAGGGCTGGGACAGAAGAGGAGACAGATTTGGCTAGGAATTGCGTGTGTGTGTTTTAATGAAATAAAACACACAGTTCACTAAATCTCTGACTCGGACTGGTTATTCAACAAGAGCACTATAGCTCACTTCGCCACAGTTATTTTCTGGTACTCTTACAAGCAATACTATAACGTCTCTGCATTTGAATGGATCTCTATGGGAATTGGGGGGTGAGACTAGATCTATCTGTAATTCTGCTGGAACAGTATGGAATACATGGTTGGTAAAATGGCTGTAAGTCATCAAGGGTCTGAGGTATCAAACAAGCCTCAAACCATCACTCTGCTGCCAGATATGCAGTAGATATGGATGGATCACTTTAAGGGTTGTTTCTCCTGACTAATTTTCGTATTGAACTCTATGGAAAAATAAGTCAGGAGAAACATCTTACTTCTTAAAAAACTGGAGACATCCAGTGAAACAGTTTGTAGTAAATAGTCAGCTTGTTCAGTGTAACAGTAACCTATAGATACCTAACCGTTCCAAACGCGCAAAACCTCTAAATGTGGCTGTTTGCGGCTGGAGTAATTTACATAACGACTCTTAGTTGATCAAGTGTGAAATGATAACATGCAAATTCTTTGGCTGCGCAGAGTGCGCTCACAAAATCTTATTTGGGATCTTAGTAAATCAACCCCTTAGAGAAAATGAAGCTAACTGGGCGTCAGTGGCGGCTGGTGCCAGTTCTCCTATGTGGGGCGGGGACACACGACACGACCCCCCCCCCCCCGCCAGAAATTTTCGACTTGGGTAGCTTAGGTGGTGCTATATCTTGGGGGTGCTTCTCAAATTTCCACAATCAAGCAACACATGCCCGCACGCAGCCATAGCCTACTATGTATCCTACTAGATTAGAATTTACAAGCGTTTCGAAATTCGAAACTAAAAGTGACTTACGGAGTCAATACAATGCACTTTTATCCAAAGTGACTACAGAGTGAGTTCAATAACACTATAACAGTCAGCCAGCTATGCGACTGCCACCACACACTCACAAATGTATACAATTGTCCAATCTAGACCTAACATGAAACACAAAAGTAGCCTATTGTCATCATCACATATTGCCAACATGACAAAAAAATCTCTCATGAAAAAACTCCAACATGAATAGGCTACATTGATGCGATCAATACTATCAACAGCCTAGGCCTATTGTCATTGCCAACACCTATAGCGTTACTACACATATAGCACTAACGTTAGGCCTCCTGTGTTAAACTAAATCATCTAATTCAACGTTAGCCTACTCACCAATGGACGTCTCTCATACTATAGCAAGCCTGCTCATCAGGCCCTTTCTCCTCTGGAGTTAATCGACAACAAAGCCAGGTTGCTATTCCGTGTCCCCACTGTTGCTCCTCATGTAATTTTTTACACGCCATAAACAAGAAAAGCTGCGTTCACAGAATCGCATTTTAACTCCGCACTTCTTAGCTGGGTATTTTCGCAGAATAGGGCACCGTTGTCCTTCGTCTGGCTAATATCAGCAGGCCCAGTGCTGCGGGGGATAGGCATGCTGCAGCTAACGGTGGTGGCTAATTGCTGATCAGATGGCGGGGACAGCGGCTCTTCTTCCTCCCGATCTTTCTCGCAAATGCAGATCTGCTCAATATCCTGGCTGTCGTTGTCCTACTCTTCGACTTCGCCGGGGACAGCAGGGTTAACTTTTTTCTCTGACCCTGGTGTTGCTGAGGTCCCTGGTCGTTTGGGGAAGAGATATTTCTCAATTTTCAGCTTGAGTTAACGTTAGATAGATGCGGTGAAATTCAAGACCTGACTCATTCTCGCGAGTCCCGAGATCAAGGAGTAGAACGAATTATCGGGCGACTTCGTTTGAGAAAATGTTGTGTATATTTATTATTAGTCAAAACGATATAATGATTTAAAAATTATTTATTTATTCATTCATTTTCATAATGAAATTAAGCACCGGCCTGGCGCCGCCACTGAGCAGGAGTGACAGTCGTGCACCCATACTACATCCAATTACATTACATCAAAAAACACAAAAACAATACCAATTCACTGCCAATAAAAGTGGGAGGGTCTGGGGCGCAGAGAGCTGCGCCCCGTGGAAAATCTGAAGCAACCAATTAGAGAGCAGCCTCAGGTCACCTGCTTGCCAAAAGTTGAAGGACTTACATACACTCTCATTTGGCCGGCGCCCTTCACCGAGGAAATATATGTATTCACACAGAAATTAACCAAATACAATTTGGAACCAATGTTTAATGAAGGCGCTGACAGGCGCATTGTATGAGTAAACAATTTGTATTTCACAATTATTTTGCATTATCTAATTAATTTATGTTTAACATAAGTTTAAGTAGCTTTCTTCTTTAGATAATTGGAGGGGGGCGGCGCCCCAGCGCCCCGCATTAACGAACCGCCACTGCTGGGCGTACTGCTCTGTGTCCACAGTCTGGGTGATTTATCCAGGGTTCTTGAGTCTGTGCACTGAAAACATTTAAATGGGAACAAGTTCATAGAGCTCAAGATTTTTGTTTGGGAGTAAACAATTTCCAGTAAAATCCTTTTAAAATTATTATATGTTCATCTTAATATTTTTACTTTCTAACAAATTGGAGTATGTAGTGTATTGTGGGACTGCCACTCTAATCAGTGGAAGCCAGTGAAAGGAATGTGAAAACTTGTACAACTGTGGAGCATCTTGACACAAAGGTGCACATCTCTAAACTGGCATTCTCTCAGGTGAGTGTGAACAACAAGAACCATGGAGGCTCAAACCATGTCACAAGAATTCATAAGATGAATATGCCATCAGATACAATTTGTTTAGCAAAATTTGTAATTTACACCTCAAAAAAGACAACAATAGACTGGAAATTTAAAACACAAAAAGCAAACTTGAATTTTGGCAGGAACCAGTGCACATATCCTCTATTTCTAAACAAAAGGGAATGGCAAGTGTAAGAGGCTGCTTGATGTAATTTATGATTCAACAAAGGCTCTTATCAGTGCAAACGCTGACTTAGTTTCAATAAATTCAAATTCAATAAATAATCCAAAAATCTGCACTATTCTAAACAGCAGTTGACAGATGGCTGAAAAATTCAAACTTGTCAACTCAGAAGGGACAATTTACCATGCATCACGGATATGCACAAAAACAATGTTAAACAGCTCAGAAAAAAATCTGACAGCATATCGGTAGTTATAGATGAACATGCATAAACCAAAGAGCAATATGTTTTACAGATTTTCACATTTGTTTGTTTCTGCGCTGGTGGCAAATGGTATTGAAATAATTTAGTTGTAATTTACATTAAGTGGATTTGAGCTTTGTCACTGAATGTGAGATAATGTGAGCTACATGGTCAAGGCCTTCAAGTGAGATTCTTAATACTGAATGAAAGCTTGTTACCATTCAAATTCAGTAATCAATTCAATTATTTTGACTTTCCACGTCCACATAGCCCTTAAAAGCAAAATATAGCTAGATGAATTTCCAGATACATAATCTAAAAAGATCCAGCTTTGTCAAGCTAGAAACAGATATCTCACAGAAGCTGCTATACAACTGCATTGAAAGAGATGGACTTTTTAAATAAAAGCAGTCTACCCTCCTTTAATATGTTTTTGTTTTCATTCAGACAGGTAAAATGCAGAGAGGATAAGAGATAGAGATGGGATCATAGCCCACGTGTGGGGACACTTACATGGCTCAAGAGTCGTCACCCTGTGGACTGAAATACATCTCATCATAGACCTTAAAAGCCTACTTGACATGATGCAGTCCTTTGAGCAATGCAGGTGCACAACAAATACCAGTCTATTCACAAAGTTGTCTGAGTTTGGAAAGTTGGGAGGAGGATTGAATTGTGCTTTAAGGTGTGCAATTGATCCATATTATAAGCAAGGTAAGATGTCCTGCTAAGGTGAAAATCTGTTGCTGTTAGGGGACAGAGAGGGATTTTCCCACTTTTTCCTATGTTAAGCACTCGGGTAGCCGGTTAACTAATTTGGATCTTATTACTGACGGAAGTTTTCTTTATGGTTTTTCGCACTCTCAGGAGCAAATCTAATAGTTCACCTCCATTATTAACTAGCAAACTAGTTTATTATAATCCAATTCTCGTTAAATTATAGAGATATAAATAAAATATTACCTAGTACAAGGGCTTCTTTTTCTTTCGGTTATTGCTATTCAGTAAACGCTAGTGGATTAACTTAGATCCCGTCTGCTTCCGCATCTGGTCATTCCTTTTTCCGTGTTATTAATGAACGTTTAGGCCTTTCTTTTTCTCTCCGGTTTCTTCTGCTAGCTGTTCAAAGCCAACTTGTGTTTTTTAGCTTGTGGTCTTGGTGTGTCTGTCTCGGCAGTACTCTATCTAAGACTTAGGGAAACAGGTTGACAGGTCTGGGGGTTAAAATTTAGCCAAAGCTATGTGAGAGTTTCAGGATGGTCATTACATTATAGACATTTAGCAGACGCTCTTATCCAGAGCGACGTACATAGTGCATTTTCAAACTAGGAACAAGAACGTTAAAGAAACAACCCTAAAAAGGCAAATATGAATCTAAGTACTAGGCGCAGTCAGTATGATTGGGGCGCTTTTTTTTTTTTTTTTTTTTTTTTTTTGGGGGGGGGGAATTACACAACATTAATAACAATAGTCACAGGGAGGTAGGGAGGGGAGGAGAGAGGTGCAGCTTGAAGAGGTGAGTCTTCAATCTGCGCTTGAAGGCAGTCAGACTTTCTGCTGTTCTGACCTCCACGGGGAGCTCATTCCACCACCGTGGGGCCAGGACAGACAGACGTCGAGACCGGGCGCTAGCATGAAGAGGGGGGGGTACCAGTCGTCCTGAGGAGGCGGAGCGCAGGGATCTGTAATGTAATGTAATGTAATGTAATGATGGTCACAATTCTGGAAAAAGAGGGGGAGTTTGTGTGCTACTTTTTCTGGCTGGTTTAGCATGTTGACAGCAAGATCCTTGATTCCACAATCGGTAGAGTTCCAGGAACTAAGTAGCACATTCTTTAGAAAGATGGTTTGCACACCACAGCGGGGAAGGGGGCAGGGCAGGGAGAGTTTGGTGACAGTAGGGTGCAAGCGCAGAAAAGGCCTTGCCTACCACACAAGGACGGCTTCTCCAGAGATTATGGGGTCCAAACGATTCCAGCCCTTGCAGGAATTGGACCTGAGAGTGGTAAGACTGATGAGCCTCACCCAGGGCACCCAGATGGCCACATCCTCCAGGAAAAGGGAGTTAGTGATAGCGGGAGACTCAGTTATTAGAGTTGTAGACAGTATAGTCTGTTTGCATGACAAGAAGTCTCAGATAATATGTTGCCTGTCTGCCTGGTGCCCAGGTAGGAGATCTCCTGGGGCTCTATCTTGGCGAGTTCAATTGGAAAATTTGTCAGGAGAAACAACCCTTAAAGTGATCCATATCTACTGCATATCTGGCAGCAGAGTGATGGTTTGAGGCTGGTTTGATACCTCAGACCCGTGATGACTTAGAGCCATTTAGCCAATCATGTATTCCATACTGTTGCAGCATAATTTATAGCTAAATCTAGTCACACACCCCAATTCCCATAGACATCCGTTCAAATGCAGAGAAGTTATAGTATCGCTTGTAAGAGTACCAGAAAATAAGATAGAGACTTTTGACATTTTTGGGTCACAGACATCAGGACTTCATGGCATGCAAAGGATATCTGACCAAATATTAAAAATGATTACTTTATTCTACATTATATTAAACTGTCCAATATTTTTTGATGCCCAAAAATGGGGGGCACTATGTACAAAAGGTTCTATAATTTCTAAATGGTATGGATGAAAATACTCTCAAATTAAACCTGACAGTCTGCACTTGTCATTGTATCCTTTCAAACTCAAAGTGCTAGAGTACAGAACCAAAATAACTAAAAATGTGTCACTGTTCAATGAATTATGGTGCTCACTGTATGTCTTAGTTTTTCATATGTTAATGTTTTCACATGCTTTCTTTATTGGACAGTTAATCTAAATGTCTAAGTAATAATAAAAACAACGTAATATAATAAAAACATAATATATATTACATTTTTACATTATTTACAACTTATTTTTGCTACATCATGTGAATTTCTTAGACATAATTCTACTTCCTGCAATTCAATTCACATTCAAATTCTGCTTCCTGTCCTGTGACCTTCAATTAAAATAAATTTTTTTTTTATTGAATTTCAGCAAATTCAGACATTCTGAATTGATCCCAACCCTGGTTCTGTCATGGTTCTTGGGTTTTTCTTTTCTTTTCCGTTGCGGGTCTCGTCTTGGTTTCCCGATTGAGAATCTATCTGATTTTTTCCACGTTCCATTCCGGGGTTTGCTTTCCCTCACTCATTATTCTTTTCACCTGTGCTTCTACCTGCGGGGTATTTACAGGTGCAGCTCAAAAAATTAGAATATCGTTAAAAAGTTCAATATTTTTTGTCACTCATTTTAGAAAGTGAAACTCATATATTATATATATTAAAGATTAAAGAAAAATATTCAAATTTTCTGAGACACTGAATTTGGGTTTTCATTAGCTGTAAGCCATAATCATCAAAATTACAAGAAATGAAGGCTTGAAATATTTCACTCTATGTGTAATGAATCTATATAATATATGAGTTTCACTTTCTAAAATGAGTGACAAAAAATATAGAACTTTTTCACGATATTCAAATTTTTTGAGCTGCACCTGTAAGTTCCTCACTTCCGCTTCCCCGCTGCTTCTTTGTCATTCGACATTGAGCCAGGTATAGCCAGGTACTAGCGACCTCGTGATATTAAACGCTGTTTATGTTCACGGGGGATTTGCTATTAGCTTATTTTCAGGTATAGGTTTGATTCCTCCTGTTAGCGTTCTGTGCTATTTATTTTGTTCCTTGCTGTTCTCTCTGAGAGTTTTTCTTTGTTTGTTTCGTTTTGGTTTTACATCCTTTCGGCCGTCCTAACTTATGTGCCGAGGGTGTTCTTTCCTTTGCTAAGTTTCCCGTTTTGGCTCCAGGATTGAGCTTGGGAGATTTTGTTTGTGTTTCACTCGTTATTCGAGTTCGCCCTATTTTAGTGGGTTGATTTTCGTTTGGCTGTTTAGCCACAAATAATTCGTTTCCTGTCTTTCCTTTCTTTGCACTTATCATTGTGTTACTCCCTTTATTGGTCCTCACTGCGTGAGTGACTTGTTCTGATCCCCGCCACTTGTTGATTATGCACCACTAAAATCCATTACAGGTTCTGGAAATGTTTTTAAGTCTGGTTACTCCAATAAATCATACGAATGCATTGTGTTCTCCGACATTGTGAGTTGCATCTGCTAAATTAATGTAAATTAAAATAAAATAAAAAATGCTTAACAAATGGCTTCCGAATGTTGTGTGTCATAGTAGTCATTTGCAGAGATTTTGTCATTCTCTTATGTTGTTGCAATGACTCCTCCACCCCCCTGCTGTCAGATGTTGATGCAAAAGCGCAGAGAGCTGCGGGACCTCTCTCAGATCCTGATGTTCAGGAGTCAGTGCCAGAGAGGCAGAGCACTGCTGTTTGAACAATCAAATTCCAATCTGTCAGCCAGCACAAGCTATGCTGATGAGAAAATAGCCTGGAACAAAACACCCAGCGCGGCCATCACTTCCAGTCAGGTCGCCGACCCCCCTCCCCCGGTTTAATCTTGACTAAAGAATGAAGCACATGGTTTACAAGCTAGAAGGTAGAAATGTCTTAATATAGTTTCCCTCGTGGGGTTGACTGGACTTTTTCCAGTATGCTTGTACAGTGTTTAAAAAAAAGATTTCTCCTTGATTGAATCCTGGAGTAGCTTTTCGGTCTGAGCTAAGCCTGTCCCGGCAGATGATATATGAAAAACAGCTGTGTGCATACACCCCATTTCCACAACTTGCCCCATGATCCTTAGGCAAGAAAAATATGGCGTGAATTAGTAGTTCTGTTATGGTGAAACTAATGCTGGGTCCTGTTTCACGTACATGGCTAACTCAGTTAACACGATCCACGTTGGCCCCCTAGTGGTAGGCTTACAGTATTCATGTTTGTCTGAAACTATAACCTACAGCTTTAACCCCGTAAATTTTGACACAGAATTGTGTAAAATGGTCGCTGCTTGCAAAAACATCAGCCTCTTCTGTTGCACTGTAGGGCAATAAAATAACAGGGTGCTATTAATAGCCCAAAGCGCTTATGACCCTCGTCTTGCCACAGCCACAGACTTTAAAATGCACAGACACCCACTAACAGCAGAAATGAATGCACCATTTGTAAGAGGTTATTGTCGATAAAGCCATCATTGTAAGAACAGCGGTCCTGAATGCCCGAATTCCTCCACCTGTACCGTCAGAACCTTTTTGTGTGAAGGCTTATTTTCTTTTTCACTGCAAGCTTCATATCTAACCATTTATTTTTTTAAATCTCAGCTGTAGTTCCCTATTCAGAGGGAGCACTATTTACAGCCCCGGTTATCCTCTGTCACATAGCGTCTTTTGAGCTAGGCTGCACACCACTACTAATGCTCCCCCCCAAAAAACACGTTTACCCCTTAGGCATTTTTGCCCATGTAACGTTGTTTTCTGGTTGTTTGATTGTTTATCAGTCATGACCAAAAATAACTGGTTTCCACAAAGCCTGAATCTTGACAATGTATGAACGTGAACAAAAAGACGTAGTTGCATTGTCATTTGGTAACGTTATCAGGATGATTGAGAAATGAATGCAAGACAACGTAGAAACTAGACATCATACTCCCATCATTTAAAATATGTGGTAGCAACATGTCCTTTGAGTTGCATTTGGATCATTGTGTAAAAGTAAAAAATAAGACAGTGGATCAATGTGTTTTACCTGACTTTGTGAATCTTTCTCAAAAGTGCCGACGCTTTAACGTCATTATTTGACTGGCTCATAAACACTGGTACACAAGATACAGCTCAACTTAGGAACCAGGACTATTACGTTAAATAACGTTATTATACAATCTCATACAATTTGTATCAGGATAACTGCTTAATGGTTTAAAAAGAACACTACAACCTTTTTCCTTATCAAAAGAGGAGCATTGAGAGAGAAGAACAGCTTAGATGCATGAAATCCGTGTTCCTGCCAATACCATATCTTCATCGCCGTTGTTGTGATGTAGTCCTCTTTCCATGTAATAAATAGTTATAAGCGCTTTTTCAATTCTGGGAATTGAATTAGCAATGACTCGATTTCATACAGTTCTGCAAATGACAAAATCTATTCTGACTCCAGCTCCACACAAAGAAAGAGCATACCAATTTTTATAAAAATCATAATCATAAACTATTTATTTATCATAATAAATCACTATCTATTTTATTCTAGCTACGGCCAGGTGTCGACCCAGGGACTCGTTAAGCAACGGCATAGAAAACATAAAAATTCATAGTAGGCCTAGTTACTCTGTTGTTCAAATTCAAAATGCATAAGAAATTGATTATTTTTGCTCGCAACTTGTTAGCCTATAATCAAATTAATCAATTAAAGTAGCCTAGGCCTATATAGAACTCCCACAGATAACAAGTTATGAACATCAACAAGCATAGGCAGATATTCAGGTTCAGATATTCAAATCAAATGATTCCATAGAAGCAATTATCAAAGAGCGATTTACGGAGTAATGCAAATCTAACATATCACCCCGGTTTTATAAAAAAAATAAGATTGCGCATCATTCATTGAAAAAAGTGTAGGCCTATTTTCTGGGCAGCGGTGTGTGTGTTCTGTGGCACAACGTGATCATATGTGGCTTTCGGCGTGTAATATTCAAATCCCATTTTTCTTTGTCTTTTATAAATTACTATTCTCGTGAAGAGGATAATACTTTCCATTAGAAGATATTAAAAACATAAACTGATCAGTGAACTGAGGGGGATTTTATAAGAACTGCGGCAGGCACGGTGAAAAAAGATTTTTGGTAAGATTCGAACTTACACCACAAAAAGGAGAAACCTACAGCAGGAGAAGCAACTGTTTAAACCAATCCACAACCAGAGAATTATGAAAAAAGAGCGTATCCACAGGCTTTAAGAGTCAAGTTTTTGTGAGCACAAGAAGTTTATTGCTCTATGTAAAACTGTCGCTTTAAGGGTTTGTGGGACTGTAGGGTGTGGTTGTAAGGGCATCGTCCTGGGTGCTCTTCTTCTGAACTTTTTGAGTGCTATATTTTGTCTGCTAGTGTGGCGTTTAGCTGAAACATTGGTAGATCTAAATGGTAATGTTATATCAACAGGTTAACAATGGCCTTAGCCTTTGAGCCACGACTTTCACGCTGTAGACTCGTGTTCGAGCCCTGCCAAATCCCTACCGTTAAGTTTTTTTTTTCCGAGAAAAACTATGTGCACATGGTATGCTTTTCACATGTAAGAATGTTCTTTTCACGTTAAATAATGTATTTTTATTGCAAAGGCAAATAAATTGAACAATATTAATTGTTAAATGTTTAAATTATACTTACAGAGGTCAGACATGGTCCGGTAATTGCTACCAACACAATATTTACTGCACGTAAATTTGCACAGTACCAGAACAAATATAACATTTGTCAGGCAGAGAAAATAAAGTTTAAACACAAAGGAAGCATTTTCTAGCTCTCTGACAGTAGCTTATATAGCTTCCCCCTTTATAGCTAGCATAAGTCATACAGTAGCTTAATAAATAATGATTCTTTACTAGGCAGAATAATCACGTATAGCAACCTTGTTATTTCGCAACAACTTTACTGATCAAACGACCAACATTTAAAGACCAACATTATTAATTATACATGCAAGATAAATTATGGTCAGTTTCACCATTCATGGCCATTTAAGTGTTCATAACTATTTCCTTATGCAATATTAATATTCAAATTATATCAGAATGTTCAATACATACAGTACGTTTAGGAAACGTCACAAAGGGATAGCTATATAGATTCCATGACAGCAGATTTATTGAATTTCCTTGTGACAACGGTCATTTACCACTGGCATTTCTAGGGCTATATTTTAACAACTTTTTAGGCTACTGTAGCTACCTTGCAAAAGGCACGTTTGTAAAATTATGTTAGCTAGATAATCTACTGAAATACACACCATTAGTAGGTATATTATGTAGGCTACAATAACCCATTAAAGACAAGTACGGTAATCCATTTAAAAATATGACTAAAACTTAAATTTATTTGTAATTCATGGTAAAGTGGAAATGACAGAATCCAGGCATATGTGTTTCTTTTAGCCAGAATGCATGTGTGTTTGCGTATATGTATCTCTCTCTTTAATAAATTCATAAATTTATATGCATTGTCATTATCAGTTTCTCATAACAAACACAGTACAAAAATAAATTATATTTCAACAAAAAAAAGTTTTCAACGTACAAAAATGCCAAGTTACTCACGCATACAAAGCACTGTCTATAATAAAACGAACAAAATCTAGGCTTAAACTTAACTATTAAAACTATTGATATCAAAATTAGGCCAAGCTACAACAAACAATATTGGCTATCTTACCTCGCACAAATTAAACAAGCTCTATTTCAAAACAATGCTACCCAATGTTTCCTTAATTGTTTTATGCAACTTAGCCCTGTGCTGTTCCATCTTACCATCTGAAAGATAACTTTGCATCACATCAAAGTGTCAACTAAGAAAAAATGTTTCATGGAAGAAGACATCATTTAAATTAATGTTGTAAGCAGCTGAGGAAAAATTCCAGGAAAAAACTCCAGAAAGGATGTTTATACTTGGTTGTCAAGTACAGAATGTACAAAATGTTTTAACATTGCAACTAGATATATAGATAAGTAGATAGATAGATCGACAGGCTACTTTATTATCCCAATGGAGATATTTTTCTAGCATATAACATTCACATTTACAAATAGACATTTATACCAAGAAACAATCATCTACACTAGAGAAAGGGAGGGATGAATACATAAATACAGATACAATCTACTATGTGTATGTGTATGTTTGTGGGTCAGATAAAGTTTAGTCAAAAATAAGTAGTAAAATAGTATAATTTATTTTATAATGTAAAACAATAAATAAATCTTATTTGTGAACACAATTTTACAATTGTGTAAAATTTTTACAATAATAATATAATACATTTTACTCATGATGTGGTTTTCATACACCCAAAGCACTGGATTTCATACACCCAAAGCAATTGTTAAAGATATAGTGTAGTCATTTGTAAATCTTTTAAGTGTAACAGCTGAATTGTTATTTACACTATAAATCATTGACATTTGACACTTTCACGTGACACAAATGTCCACATTCACTTCGAATGGTAAGATGAAAAAACACAGGGTCAAGTTTCATTCAATTATTTGCGAAGCACTGGGTAGCATTGCTTTGGAATATAGCTTGTTTAAGAGCTAAGATAGCCAACATTGTTCGTTGTAACTTGGCCTCATTTTGATATCAATAGGCCTACTTTTATTGGCAGTCCTCGGTTTTGCTAGTTTTATTATAGACAGTGCTTTGTATGCTTAACTTGGCATAACTTGATAACATTTTATGTTGAGTTTTATGTCAAAGGCTACTTCCAGCCCCACACAACACAAGCACTAATCAATATTTAATCTCCCTGTCACCCATGAATTATTAGGAAGTTACATAATCTAATTAAATCTAATTAAATTGACCTACTGTATATAATTGAAATGTATGTGTCCAAGTGTGTCAACTTTTTAAATCACATTCAGAACACTAGACATTAACACAATATACAAAGTCTAATTATTTAAGCTTTCAAACAACCAGTGCACAGTGGCTTGTCCATTAAAACTATTAAAGTGAATGGTTTCCCATTGATGGAATTGGCTGAAACAGCTAGAAATTGTAGTGCTGGCATGCACTTTTATTAGAAATGACCCGTTTGGTTTAGATGCAGCCGTCTATGCTCAGATCACCAACATAACTTAATGCAATATTACGGCGCTTGCCAAAAATTACACATCGTAGGTGCAGCTATTACCAGATGATAATCAGACTGTAACTTTAAAGAAAGGGTATACAGCAGCCTATGTGTCTTTCCACATAGTCATGGTGGCGTAGCGGTACTGCTAGTGTTAATGTAAAACTAATAGCCTATAGCCTATCAAAGTTCGAATCTCGGCAAGCCCTTCAATAAAAAAAATTTATGAAAATAAATAAAAGCAAGTACTCCACGATGTGTGTTGGCTACCCTTGAGCCTGTCACAAACGATGTCATGACAAGTTAATTTTTTATTACTTTTTAACATGCACTGTTGGCTTTAAGTTGTATTATTAACGGTAAAACAACATGTAACTGGTAACCTGGCTCAAGAAACGATGTATTGACATTGTCTATGTAACATTGTGATTAGGGTGTTATTGCTCACGTAGCTGCAACCATGTTATTATAACGTTTAGGAAACTTTCATTTCCAACCGTAATAGAATTCTAAATCTATGTCAGAGTTTGTCCGTCAAATTGCAATATTATTATGACGTTTGATTTTGTATGGTGCCACAGCATTGTATTCTTAACGTTGAATAAACTTTCATTTTCAACCATCATGGGACATAAATCCAACATTGTAGGGTGACGGTTTCATGTCACGGTAAAATTACAACATTGAATAAACTTTTAATTTTCAACCTTCACGTACCTCAAATGCAACAAAACAGATTGACCATCAAATTGCAAAAGAAAATGAGTGGGTCAGAAGATGATACCATAGTTATCACGATAGCATTCATTCTGTCAGAGAATATGCTTGAGGGATATGCAAGAAGGACATTGCCTCCTCGAAATGTAAGTATTAACATTACTCCCTGTAAAATGTAAATATGTATGTTAATTTTCCCACTCCGCCAGTGTTATGCCATATGTTCGATATTGTTATTTTCGCATTTTGAGTGCATTTTACATACTGTAGTGTAAGTGTTCATAGGTGGCTCAGTCATGTTTTATGTTTGATTTGCCCTGAAGCTAGAACATTTGCCAACTTTCCTGATGGTGGTATATTATATGGAGAACTACCTCAGGCCTAGCTTGTGTATGGATTTTTACTAAGGGGGCACACTTTTCTTGGGTTTCAGTTGCTGACATTGAGAAAGTCAAAGGTACATAGCGGGCTGCACAGTTCATGTTTCTTATTTTTTCTATTAATAACATTCTAATTCTGTTATTATTGTTCTGGTGCAATAAAGTCCTTCAGCAAGCCACGTGATTAGTTAATGGACCCCATCTACGTAAAACAGGTAGTGGATCACCTGCGTTCAGTTAATCTGTGAGGATAAATACCCCTCTCTCTGTAAGGTCCCACAGTATGGTAGACACTTTCAAGCTTCAAATTGAAGAACAAAGAGTACTGTAAGCAAGTCAGGGATATGGTAGAGAAGACAATAATCTGGGGAAGGATACAAAAAAATCTGACGGGCACTGAAAATCCCTCAGATCTCAATTGGGTCTATTGTACAAACATGAAAAAAACATGAAATCAGGCCAGCCCTAAGAATAAATTGCCAGAGAATAAGGGCAGTCTTATGAAGCTACTGTGAGGCGAGGTGTGAATGATATACAGATGCCTGCAGTCTGTGCCTGAATGGGAGATTTTTTTTTTTTTAATTAATTAAAAAACCCCACATACTTGCCTGCAAAAAGTTAGCGAAAAATCACCTAGATAAAAGATACTGTAGACAGTCTTTGATTTTTATTTATTTAACCTTTATTTAACCAGGAAGTCCCTTGAGATTCAAGGGACTCACTCTTTTTCAGGTGAGACTTGGCCAAGAAAGCAGTTTTGTAATACCAGCAAGACAAACATATAATACAATAAAAATGTACAGTTTGACACACATTCAACAAAAACACAAAGTGAAGTCGTCCAGTGGGACAATCACCTGAGGATTTTCTGAAGACTGTTCCAAGACCATGGGGCAAAGAAGGAAATGGCTGTTTTTCCTAGTTCAGAAGCAGCCTTAGGGACTTTAAAAAGGATCCACTGGGATGAGCGCAACCTGTATGTGCATAAATTATGTTCCAGGAGACTACAGAGATCAAATGGGAGCTTACCCAAAATGGCCTTATACAAAAATACAAAGAAATGGTGCTGTCTACGAAGAGACAGAGAGGTCCAGCCTACCATTTTGTATAGTGCACAGTGATGTGTCAATGACTTAGCATTTGTAATAAACCTTAAAGAGGCATGTACAACACATCGCCATAATCAATGACGAACAAAACGGTGGCTTGGATAAGTTTTTTCCTTGCTTTAATAAAATAAATGTCATAAGACTAAATTGGAAAGCTAACCGATATGTGTGGTGTAAATCTAATGCTGCACACCAGCCAGGTACCCAGCGGTAGCATCCTGTTATAGGCTTGCTTTTCATGAGTAGGACTGCCAATCTTGTCAGGATTGGTGAGAAGTTCAATGATGCACAATACAGAGAAATCCTGGGTAAAAACCTTGACCCCTTGACCCCCACTGCGAGGAAGTTTGTCTTTCAACAGGATAATGATCCAAAGCACACTGCCAACGAGTGGCTTCAAATGAAGAAAATATATGACCTTGAGTAGACCTGACTCCTCATCTTAATACCACAAAAAATATGTGGCAAGACCTGAAAAATGCTTTCCTTTGCTGTTCCCCCATATATCTTGAACAAATTTTCGAGTGGAATGGGCAAATATTGTTCCATCAAGGTGTACAAAGTTAATATGGACATGTGATAGCTGTAGTAATAGTATTTACTATGTGGGATTAGTACTTAAAAAGATGACATTTGTATTGATGAGTATTTGCATTAACCTCTTTGTGCAGAGGCTTCATTTTGCCCATTTTCACCTGTTTAGTTTAAAGCTTTATAATTCCAAATGTCAACTTTATACAAACACCAATAATGGCATACATTAAAGAAGACCCATGTATCATGTATTACCAAGCCCTAAATAAATTTAATTTCATAATTCATATATAAATTATGGACAATGACTATGCAACCCCCAGTGAAAAATTAAGTTCCGCAGCTCTAGTTTACAGTGAGCCCCTGAGAGTCAATGATGTGAATAAGGTAAAACTTGTCTGCACTCGTAAATTAAACCACAATAAAACGCTACATACATGCATACAGGCACAAGAGCTGCTGTTCATATCGCGGAATGATGATTGGGCTAATTAAATCATTGGTAACTGGTGGCAACAAAAACCTGCATACACACTGTATCGCGAGGCCTGTAATTGCCCATCCGATTTAAACTTCCATCCATGTTCACTTTCCTTCCTGATTCTCCCCATATTAGATCAGCTAACTGTTTTTATAAATGTCTCAATTGGAAAATCAATTGTACGATTAGTCATTCGACTGTGCCGTTGGAGTGCCAATGGGGAGCCCTGGAGGATAACCATTGAAATACAAATTGAAATCCCTGCAGCTCACATCACAGGAAACTAGTGGCCCTGTTCATATGATATGTTCCAGAATTTGGGGAGGACAATCCTAGATCTAAGATTTTTCTCTCCCCTCTGGTAAAAACCTTTTTGGTGATATGTTTTCTAAAAGTGTCTGTATGATGTTATATATTTCCTGGGCTGTGTCCAGATATAATAATAATAATAATAATAAACTTTATTTGTATGGCACCTTTCATACAAAGATTTGCAGCTGAAAATGCTTTACAGTAAGCAGAGATTAGATAAAATATGAAAATACAATGGTGTGCAATAATTTAAATAATAGAACAAGTTAAGATAGCAATGAATAAAAGGGTAATCAGGTAAGATCAATATAAGGCAGAAAATAAATAAATAAAATAGAAATAAATAGTTAGGAAAATCAAGAAAAAATACAGTAAACAATTGCACAAAGTTAACGTAAACAGGTATTTTGTATGTATTTTAAGTAAAAACTAAATTAAAAGGGAGTTTTAAGAAGCTTTTTTAAAATTATCGCAGAACCAGCATCTTTAATGTGTTGAGGTAAATTATTCCACAGTTTAGGTGCATAAAAAGAAAAGCATGTCATGCCGCTCCCAACATGTGCTACCTTTGGTACAGTTAAAAGGCCTGCAGTGGAGGAACGGAGGGCACACTGTGGGACATAAATGGACAGGCATTCTGAGATATAAAAAGGTGCTATACCATTAAGAGCTTTAAAAACCAGTAATAAAACCTTAAAATAAATTCTAAAAGACACAGGAAGCCAGTGCAATTCACGCAGGACTGGAGTTATATGGTCTCTCTTTTTAGTTTTCGTTAAAATTCTGGCAGCAGTGTTTTGTATAAATTGTAAGCTGTCAACCAGTGTCTTGGGAAGGCCAGTTAAAAGAGCATTAGAATAATACAGCCGATTTGAGATAAAAGCATGCACCAGCTTCTCTGCATCCTGCTGAGTTAGAAATGGCCTAACCTTGGCTATATTTTTAAGGTGGAAGAAAGCATAATTTGTGACCTTATTAATGTGAGTTTTAAAATTGTGATCTGAATATAAATGTACACCCAGATTTTTAACTTCTGTTTTTGCTTGAGAAGCCAAACTGCCCAATCTTGATATAAGGAGGTCTCTCATTTGTTTAGGACCAAGAATAAAAATTTCTGTTTTTAAAGGTTTAAGGAAATTTCTATTCATCCATTCATTTATGGCTGAAAGGCAGTTTGTTATAGCAGAAAGGGCATTTGGGTCATTTAGATTCACTGACATACAGTCAAGCCGGAAAGTCTGAACACCCCTTTCACCTTCTCCATGTTTTATTACATTACAGACATATTCTACAGACATATAGATTGAGTTCATTTTTTGTCTAAAAATTCTACACAAAATAGCCCATAATGACAAAGTGAAAACATGTTTTTAGAAATTTTAGAAAATGTATTAAAAATTGAAAACTGAAATCTTTCATTTACATAAGTAATCATACCCTTTGCTTTAATATATTTTTAAAGTATCATATTTAATATTTGGTCGCATATCCTTTGCATGCTGTTACTTCCTGAAGTCTGTGACCCATCAACATCAAAAGATTCTTGATATCTTATTTCCAGGTACTATTACCAGCGATAATATAAGCTCGCTGCATTTGATTGGATCTCTATAGGAATTGGGGGGTGAGACTAGATTCAGATGTAAATTACACTGGTACAGTATGGAACACGACTGGCTAAATGGCTATAAGTCATCAAGGGTCTGAGCTATCAAACGAGCCCCAAACCATCACTCTGTTGCCAGATGTGGATGGATCACTGCAAGGGTTGTTTCTCCTGATCCATTTTCCTATAGAACTCTATGGGGAAAAAAGTCAGGAGAAACAACCCTTAACCCCTTAGTGCAGATAGTCTATTTTTTCTCGCCTGCGAGACAGTTTTACGCAACTGAGACACGCGTTGCTCCTGCAGCCAAACTATTAGTGGAAAACCCAAACGCGGTATTTTAACTTTATTGGTAGACGATTCGCGACGATTTCTGGCCAATGCGTAGTTTCTAAGTGTCACTATCTTTCCGTAGCAAGTCCATTTAACAAGCACTCCCCACCCAGCCTATACCTACCCATGCGTGACATAGTGGGCAATAGCGTCTATGTTGGGAGTTCATAAATATATGTATTCATCATATAATATCAGAATTCCGTCCAGCAACCAGATAAACCCACCAATAGCCCGACCGTATGCAAATACAGCGGTGCAAATCGCTGCTCAATCAATACCGACATAAACAAGTGAAATCATACAATGCCATTCTACTATCAATATCTGCTATTAAATATGGAATTCGTGTGCAATCCTCCCGTGGATTTAAGCGTAGATATGTCCCTTTCAAGATTCCGTGGTCATTTATTGTCTTGGACAATCCGTTTGAAAAATACACAGCGCATTGGAACACTATTAGACAAACGAAACTAGCTCTGCGTAACACCCCCTTCCTGATTGCACGGCTGTGACGCTTGCAATTTTATTCTGGTTTGATCGACAATTGTTTTATCCAATAGAAGGCACGACAAGCTTCCCAAAAGTAATTTACATGTGTAAATGAAAGCTTGGATTAACTATTTAAGGGCGAGCGTAACTGCAATACTTGTTATATCACGACAATTTTACGCAGGCATGCGCAGATGACGCATTTGGTATGACGCAATTGGTGTTACGCTATAAAACTGCGCGCAACTTTGATGTGGCTTTTTAGTAGTTTTCCCCGAAGTCGGTCAGAAGAGGACAACAACAGAGATTCTTCTAATCCCTGTAACATAGATTCTGTGGAAGAGGTGCCTATCAATATGGGGAAGATATCCTCCTCAACATGTAAGTATTACTGCTTGTAATATTGTGATTATATACATTCGTTTTTCCACTGCGTGCTATATTGTTGTTATTTTTGTATTTGCATCGGTCGTAATAGACCACTGTTAGCCTGCTAATAATGCTGAACATATTTGAAAACACACTTTTTCAGACTCCACCTTGAATAACTACATGTATAAGGCAAATTATATAGTACGTTCTTTCCGTTTATTTTTTATTTTCTATTTGGTTTAGCTATCTCATCGCTTAGAATGTATAGCTGACTGTATTCTGTTGAGTACTAGCGATAGCTTCTACGTTGTGAGAAAGTAGCGCTTTCGTGACTTTGCTTCGTTCAATATGCACTTATTGTACGTCGCTTTGGATAAACGCGTCTGCCAAATAACTGTAATGTATTGATATTGTGTTCGTGCCGTTCCCGTAGTGGCTCGTGGTGGCCTGCTTTGTTAGAATTCATAGCATTCACAATGAAATTGAGTATTTTAGCGCTGTTCTGTTTGGTTGCTCAGTCGTACGTTATAAACTCCTCAAAAAAAGTTCGGAAACGTTATTTCGGTCGATTATTCCTCCCCTTTAATAATACCAATTGGTATTGTATTTTATATCGTTGGAAAGCCTGATTAGTCACCTTTACAACGAGGTACAACTTGTAAGGATCGTGCATTTGTGGAATGAGCAACACAGCTAACCGTGTGGGTAGCGGCCCAAAAAAATGTGCCAAAATCCCCTGCAATATTCTTCTGTTGGTATTCACTCTCGTTTTGAGTTGCTTGGTGGACTGGATGATTGCACTCTCCCACAGTAATAAGGAAAAAACAACACATATTGGCCATTTTTACACTTTATTCATTTTACACTGTCAGGGACCTCAGTAGCGTGTGGAAGATCCATACGCAGCCACAACAGCTTGGCACCTCCTCCTCATGCTGGTCACCAGCCTGGTCACACACTGCTGTGGGATGGCATCCCATTCCATCCCACTGGCATACACCTGCCAGCACTTGAAGCTCAAAACGAGAGTGAATACCAACAGAAGAATATTGCAGGGGATTTTGGCACATTTTTTTGGGCCGCTACCCACACGGTTAGCTGTGTTGCTCATTCCACGAATGCATGATCCTTACAAGTTGTACCTCGTTGTAAAGGTGACTAATCAGGCTTTCCAACGATATAAAATACAATACCAATTGGTATTATTAAAGGGGAGGAATAATCGACCGAAATAACGTTTCCAAACTTTTTTTGAGGAGTTTATTTTATGCCTCGATTTGCCGTGAAGCTAGAACATTGGTAGTGTTTTCCGATATTATTTTATTGTATTGTAATTTCTTTGTGCATAATGTACTCTATGGGGCATTAGTATATCCATGGGTGATGCTTTTCACTTAGGGAATGGAAAATATGTATTCAAATGTACTGTGTCCAGATGTGTGCAAGATGAATGTAAAATAAATAAATAAAATAAATAAGCAACAGTTGTGAAACACACTACAGAGTAATGCCATACTAGAGCACGCAACAAAATATAACATAATGTAGCATACAGAAGAAAGTGTTTACTGAAGTACAAGAGTGAATGATTTCATATTTAGCTGTGTGTACCACAGTGTTATAATGCTTCTGCATTATGTAATTTGTTCCTATAACATGCTTGACCCTCCACCTCTGCCACTCCAGCAGTGCCCTCTACTGTTCAGAGTGAAGCCACTGCAGGACCAGATCCTTACAGCATACTGAAGACCGTGCCATTGATGAGTGCATATTGGCCACGAAGGCACCGCACAGGATGAAGCAGTATATGAAGGATAATGGTGAAAAAATGGCACACTTGGCATCAAACACTGAACTGAAACTGTGCAATATCAATGTTTTCATCCATTAAGTGATCGTAAGGTAAAATGTATATGCTTTATAAAGGACAAAAGGCTTTTTAATAATTTCTCGGAGAGGTTTTGGGTAGGTTATTGGACACCTAGATATCCACCCCCCTGTACTGATCCAAAATAATTCCCACATGAAAATGATAAAAAGGTGAGTTAAATTAGTCAAAACGGTTGATTTGCACTGCAATGTATGATTAGTTTAAGATTTACAGCTATTCACATTTTAGCCAATTTGGATAGGTTTGGAGACCCTGGGTACACCTGGCTACACTGCTTATATTTTGTGTCATAGAGCTTTAGTAGTTCTGTATATCACCCTGCGATTATTGAATGCTTGTGGACAAGGAGTTTATGATCCAGGAAATGTGTCGTTTTACCTGTTTCACTTATGTAGCTCTCAGTATTTTGAAGAAATATATATTTATTAGATTTTTTAGCAAAGTTTTGCTGGCATTTCCGGCACTTTATTTTGACTTAAATTATGAAAATAAACAAATCTAAGTTTGTACAAAAAATGGTACACCGGTTTTGTTTCATTTAAGCCATTTACCAAGTTTATGTGATGCTCACACCTGGAGTTATAAAGCCTTAAACAGAGTACCCCCATGATTTACCAAATATGCCATCTGCACTAAGGGGTTACAGGGATCTATCCACATCTACTCCATATCTGGCCGCAGTGATGGTTTGGAACTCGTTTGATACCTTAGACCAATCGCCTTTTTTTTTCTTTTTTTTAATACAAACTTCATTTAACGTTTTATTTAACGTATGTACCGCGGGTGTGCGTCCGCGTCTGCGTTTGTCTGTTATATCGTAAAAGTAAATCCCCGTTAACCAGCCACGTAGATACGCGCGTCAGATACTTAAATTCTCGCGGGCCGCATAAAATGACGTGGCGGGCCGGATTCCGCGTCAAATAATTAAGTTCTCGCGGGCCACAAAAAATGACGTGTATTAAGCCAACAACCGGCCTTTTGTGTTGCTAATCTTAAGTAGCTTCACCTGAGTGAATTAGCCCTGCAAGCAGCTGAATGCAATCGGTAATTAGCAAATAGTGCATAAATTAAAGCAGTGGCTGCCATAAGAACGTAAGTACGGCAGCCTCGTCTCCAATTTGTATGACTTGCCTGTTTGCTCTTATCTTTTCACCACCTAACTTGGCTTATCGCCCCCTACCATGTGTCTAACCCCCATCCCTCTGTGCTATATGCCTTCAGCCAGGAGGCCCAACCATCGCAGGCGCTGCGCGGCTAACCTGGTCTGCCCACCCCTGTCCTTTCATAAGAAACTCTCAGTGGTGGGTGGACTATGGAACTGCCGCTCAGCTGTCCAGAAAACTGACTTCATCACTGCCTACGCCAAGGTGAAGTTCCTCCACTTCTTAGCTCTCACTGAGACCTGGATCACTCCAGATAACACAGCCACTCCCGCTGCTCTGTCTGCTGGCTATTCCTTCTCCCACACCCCCAGGGCCTCTGGCCGAGGCAGGGGTACTGGTCTGCTGATTTCCACATCCTGGAAATTCTCTATTCCCACTGCACACTGCCTGAAATTCTCCTCTTTTGAGTTTCATGCAGTCACTGTAACCCACCCATCTACACTTAACACTGTAGTTCTCTATCGCCCTCCAGGTCCGCTCGGCGCTTTTCTGGATGAATTGGACACTCTCCTGAGCTCCTTCCCTGAGGATGGCACCCCTGTAATCCTACTGGGAGACTTCAACCTCCACCCAGAGAGTTCCCAGCTATCCAGTGTCGCCTCACTCTTCCAGTCCTTCGCTCTCACTCAATCCCCATCGCCTGCCACCCACAAGGCTGGTAACCAACTAGACCTTGTACTCACCAGGAGCTGCGCCACGTCCAAACTCACGGTGACCTCGCTCCACGTATCGGACCATTTCTTTATTTCCTTCTCTCTTTCCCTCCCACTCTCCCTCAACCCTACTAACGACCCACCCACTGTTATGTTCAGGAGAAATCTCCGCACCCTCTCGCACTCCTCGCTCACTACTTCCGCTCTCTCTATACTTCCTCCTCCTGCTTCCTTTGCTAATATGCATGTTGATGTTGCCACCTCTATGTTTAACTCCTGCCTCTCTCAGTCTCTCAACTCACTTTGTCCTCTTGTCTCCAAACCAGCTCGACCATCACCCCCTCCCCGTGGCTGACAGATTCCCTCAGATCCAGCAGAACTATGCTGCGAGGCGCTGAGAGAAAGTGGAGGAAATCCAGATCCCCAGATGACCTGGCCTCCTATCACACTCTGCTGGCAGCCTTCACAGCTGCAACTACATTGGCTAAGACTTCATTTTTTCAGACTAAAATTAATGCATGTGTGTCTAATCCACGGAAACTCTTTTCCACCTTCTCCTCCCTGCTTATCCCGCCTCCACCCTCTCTGCAGATGACTTCCTGACCCACTTTGAGGGGAAGGTGGCCAAGATCCGCAACTCCTTCACACATCAGGTGATACCCCACATCCCCCATACCGAGCCCATCGCCACACTGTCGTCCTTCAAGACTCTCCACCTGGACTGATACTTATCTAGGACCTCTCATGGTACTTGTTCTTGTTTAACTGTGTGTTGAAGTTTATAATATTTAGAATAGAATTGTAGTAGAGCTGATTTACCCAGTTTACTGTGAACTGCATTCAATGTTCATTACTTGGGATAGCTGCTACTTTATGGGAAATATGTGCTTTGTCTTATCTGTTCTGCAGTTACTTCGATTATGTTTTTGTATGCACTTACTGTATTTCGCTTTTGATAAAAGCGTCTGCTAAATGACTGTAATGTAATGTAATGTTGTTAAAAATAATTATTTCTTGATGAGGGATTTATTTTTCTCATAATAAATTTACTTCAATTAAAGGTTGGATTTTTTACAAATTTTCAGTGTGACATTAAGCTAATGCACTAAATGGTGAATTTTTTATAACCCTTTTTACTCATCTTTACCAGGGGTGCCAATAATGGTGGAGAGCACTGTAAATAGAATTCAAACAAATTAAAGGAAAATATGCGGATAAAATCATTAAAAAGTGTGCTAAAATCTTACAAGCTTTTAAAAACTTAAAAGAATAAAAATATTAAGTAAAACTGTTTATAGAAATAAATAAATAAACAAAGAACCAGACTCACGCAGCTTCCACAGATGAGTCTAACTAATTTTCTGTAATGTATTGTGTTGTCTAGTTGTCTATATGCTTCATGTATGTATTGTGTTCTGTCCATGATAACTATGGCACTCCTCTTATCTGCCGGCTTGATGATAATCTTTTTGTTGTAAAGCCAGCTGTTGCAGAGCTTGGCTCTCTCTTCTGCTGAGGTTATTTTCATCCTTCTGGGCTTGGGGGTTCAGTGCATTGATCAGAGTGTAATAGTCTTTGATGATTTGCATGATCTCCCCAGGAATTTACTCGGTCCTGGGTTCCCAGTTGGATGTTGGCATGAACGGTGTTCCATGGTTTCTGATCCAATTCAAAGTATCCTGTGGAACTCCTGGACTTCTCCTTTGAGGGATTCTTTTTGTCTTTTTTGTGGATACCTACCGTGGGTATAAATGACAGGCCCTTGTCCAGCAGGTTGAGTTGATCTTGTGTGGGTGTGAAGTTATTAACCAGCAGTACAATATTCTTGTTCCCCTCCCTGTTTGTGCTCGTGATTGTGGGAATCTTCATTTAAAATAATGACGGCGCTAGTGGTCCAAAAATCTTAGTCACTGTCACATCCATCCAGTGGATGTCATCCCATGTGGTGCAGAAATCCTCCTCTGGAAGCTTAGGAACATGTGGCATGTCCCTGCCAATGTGTTTGTTGATCTCCTGCATGTTGGACCTCTGGCAGGGTTCCAGGTTCCCAGAGTAGTTGATGAGTAGAACCCAGATCTCCGCTGCTGGGAAGATGGAATTAGTCATCCTAAGCATGGTCTGCAGAAGTTTCATGGATGCCTTCTTTGGGTGCTGGTCCTTGATGACCTCTTATCGGTGACATGATGACTCTCTGCACCATGGAGTCCACCTCAGTCTTCTCCAGGAGAGGTGCCGCATGGTAGAATGTTGCTCCTAGGTCGATTTGCAGGTCCCCTCTGGAGTGGGACTTGGTCCTGGAGAGGTTGGAGTCCCCCAGGATGACGATCGGTCTGGTGATGGTAATCTATCACTCCTGGGTCTTCCTGGTATACCTGGAATGTCTTGTGGGGTCAAAGATCCCATCTTCTTCTGTCTCCGGTGGCATGGGGTTGAGGCATGGTCACCTGCATTCATTAAACCTAATTAATTCAAATTAATCCAGTTATGTAGTTATAGGTTTAGATGGATTTAATTAAACCCACAACCACAAGAATGTTAAATGAATGTGCAACATAGCCTTCATTTTAAATAATACCATTTAAATGTTACCATCCCTTTGTTTTATAGACATTTTGTCATTCCCTGGTGAAGATTTCACATTCTTTGTTTCTCTAACCGTTTTATATAAATATATATTATAAAACAACAATGAGACATGGACTGTTCATCTGGCACTGCTGTATTGCAGAGTATGAAATAGCTGATTAAAAAATAGGAGTAATATGGTAGGAGAAACCATGACCTACTTCAGGCCTCTTCCTTCAGTCTTGCTTGTTGCTCTTTCATTTAGTTTTTTCTCTCTTTCTCTCCCAGCAGTTTATTTTTTAATGAGCAGTTTCCCCTATGGTATGGGCTGGCTTCAGCCTGGCAGATCTTAATCACAAGTTTCTTATCTATTGATTTGGCTTCCGGTCAGGTTTTCACATGCCAGTTTCTCTACAGAAGCTCTCTGTGTGGCTGCCCAGTTTCTAATGAAGAATGTGAATGAACTGGACATCACCCTCAATTTTTTTAATATCCTTTCCCTCTCTTTATCCTTCAAACGATCCTCAGCCCTTTCTTCTCTGTGGTGCATTCCCCACTAATACTCAAAAATGGGGTTTCATATTTTACAGGCTGGTGAACATTGAAGGAAAATTAAGAAAATGTAGAACTATGAATCACACATTCCTTACAGTCTATCACTCTGCTACATATTTCTCAACTTTCCTTCTCTGGCTTCTCCTCACTTCTCTCTTCTGTTTTCTTCTATTTTGCTAATCCAGAAATATTATATACATTACAGATTGAGGTCCCCCCCAAGATGCTTAGTTTCCCTACATCTGTGGCAAGCTTCAGCTGAAATCTAAAACTCAACCATTGCATCATTTGTGTCACTTCTGTACACAGTCCAGTGCAGTATGTAATATCTTGTTTCATGCATTATATATTATGCATGCATATCTTACATCTCAGTTCAATACAGGTTACACAGACACCACCTTCCACACCATTTCTCTGTCTTTCTTTCTCTCTCTTTCTTGTATTGAATTGTATTCTTTTTCTGTCTCTTAATGTCAAAGTGATAAATTTGTTCAGGCCAGTAACTGTGAGACATGAGTCACTCTGAAGTGCCAGGAGTACAGTATCTCTCTCCCATCCTTCATTCTCCTCCAATCTGTGTGCTGACAAAAACCCCTGTCTGACCGACACTTCACTTGCCACCTTGCTTTCACTCACTCCAGTCATTTTAGTGAGAGTGAATTAGGTCTGACCCTTGCTTTTATTGGGTGAAGATTTAATCTGCGTAGTTTATATATTACAGTTGATGTCTGATATCTTCTCTCAACCTGTTGCATTACATCAGAAAAAATATTTTTTACGGTGTATTGCCAGGTAGGGGTGGGAATCTCTAGGCACCTCACGATTCGATTCGATACGATTCCGATTCAGAGGGCTACGATGCGATTATAAAACGATTATCGATGCATCAAAAACATTTATTTATATACATGATTTATTTTTTCCCACCGTGTGACTACTTGCTACTATTAAAACATACCGTATTTGTAATGATCCATAATTAAAATAAACAGATGAATTTACTTCCATTATCTTTTATTTATACAATAGTAGTAACAAATGCAAAAAACCAACAAGAAAAGAAACAAAAGTGTGCCTGTAGCAGCATCCTTGTAGTAAATTAACTATATTACTATATATTATGTTCTTAACACAAAAAGCTGCCCTTATTCACAAATAGGTTCAGCCGCAAGGAACGTACAGCCCGGAAATTGTTACAAGCGATCATAATGTCGAGAATTGACCTATCGCTAAGTCCCACCCCTCTTGGTTAATGTATACCAAACTTGGACAAACAATTGATCAGAACTTTACAGTGTAAACAATGGCAACAGTGGCTCTTTACGAGATATTCGGGTAATGTTAATTTAGGAAAAATGAGAGCGCGATTTCCTCAAAGCAGACAGAAAGGTTTGAAATATGGAATTGAGCGGTATTTGCAATATTAAAAGTGTGTAAAAATGAAAGTCTACCGCTGGAAAAACTGCACCAGCTGATTACCAATGTTGCTGATAAAAAACACAATCGAGGAGCAGTGTTGTTCTTGCACTGCAGGTAAGATTAGGCTAATTAACTAACCTAGTTATCATTAACATGATGAATATAAACCCCCCAAAGCCAGTGACTTGAAACTGTCATGTTAAGACGCCAGTATGATTTAGGCTACTGAATAGCTAGTGAATAGCTTGCTTGGTAACGTCGGGGTGACCATATTTCCCATTTCAAAAAGGGTAACGTTAGACAGGCGTTATGAACAAAAGAAAGAAAAGCTACCTGTTTGTTTATATACAGTTTATAAAACAAGCAAAACTTAACCGGACATTTTTTAGGAATTTAGAAATCCCGTCTGGATGGATATTTTCAGTCCCAAAATATTAACTGTCCAGGAAAAAGAGGACGTCTGGTCAGCTGAGCTAACGTAGCTAACGTTAACGGCAGCAACAGTGCCCTCCACAATTATTGGCACCCCTGGTAAAGATGCGTAAAAAGGGTTATAAAAAATTCACCGTTTGGTGAATTAGCTTAATCTCACACTGAAAATGGTGGAATATTATTTTATTATAATCTTATCATAGTTTACATAATATAGACTATAGCGTATTCGTATCTCCCTGGGCTATACTTGTCACTTAGGGCATGGAAAATACTCATTCCAAGTTACTGTGCATATGTATTAGATGAATGTTAATTTTTTCATGGAGTGAGTTTGAATGTGTATTCAAGGTTTTGGATATGTTTTTGGACCCATATATATCCTCCTATACTGATTAAAAGATAGTAATTCCCTCTTGAAAATGATGCAAACATGAGGAACAACAGGGTACACTGCCTACATTTTGTGTCATAGATCTTAGTAGTTCTGCATATCGCTCTCAGATTTTTCGGTCTTGTGGACAAGGATCCTGGAAATGTAGTTTTATCTGTTTTAGATATGTAACTCTCAGTATTTCATTGTAAACTAAAAAAAAAACATTTAGTTTAGCATTATTCCAAGATTTATTTGCATTTGTGCCACTTTATTTTGACCTAAATTATGAAGATAAATTAATCTAAGTTAGTATTCTAAATGGTACAACTGTCATGTTTCATTTTCAAAGTTTCTGTAATGCTAACACCTGGGGCCACCTGTATAAACAGCGCTGGGCAGAAAAATGCCCTCAGAACACTGCGTAAGCGAGTTTCCACGCTGAAATTCAGATGTATAAAATAAGAGAATCTGCGTATCACTTCCGGTGAGCAAGGCGAGTAAGATGGCTGCTTAATTTTTAGCTCCCGATAGCAAGTGGAAACCAACCCCCTTAACTCGCTAATTAATATACAATGCAATGTAATTTTAATTGGAATGAGTGGGGGAACGAAAACTAGAAGTCATAAGAAACGTGACAAACGAGAAAGACAGAATTCACCGGGGATGGACGACGCTCAAAGCTCCGTTAGCATAGCTAGCTCACACGGGGACTCGGCAGACACCATGCGCTCAGTGCTCCAGGAAATACGTGATTTCAGGGCTGAGCATAAAGTGGATTTAAACAAACTTAAAGAAGAAATCAAGGGAGACATGAAATCCGAACTCGAAGATATGAAGCAGGAAATTTATCAAAAGCTTTCTGCTAATTCAGCGCTAATCCAGACCCACGAAGCTAGGCTGAAAGAAGCGGAAGAACGAATCGACGAGGCGGAGACAGTGAACGTGGCTATGACAGATGCGTTGATTAAATCAATGAAAGAACAGAGATCCATGCAGGGGAAACTGGTGGATTTGGAAGGTCGATCCAGGAGAAATAATATTCGCATTTATGGAGTACCCGAAGAGAAGGAAGGTAACTCCATGTCTGACTTTGTGGATCAACTTTTGAAAACCGAACTCGCCTTACCGGACACCAACCTACAGATACAACGCGCGCATAGAGCTCTGGCTCACAAACCGGAAAATAATGCACTGCCTAGGTCCATAGTGGTGAACTTTCTGGAGTTTAACACCAAAGAAATGGTCCTAAAAAAGGCCTGGGAAAAGAAGATAACGATGGAAGGGCGACGTTTATCGTTCGATCACGACTATGCAACGGAGGTCGTCCTGAGGCGCAAGGCGTACGTGGGAATAAAGAGGGCCCTTAAGGAGAAAGGTGTCCGTTTCCAGACTCCTCTTGACAGGATGCGCATTCACTGGGACTCGGGAACACGCACATAAGACACAGGAGTTGAGAAGGAGAGGTTTCTCCGTGGAGATACCAGGCCGCAACGCGTCGGAGCTGTACCCGGAAATGGAGCGTCTCCACCAGACAAAGACATGGCAGCGCGTCGGAGAGAGGAGCGCGGGTGGGACCGAGACCGCGAGCAGAGTAAGGAAGAGGCTACAGGAGTATGAGCGGATCCCCCCCCGAGTCCAGCTGATTTATTTTTTTGTCACGGTATGTGAAATCCCGTTAGCTCGTTTGAAAAACCGGAGACGATAAAGCAGAATGACCACTGTAACTTCTGCCTGTGGTGCGACTCTTAAAACAATATGAATGGTCCAAACACCCGCACGCTGTTTCATTGCTGATCCTCTGGGCCCATTCGTTTAACATGATTGAGAGGGTGAAAAGATGTAGGCCTAGTGCCTTCTGTTAATTCATTTACTTTTGGGCTTAATTACTTTGCAAGGACCGATGGATAGGAGGCTTGTCATCCATTTTTCTTTGGTTATGTGTGTATGTATGTGCATATATATGTATGTATGTGTGTATGTATGTATATGTATATATATATATATATATATATATATGTATTTTATTTATTATTATTTATTTATTTATTTATTTATATTTTATTATTATTATTATGTATTTATTTTTTCTCAAATATTTTGATGCTAATATGGGCTAACCTACTGTAGACAATGATGGAGACTTCATTTGGATTATATAAGTGCTATCGGATGCCGTTGGACTACTAGGATACGTGAGATGACGTGTTTCACCTCTAGTGAGGGGCCCTCCAGGAGGAGGCTTTCCCCTCTTCCTGCCAACGGGGACTTAGGGTGGCGAGGACTCACCCTACCTTGGAAATCTATGTTTTTCTTTTTACGTTCTGCGTTCACTACATGTAGGCCAGATGTTCAGGTCTGTGTAGTTTTTAGTTGTCTGGAGTTTTGTGCATGCAAAGGATCGGGTAATTTGAATGCTGTATAATAATATAAAATTGGTGTCACTTAATGTGAATGGGATGAATAATCCAGTTAAAAGGAGCAAGGTCCTGGCTAAATTGAAAAAAGAAAAGGCCCAAGTATTATTTTTACAAGAAACCCATCTGCCTCAACAGGAGCATGAAAAATTAAAACGCTTTGGTTTTAGAAATACATTCTATAGTTCCTACAAACCTAGCCAGAAGAGGGGAGTGGCTATCCTTATTTCAAATGCAGTTCAATTTGAACTCCATAAAGAAGTAAGAGACAAAGAGGGACGATATGTATTAGTGAAAGGAAAGCTTGAAAACGTAGTGGTGACATTGGTCAATGTATATGCCCCCCCAGAGAGTACCAAATTTCTTTTTAAAACTCTGTTTGACGTCATTGCATTAGAGACTGAGGGTATTTTGGTATGTGGAGGGGATTTTAATGTGGTCCTGAACCATACCCTAGACCATGGGTCGGCAACAGGCAGCCCGCGGGCCATTTTTGGCCCGCCAGCAATAATATTTGGCCCGCCAGATAATTTAGAGATGTAAAAAAAAAAAAATCTTTAAAAAAAAAAACAATATCGAATCGACAGTCCCACGTATCGGCAATAATGTACGAATAGAGAATCTACCCACACCTGAAGAATGCTCATTGTACTTTTATCCATGTTGAGAGTGAATGACACGCACAGACAGTAGTGAAGCAATAAGTAGGTGAACAATGCGTGGTGCTGAAATAGCCAACATGTGGCGTGTGGTATGAGGAACGCGGAAGCGGACGCACCCCCGGGTTAAATTTTTAATAAAAAATAAAGGCGTTTGCAACCCCCCCCCCCCCCCCCGTCAACAAAAAATAAAGGCGATTGCACCCCCCCCCCCCCGTCAACAATTACAAACGAGGTCCGCGAAAATCCCAAATGTGGTTATATTTATAGTCTTAAAGTTACAACTGGCCCGTTGAGTGCAATCATAACGCTAATTTGGCCCGCGGCCAACTTCAGTTGCCGACCCCTGCCCTAGACACTACAAGCCATAAAAATAGCAAGAAGCACCTGACCAAGTTTGTTAATACGTCAGTGCAGGAAATGGGACTAATTGATATTTGGAGGGAACTTCACCCCCTAGAACGGGATTATACACACTATTCAGCAACTCACTCTGTCTACTCCAGAATTGACTACTTTTTTATGAGTACAGGTGAAAGTCACAGGATCACAGAGTGTAAAATCGGGGTGGCAGATGTTTCGGATCATAATATGATCAGCTTGTCAATACATCTGAATAGTAGACAAAAGAATAGTGTGTGGAGGCTCAATGTGGGTGTTTTGAATAATAAGGCGACCGTGGAACAGTTAAGGGAAGAGATAAAAATATATATAGAGGAGAATGATAATGGGGATGTGGACCCTGGGATATTGTGGGATGCTTTGAAGGCTGTTCTCCGTGGAAAGCTGATCGCCCTAACAGCATCACAAAAAAAGGCCCGGCTAGCCACATACAAATACAAAGTAGAAAAATTGAGAGAAATGGAGACAAAACATAAGAATACAGGGGACCAGTTGGCATTACAACAAATTAAGGAAACAAGGGGGGAGATAAATGAGATCCTCAGAGGAGAAATAGAAAAAAAGGCAAGGTTTGTAAAGCAGTCTTATTATGAATCAGGACCAAAAGCAGCTATACTCCTGGCCAGACGCCTGCGCAAACAGCAAGACTCTAATACAATTCATAGAATAAGGGACCCTCAAACTAGTCAACTATTGTATGAGCCAGATGCGATAGAAAGAATATTTGAAGAGTACTATAAGACACTCTACTCTAATCCGCCATTAGCTGATGAAAACACAATAAGAAGCTTTCTTAATTCACTTGATCTACCATCTATAGGTGAGATACAGAATGACACCATTACATCGCAATTTATAGTTGAAGAGCTGGAAGCTGCAATCAGTAGGCTAAAGACCAGTAAATCACCGGGCAGTGATGGGTTCCCATCAGAGTTCTATAAAGCGTTCGCGAAGGAGCTAACACCTCTGCTTCTGTCTTGTTTCAATTGGACTCTTAAGGAAGGCAGGGCTCCCCCATCTTGGAGGGAAGCAATTATTTCCATTTTGCCTAAGGAAGGCAAAGACAAAGACCACTGTAAAAATTTTAGGCCAATTTCTCTTTTAAATGTGGACTACAAACTGTTTACCTCAATTATCTGCAAAAGATTTGAGACTTTTATACCAGATCTTATAACTCTCCATATTGTAGACAATGCACATAAAAAGGGCACGAGTATGGTTCTAGTTAGTCTGGACGCAGAAAAAGCGTTTGACAGTGTCAGTTGGTCTTTTTTATATGAAGTACTAAGGAGATTTGGTTTAAATGAAAATGCAATTCGGTGTATTAAGACTATTTATCATGAACCTACGGCTAGGATTAAAGTAAATGTGAGTCTGTCCAATAGGATTCAGTTGGAGAGAGGCTCGAGACAGGGTTGCTGTCTCTCTCCTACTCTCTTTGCTTTGTATGTGGAACCCTTGGCGCAGGCAATAAGGCAGAGTGGGGATCTGCAGGGTGTCAATATAGGGGGGAAAGACCATATCATTGGGCTTTTTGCGGATGATGTTATAGTTTATCTTGAACAACCAGATGTATGTTTCCCAAACCTGATGAACCTACTCGAAACATATGGTTACTACTCAGGGTATAAAGTGAACGTAACAAAAACTCAAATTCTTTCATTTAATTGTTCCCCATCCCAACAAATTAGACATGCATATAACCTAAAATGGAATTCCAAAACAATGACCTACCTTGGTGTAACTATAACCAAAACATTTTCCAGCCTGTTTGAAGCCAATTACAACAAAATTGATGACAATATCCGAAAGGATGTAGAAAGGTGGTCCACCCTCCCTTTAGACTTCAGTGCCAGAATACAAACGGTTAAAATGAATATCCTACCTAGGCTGCTGTATTTTTTTCAATCTCTTCCAATTGATGTTCCCCAAAACAAATTCATAACCTGGGACAGGATGATTTCTAGATTTGTTTGGAATAGTAAAAAACCAAGAATAAAATTTACGACACTTCAGCTGCCTAAAAGTAAGGGGGGAATGGCTTTACCAAATCTTAGGGAATACTTCTATGCAGCTCAGCTCAGACCTTTGGCCTACTGGTGTAGACCCGATTATGAATCTGGATGGAAGGATATGGAAAGGGAGGTGCAGGGTCACCGCATTCAGGCCTTGGTGGGAGATAGAAATTTGGTGAGGGCTCTGAGAGGGGATATGGACCCGATAGTTGCGTTTACACTAGAAGTCTGGAATGTTGTAGTAAAAAAATACAAATTAAAGAGGGGGGTCCACAAGCTGAGGTGGTTTGCATACGATTCAGATTTTAAACCAGGGGTGTATGATCCAACTTTCAAAGAATGGGTGCAAAAGGGCATAACAGCAATGTGTACGGTTTCAGAAAGGGGTGAATTGATGGGTTTTCAGGATTTACAGGCAAAATATGGTATTACAGACAGGGATTATTTTAGATACATGCAGTTAAGACACTATTTTGTAAAAGAGATAAGGCTGAATGCAGATGAATCTTTAGATACTGTGACTGGGGTGATTGTGGATGCGTACCAGCAGAAGGGGACTCGGATCATCTCTGCTTTCTATCAGGCTTTGGGGGGAAACAGGGGGGAATCGACAATCTATATAAAAGCAAAATGGGAAGCGGAGTTAGAAATTCAAATATCAGAGGAAGAATGGTTTCAAATGTGCGAGACGCAATTTACATCCACAAACTCATTAGAACCTGACTCGCTTTTTCATAACACCCAAAATAAAGAGCAAGCAACTTGGTGTACAGCAACTGTGTTGGAGGTTGTGCGGGAACATGGAGGCTGACCACTCGCACATTTTCTGGAACTGTACAAAGATAAGGCCATATTGGGAGAAGGTTAATGCAGCTGTCAAAATGATTATGGGATATGGAATCCCAAATACCTGCCCGGTGTTGTGATGGGAGGCGATCTCTATTTGACTAAGGTTTTACTTGCAGCGAGTAAGAAAGCTATAACTAGGAATTGGCTTAATGTGAACGCTCCGAAACAGGAGCAGTGGCTGGAAATTGTTTGAGATCTTTTTGTCATGGAAAAGTTGACATATGTTTTGAGAATCCAAGAAAACGCATTCAATAGGAAATGGGAAAAGTGGAATATTTACATGGTTGACACCGATGAGTAAGTGAAGGACTAATTCATTCCTATACAGTATGTGTGAATATTGAATGTCTCCAGACAACTAGTAATGTGTTTTATTTTATAACTGATTTGTGTTTATTACTTTTAGTTTAGGTTTATATGTTGTTCTGTTATTATTGTTGTGAAAACTCAATAAAAACATAAGTGTTAAAAAAAAAAAAAAAAAGAGAATCTGCGTATCTGTCATGGACCGTGGCCATTTTTTCCTGTTTCGCTACGGTTCTCATCCTCTCTCTCCGGTAAGCAGTCTATCTGATTTTTTCCACGTTTCGGTTCGGGGTTTTGCTTCTCCCCGCTTATCATTCGTTTCACCTGTTCGATTACTTGCTAGGTATTTAAGCCTCTCACTTCCGCTTCCTGGCGCCTTTTTGTCATTTCGTGCCTTCACGTAGTCAGGGTTGGTTAGAAAATATAGCTGCTCTATATTTTCACTACTAGATTGGCTTTAGCTGCCCTTGAAGCTCTTTAGGGATTAGTCCCTTTACTTATTTTTGTTTCTTTCTCTCTTCTACTCTCGGCTATATTAAGAGTAAGAGGTTTATTTTTATTTAGTTTATTTTTCACCTCTTATCGGGCGTTAGTCTACGTTCTGAAGGTGATTCTTTGTTTTCTACTTTTCAAGCTTATGCTTGTGTATTTCTGTTTAGGAGTCTCTGTTCTCTTACTTTCTGCTGGTGTCTACGAGCCACACCAGTGTTAGTGGGTTGTTTATTATTTTGCTACTGAGACTCTTTTAGTGGTCCTCACGTTCGTGAGTGACCTGTTCTGTAATGGTTTTTTGCTTTGTCGCATTTGGTTCATTGTTACAAACCCTTACAGTACCTCTGCACATGCTGGACACCACACGTACGCAATGTTTGGAGTCAGTGTGATATGGTGACACTATGATAGAAAGGCAGAGGGAGAAAATTTTTAACTTTGCGTAAGCAGATTTCCGACATTCTCCCTGAACATTCTTTTACGCATTCTTTTACTCAGTTTTATACATGTGGACCCTGGAGTTATAAAGCTTTAAAGAGATAGTTCACCCATTTTTTCATATATGTTTTTAGATATTGTTTTACTCACCCCCAAAATAGTATGTTAAGCTGTCCTGGTCTCGCCGTCGTAGCTAAATTATTGTAAATCCTGAATTGGAGCAATGCTAACAATTAGCATCTTGCCATTGGATATAATTTCCACCAGGCTAAGTTTCTGTAAATTAAGCGCCTAAATCCACTCAAATAAGGTTTAACAACAGCTTTACAAGTGTCGTTGTTGGAAACAAAAATGCACATATGATTAGAGAGTGCACAAGGATGATATTTTGGCTCAAATGACAGTATATAATGTTGTATCAGATTTCAGATGTCGGTGTTTAAATTTAAATAAGAACATCCGGTAAGAGTCAGTATCATTCCACGCGAGAACAGTACCCAGTGTATCCCGATATGGAAGTAGACTGGAAGATAGTGCTAGCATTTAAGTCTGCCTGTAAACAAAGGAGAAGCAGCTAGCCTTTTTCTTAGCGAAATGTCTGATTATGAAGAAGATGACAGGGTGGAATTTGTAGTTGAACCATACTTTGAGCCGGAATATATTGATTTGGAGTTAGAGTGATACTAAAAGTTACTGGATAAAAGTTACGCTTACTGGATGTTCTTATTAAATGTAAACAATGACATCTGAATGACATCTACAATAATTTAGCTACAACGGTGAGACCAGGACAGCTTAACATACTATTTCGGAGGTAAGTAAAACAATATAATTTTTTTTAAATTGGTGAACTATCCCTTTAAATAGAACACCCCCTAAATAGGCAAGAATTGACTAAATTTGGCATCTGCGCAAAGGGGTTAAGGTTTGTGTTTTCAAAAAGGCCTTCTGCCTAATCTTTTTAAGGCTGCAGAGGCACAGCGGATGGCTGTTTTAATTTCCTTGTCAATGGTGTTTGACAGTGAGCAGACATTTGCAAGGTAGGTGGTGTTTTTTCTCACTGCTGTTTGTGTTTGTTTTCCTCACTTTCAGTTTTTTGGGGGATTCAGGCCTGGTCTTTCCTAAAAAAAAGAGTTATGGCTTAATTTTGTACTGTAGTTGTATTGTAGCATCACCATGAGGTTGTTTTGTACCATTTTCATACAGCTTGCAATTTCTCTTCACCCCTACAAAAGTTTGTCATTTAGCATGATAGCCCAAAACGTATAGCCAACTTAAAAGGGGAAGTAATAGCTTATACGCCTCATAAAAAGGGGGATGGCTTTGCTGTAGTCATCCTAAATTCATCCGGGTGTAAAAATTACCTTAACAAATCACAAAATTAGTTGAATGACCTGTTTGTGCGCGTGCAGTAGTGGTTCACATGAGTTCAGTATAAATACACCTGTCCCTCGGTCAGTGAATTTCAAACAAAGATGCAACCATGAAGACCAAGGAGCTTTCAAATCCACTCAGGGATAAAGTTGTATTAAGGCATAATTCAGGAGAAGGCTATAAAAAGTGAGGACAACAGTGACACTGATCGAGCTGCTGAGTTCAATGGCTGAGATGGGAGTAAATGTCCATGAGTCAACAACAGCCACACTACACAAAGCTGTCATGTATTCTAGTGGCAAGAAGGAAGCCATTTCTGAGGGGGGAAAAGAAATCCCATATAGAGTTTTCAAGAACACATTTATGGAAAACTGCATACGTGGCAAAATGTTTTGCGCTCTGCATAAATAGTGCATCACCCAGTCCACACCATCCCTACTATCAACCACACTGTTGGCAGCAATATGTTATGGGATTGCTTCTCAGCAGCAAAATTATAGTTTTCCTTGCTGTGATCAGTTCTACCAAAGTCAGGCAGGACTGTGACAGAAGGTAATACAGCTAATACAGCTTTTGTTGCCCTACCATCATTGGCATGGCAACAAAACGTCTATGTGGTCAACTTTGATTAAAGCTCCTACGCTGACAGTGTCTGTCCTGAAAATACCTGGTTTCAGTCACTTTCAGCAGGGCTTTTTCCAATGGAAAGTGAATACTGTCCTCACAGACATTAGATTACTAGGATGGTATTATATTCTGAGCAAACATCCCTGTACAAATTGAATATAAAGATTTTCTCTCAATTATTTGGTTACAAATTTATTTTACCTTCTGTCACCCATTTAATAAAATAACTGGTGATAGGGTTTTAGTGTTTTAAGTTTTCTGTTTTCTGTTATTGTTTTAGCCATTGTAAATTTGTCTTTACTGACAGGCAGTTGCCATGTTATGCTGAAGACTGCTATTTTTAAACCAAAATGAAAGAAAAGCATCTATTGATTATCAAACATTTGTTAGACAGCGAGGGATGATTGGAAATGATGCGACACTTACATTTGCTTGGAACCATAGCGTGGTCTGACAATTACCGTGCACATGTAAGGCATCCCATAATAGGGCAAAATGGATCCTCAGTGTATGTAAACCGATACAAAGTACTACCATTGTAGAGTCTATTGTTCACCAGCCTTGCATTCTGGTACTGCTGCTTCAAGAGGTGATTGATGACGGTGATGGGGTCAGGAGGACGAGCTGGGGTCTTTTTTAAAGAGTAAGTACACCCACTGTCGCAGCCTATCTCCGCCTACTACACAATTTAGAAAAATACTTTGTGGGGTGAGCGAGGGAGAGGGATGGGGGTGGAGAAGCGGTGTCCATCGTCATTTGCATACATGAACGTACATTGTATAATTATTTTGTATAACTCGGATCAAACTGTCAAACTAGACGTTGCACATCAAATATGAATCAAGATTCAGCAACTGCATGGCCTATATCTCACCTCAAATATTTTCAGAAACATATTTTAGTGGACTATTTAGGTGGAATAAGAAAGTTTATGAACAGGTCACGACGCCACATTGTTCCGGTATAAAAACGTGGGTCTAAGCAATCAGGTGCCGGCTGTTTCCGTTATGGGCCACAATAATTATCCTTATGACGTAGACGTACCTCCAGACGTACCCTTTTCTACCAGTTTCTTATGATATACAATATTATTTCAGAATTGTTGAAATAACAATGCATGAATAAGTTTCATTATAAGGTGGGCATACAAACATGTTCACAGAGAAAAATAAGTGATCTAAAGTGTACTTACTCTTTAAGGAATTATTCCATTGTTGCTTTGGGAGTCCACTTTTTTTATGATGTAGCTGTCCTTGTTAAATTAGCTAGCTAATATTGCAGACTGCAGTTGTCACTTTGAATAAAAAACACAACCAATGCTCTCACTTTGTTGTGATGTGATCATGAACAGCCAAAATTTATTTTTTGTGGTTTTAATTCAGCAATGTATTTTGGACTTTTGAATTCATTAATCGTAGTTTCTTAAATTAATGAAATAATAAAAGATTAGCACACCTGATCTCTGGTTGAACCTTCTCACATATCACTTTTTCAAAAACAATAGGCCTCATTCAAAAACATTCTCTTATTTTTGTCTTAAATTTCTCATATTCGTTTTTGAGAGATGTTTATATGAACATGCATTCATGTAAATTCCCTATTAGCATAATTAACGCCCGCAAAATGCCATATAGAGATAGCTGTCCTGCCCCCTGTACCTGGAATATGCATTTCATAAAACTGCCATCTTGCCTAAAAAGGGAAAAAGAAAAAAGGAAAAATAGACAACAGTCTTCATGAGCACATAGTCTAGATTCAGCTGTAAATTACACTGGTACAGTATGGAACACATGACTGGCGAAATGGCTGTACGTCATCAAGGGTCTAAGGTATCAAACGAGCCCCAAACCATCACTCTGCGGCCAGATATGGAGTAGATGTGGATGGATCCCTTTAAGGGTCGTTTCTCCTGACTTTTTTCCCCATAGAGTTCTATAGGAAAATGAGTCAGGAGAAATAACCCTTGCAGTGATCCATCCACATCTACTCCATATCTGGCAACAGAGTGATGGTTTTGGGCTCGTTCGATAGCTCAGACCCTTGATGACGTACAGCCATTTAGCCAGCCATGTGTTCCATACTGTACCAGTGTAATTTACAGCTGAATCTAGTCTCACCCCCAAATTCTCATAGAGATCCATTCAAATGCAGAGAGCTTATAGTATCGCTTGTTGTTGATGGGTCACAGACTTCAGGAAGTAACAGCATGCAAAGAATATGCGACCAAATATTAAATATGATACTTTAAAAATATGTTAAAGCAAAGGGTATGAATACTTATGTAAATGAGAGATTTCAGTTTTCGATTTTTAATACATTTGCAAAAATTTCTAAAAACATGTTTTCACTTTGTCATTATGGGCTATTTTGTATCTATCTATTGTAGAATATGTCTGTAACGTAATAAAACATGGAGAAGGTGAAAGGGGTGTTCAGACTTTCGGCTTGACTGTAAATATGTAACCTAATCATTCACTCTTATACTTCAATAAAACATCACTTTTGTTCTGTACTCTACAGTGTGCAATCTTTTACTGCATGCTTTGGGATGACATTTCTCTATAGTGTCTTACAAATGTTATTTATAGTAACATTTACTGTAAATTTTACAGAGAATTTGACATTCATCTAGCACATATCAGCACACAGTAAATTTGAAGTATTTTCCATGCCCTAAATGACAAGTATAGCCCATGCATATACTAATACACCAGTCTACATTATGTACAATAATATTACAATAAAATAATATTCCACCATCAGGAAAATGCTGGGTAGTGTTCTAGCTTCACAGCAAATCGGTGCATCAAACATAAAACATGACAGAGCCACCGATGAACGCTTACACTACAGTATGTGAAATGCACTCAAAATGTGAAAATAATATCAAACATATGGCACAAGACAGTGGAGTGGAAAAACATCCATATTTGAAATATTACAAGCAGTAATACTTACATATCGGGGAAGAAATCTTCGTCATGTTCATAGACATCTTCAATAGAATCAATACTATCGGTCTCTTCTTCTCACCCACTCCACTTGTAAGCAAGCGGAGAATTTTCTGAAGAGTTAACTAAATTAGTCAAATCTTGTGAAACCAGCAGAAAAACAACAATTACGCCTCATGTAGCGAATATACATTTGTGTGTACGTTTTAGTTCTTTACGCAACACTGTAGCTACACAAATTATGCGTTGTGCATGAAGTCTGCAGTGCCTGTTAGGAAACTCTTGCTCACAAAAAAAATGTCTAAAAAAAGTTCTCCAGCTGGCCTGCATTCACTTCTTCAGAGAGGTGAGAACTCAACAATGCTACTCACAGCAGTGCAGATAGTTCTTAGAAGCAGCCTCCTTACTTGGCCAAGGCCTGTGCCTGCACAGAGAGGGAAACGATGGGTGCTGTATGGGTTTGTGAAACACTTTGTCCTTAACACAAGAGGGGCCCCTGTTTCTGAAGCCCATTGCCCATACCATTTAAAACTCTATGATAAATGTAGTGTAGTGCATGTCCCTTGGAAATCAACTTGCATTCATGTGACCCTGGACCGCATTTCCAAAAGACTGCATACGTATACCGGCATGCGACAGTCATGTGATACTTGACTTTGAGCAAACCTCTTTTTCTTCCAGTTAAGTTACGCTTCCATTTTTGGCTTGGTTCCAAGCAACACACGCGGAGAGACCCCTCTCTCCAGCACTCGGCGTGTTCTCGAAAGCTATTAGACTGCATCCGACAACTAGGATCAGTCTATTTATGTTACAGTTACCGTCATGCGACGTAGCTTTAAAGTGACAACCAGAGGAGCGTGCGTAGCCTAAGTTACCACGCATCAATGACTCATCAAAGGACCTGGAAGCAAGCAAGCAAGCTGCAAGCAAGCAACCCACTACGTTTTTCTGAAGCCCAGTCTATAACATTTCTAGAGCCGTCTGCATGTTACAGTGATAATTGAATATTAATCATACACTGATGACATCAGGGCTGCCAGCTGGTTCTTAGGCTAATTTATCTGCCACAAAATTATGTTTATATATCTTTAATAATCAAGAAACCATTTTAGTTCAGACATTTTGAGTTAACCTCTCAGAGCTGTGTAACAGATCACATCCTTGATATGCGCAATTGTGATTTTGTTTGTTTGCATTCCTTTGACTTCCTTTTTCCAACTCATTCCCCCCTTCAAACTTGTGTGTGTGTGTGTGTGTGTGTGTGTGTGTGAACAACCTCCTTTAGTACATTATAGCAAAGAAAAGACTGTCATTTGTTATCATTACAAACATGGTTATCAACTCACACAAAATAGCAGTGTGGCCTTCAGTAACAATAAACCTACTATCTTTGTCTGTAGTTAAGGGACTGTGTAGCACATCTAACACATCTCGTATTTGTACTAAAGTGATCATTTCCTTAACTTTAAGTCTTAAACCACTATGTAACATTTTACAAAACTGCATAACTACAAAGTATAGAAAATCAAATGCTTTTTAAAAAGACAAAAATAAATATAAATATGCAAAGTATGTTTATTCAAGTCCAAAAATTCCTTGGTAAGGCAGTTTATCCACAGCTCACAGTTCCTGTGGACACATGTATGTCTGCTATACCGAATTATTTCCACAAAATAGTTTTCTTGAACCATAATATTTAAATGCACCTTTTACCCCCAACATCAACCGTTACAAAAAACATTACTTTACATTATTGGAACCTTTCTCACACAATTGTGTTCTCCGCTAGGGTCCTGTTGTTTGCGTCCTGCTTTGCTTTCAAAAATAGACTAAATTTGATTGAGGAAAAGTGTTAGCAGAATGCTACCAACAGAAACAAAGAAGTCTGTTCTTTCCCTTGGGGAGTGCGAGAGCTCAAAAGATATATGGAGCCTTGCAGATGCAGAGGGTGAGAAGCATTCATCTCTGTTAGCCGTTTTTTCTTGAACAGTCAACAACTATGAGGACAAAAACGACGAGAAGAATTGGAATAACCATGCAAAGTGATTGTTCTGAACTTGAGCACCGTATGCACCCATTTGGCAGGGTATTACACCTGTCCAGCACTGTTCCCACAGAACTCTAGATCAGGGGTGTCCAACCTTCTCTGAAAAGGGCCGGTGTGGATGCAGGCTTTTGTTTTTAGCTCAGTACTATGACACCTGACTCTCCTACTAATGAAATAATCATGGTCTTCTGTCAAGACCTTGATAACTACAATTGGGTTTCATAGTGCTGGGCTAAAACAAAAAGCCTTCACCTACAACGTCCCTTTTTCGATAAGATTGGACACCCCTGCTCTAGACACAGACTTTACTGATGCACGCTGCCATCCTCCTGAGGGTACTGCATATCCAGAAAAGATTCCATGAAGGACAGGGAGCTGGAGCAGTTGCTGTAGGAGTATGTGGAACTCTGGGTGACTGCTGCTGGGGTGGATGGGGTTGGGAGGCTGTTGGGGGCGGAATAAGAGATGCCGGCAGTTGATGGGCCGAGACCTGAGGTGTGGAGAGGGGCGGGGGTGAGATCAGTGGATGGGAAAGGCGCGGAGGCCAGAGGGTGCAATGAAATGGTGGGCAGGGACAGGGACAGGAGGTGTGGTCGCTTGGCTGCCTGCGATTCTTCTCCTGTCAAGGGCTGAAACCGAGAAAAACAGATGCAACAAAATGGTCAATACCAATTCAAAGTACAACCATGCTCAATCTCCTGAGAATCTCACTGTTAACACATGCCCCTTAAATACATGCACCTTAGAAAAAACACAGCACTTTAAGTTAAATCCATATGTTATTGCCTGTCAGCTCACCTACCTTTCATAGACAAAATAGACAAAGCCCTTGATATAAACTATTGGAGCTTGCTTTTAAAGCTTTCTATATTTGCTGATGCTGAACTTTTACCCCTGTGCCCAGCCACGGCTCCCCTCTGGACTCACCAGGCGGGACCTGACCCTCTTCGGCAGCTCTTGCCCCAACATGTGGAGTTCATTACGTTTCAGGGTCATTTGGGATTTGTCCTCAAATTCCACCTGGGGAAAGACAATATGAAAGGAGTTACACGCCAAGACATGGGTGTGCTGAGATGAGGGGGGTAACTCACTGTGACTGCGCTGTGCTGAGATGTGGGGGGGGGTAACTCACTGTGACTGCGCTGTGCAAAAATGTGTGTGTGGGGGGGGGTAACTCACTGTGACTGCGCTGTGCTGAGATGTGGGGGGGACTCACTGTGATTGCGCTGTGCTGAAATGTAGGTGGTACCTCACTGTGATTAGGCTGGGAGTGAGATGTGGGGGTACCTCACTGTGACTGTGCTGGGAGTGAGATGTGGGGGTACATCATTGTGACTGTGCTTGGGAGTGAGATGTGGGGGTACATCATTGTGACTGTGCTGGGGGTGAGATTTGGGGATACCTCACTGTGCTGGGAGTGAGATGTGGGAGTATGTGAGACAGTGCTGAGACGCTGCACTCACCTGGTAGAGCTTCTGAAGGTGCATCCCGATGAACGTGCCCCTGACCACTTTGCAGTCCTGAGACTGCACCTGAATTAACTGTCCCAGCTCAGGGCAGCCAGAGAGCAGGCCGTCCTGCCACTGACAATGACAGAGGGGAAGTGATGCAATTCATTAGAAACAAAGTTGGTTAACCCCTTTGCGCAGATGGCACATTTTGTCAATTCTCATCTATTTAGGGGGTGCTCTGTTTAAGGCTTTATAACTCCAGGTGTGAGCATCACATAAACTTGGTAAATGGCAATTTATGTATTTACAATACAAACTTAGATTTGATTATTTTCATAATTTAGGCTAAATAAAGTGCCACAAATGCAAAGAAACTTTGGGAAAATCCAAAATAAAAAATGTTTTTCTTTAGTTTGCAACAAAATACATGAGAGCTACATAAGTGAAACAGGTATATACATTTCCTGGATCATAAACTCAACAAGTCAACAAGATCATAAACTCAACATGTCAACAAGTGTGCAAAATCTGAGTATGATATGCAGAACTACTAAAATTCTATGATGCAAAATATAGGCAGTGTACCATGTTGTCCATTAGTGTCTCCAAATCTATTCAAATGGCTAAATTGTCCACTGCTCTCAATAAAAAAAATTACTACAAAACTACAAATCAAAAGTTTTGGCTCATAAAACTCACTTTTGCATAATTTTCAAGTGGGAATGACTATATTTTCATCAGTATAGGGGGGTAGATATCTATGGGTCCAAAACTCCTATGCAGAACACTGTGAGCACAGGTCCCACTACAGGACGTCGGGCCCTCATGCCACCCTCATGGAGTCTGTTTCTGACAGTTTGGTCAGAAACATGCACAGGAGTAGGCCGCTGGAGGTCATTTTGTAGGGCTCCTCCTGTTCCTCCTCGCATAAGGGAGCAGATACCAGTCCTGCCGCTGGGTTGTTGCCCTTCTACGGCCCTGTCCAGCTCTCCTCGTGTAATGGCCCGTCTCCCGGTATCTCCTCCACGCTCTTGAGACTGTGCTGGGAGACACAGCAAACCTTCTTGCGACAGCACGTATGGATGTGCCATCCTGGAGGAGCTCGACTACCTGTGCAACCTGAATGGGCTGCAGGTACCGCCTCATGCTACCAGTAGTGACAAGGGCACTAGCAAAATGCAAAACTAGAGAAAAATAAGTCAGGAAGGATAAGGAGAGAGAAATGGTCTGTGGCCACCACCTGCAAAACCATTTACTTTTTGGGGGTTGTCTTGCTGTTGCCTCTCCTGTCCACCTGTTGTCACTTTCATTTGCACTAAAGCAGGTGAAATTGATTCACAATCGTTTACGCTTCCTAACTGGACAGATCGATATCCTAGAAGTTTAATTGACTTGGTGTTATACTGTGTTGATTAAGTGTTCCCTTAATTTCTTTGAGCAGTATATATACGCCATTGCCTATATTATGTACGATAACATGAAGATAAAATAGTATTCCACCATCTGCAAAATGCTGCCAAATGTTCTATCTTCAATGAAAATCGGTAGCCTACATCAAAAACATTTTTTTACGATTGCACTACAGTATGTGAAATGCACTCAAAATGCGAAAATAACAATAGGCCTATCAATCATGTTGGAAAGACAGTGCTTGAGTGGAAAAACGAATGTACATATGTAGCCAGCGAGACCAACAGCATTTTAGACGCAAACATTTTTACATACATTTATGTATTTACAACATCCAGAAATCCTTCCTCACTTTTTCCTTGTCCTATCAAATTCACAATTAAAAGCTGGGTAATTGAAGTCACTCATAATAACAGTCTTGCCTCCCTGACAAGCTTGTTTAATATTTCCAAGTAACATTGTTTTCACACACTTGTCTGAAGCTGGTGGCCTGTAACATACACCTGTATTTAATACCTTCACATGAGCTTAATCCAAATATCCTCGCTAGGCATGAGATGGTTAATTTCTGGAATTTCCTGTGCATTGAGATGTTCTTTTACATAGAGGTCTATACCCCCACCTCTCTTACTGGTCTATCTTTCCTAATAAACTTGTCCTATATTATATTATTATTATATTACTGTATTATATTAATCTCCATCCCCTTCCCCAAGTTATGTCTCTGTAATCACAACTATGTCATAACCCCCATTATTCATAACAGCCTCAAGTTCTAAAAGTGTATTTTTTATACTTCTAGCATTTAAACAGACATTTCAGACCATTACTTCTGCTAGCACTACACGTCCTCTCCTGTTTCATCACTCCCTGCTGCCCCAAGCTACCCTTACTAGAATTCTGCTCTAAAAATATATCATTGACATCACATGGCGCTGAAATGGCGACATGTACTCCAGCTGTCTCTCGTGTTTGTGTTTGTTCATTTTAATGTGTTTTGTGTAGTTCGGTGCTCCATTTCGACAGTGGACAGAAACCACAACACTGCGTGTATGGAGGAAAGTCGTGGAGGCGGAGTTTGTGTGTTGGACTGCTTGATGACACTGGACATCTCGGGACAGCGGGGGCTATTTTTAATCATGACGTTTGGCTGTATTCCACTTTAACTTAATTAGTTTGATTAATGCAATGATTCTATTGAATGTCTTTATTTGATATGTTTGTTTGTGTGTTGTGGGTCTGCCCCATTGTCTATGTCTTTTTTGTTGTTGCTGGTGGCTACAACTGAAGTTCCCTAATTGGATAGTATTCACTATTATTATAGGCAGCCCTGACAGCTTCCATCTGGGTAGTCTGCATCTCCCCTGCCCTTTACACTTGCCTGCCGTTCAGTAGCGTGCCTCCGCTGACAGATATCCTGGATCTCGAGCCTTGTCTTGACAACCACGAGCCTTGCTTGCTGATTTTGTACTGCATTTACGGATTTACGTGTGTAATAAAATCTCCTTCGGGAGTCTGGCTTCGAAACCGCCTTTTTTTGGGTTCTACATCTTTGCCTGGTCGTCACAGTTTTCCTGGAAGATGTGGCCATCTGGGTGCCCAGAGGCTCATCAGTCCTCCCACTCTCCGGGTCCAATTCCTGCAAGGGCTGGAATCAGTTGGACACAGTCCCTGTGCGGTAGGCACGCCTTTTTCTGTTCTTGCGACCTACTGTCACCCAACTCTCTCTCCCTGCCAGCCCTGGAGTCTCCCCCCTTCCCAACTGCAACGTGCATCCCAATTCCTAAAAGTTCCTGGAACTCTACCAATTGCGGACTGTGGAGTCCAGCAAGTTGGACCTCGAAACCATGGATCTTGTTCTCTTGTTCTGGCAACGGTGGCAGACAAACTCCCCCAGGAAATCTCTTGCCAGGAGTGCGATCATTTTGCAACTCTCGCACAGCTCTGGCCACATTTCACTATCTCTCCCTAAGTCTTAAAGTACTGCAGAGACGGAGACAGCCACAACCTAAAACACAGGAGGTGGCTCTGAACAGCTAGCAGCAGAAACCGGAGAGGATAAACAAGACCCTTTTAACTACCTCAACGTTTAATTAATATGCGAGAAAAAGGAGCTATCAAATGCGGAGCAATCTGGTTCTAAATGAATCCACTAACGTTAACGGAACAACAGTATCCGAACGGGGAAAAAAACCCCTAATACCAGGTAATACTTTATTAATATCTCAAGACAAAAAACTTAACTGGAATCAGATTGTACTAAACTAGTTGGCCAAGTTCGTTTATAATGGAGGCGAACAATCTAACAACAGCTATGTTTGCTCCTGAGAGGGTGAAAATCCATGAAAAGCCATCCCTCAGCAATAGATCCAAATTAGCTAACCGGCCAGCCGAGTGCTTGGAGGAAAAACCCCTCTGTCCCCTAAAGGCAACAAAGATTTTCACCTTAGGAGCAAATCCGTCTTACTTGCTTATAATATGGATTTTAAAAATTCTAACTAATATCACATGCACACACACACACACTTGAAAGCACAATACAATTCTCCTCCAAACTTCCCAAGCTCCGAAACGGCTCAACCACCAAACAGAAAACGGAAAGTGCATATCCGACAGGAGTAATCGAGCAACAAGCCAAGCCACAGAAATCTGTACTTTGGCTCTGTACTCCAGCACTCCATAGCACCCGGTTCCAATCTAACTCCAGGCACTTGTGTTTGTGGTATGACAGCAGAGGCTTTCTTCTGGCAAGAAATCTCAATAGCTTGTTGGAATAGAGGTGGTGTCTAATTGTACTTTTGGAGTCTTAGTGACCCCAGAATGCAACAAACTTCTGCAATTCTCAAACTGTAATCCTTGGAGACATTTTTGCTTCTTGGAACCATCTGCTTCACTGTGCGTGGGGGCAAACTACAATTGCCTCTTCTGCCAGGCAGGTTCATAACAGCTCCAGTTGTTTGAAATGTTTTCATTATTGCCCTAATAGTGGAAATTGGTATTTTTATGACCATTACCTGACTTATGAAGGTCAATAATCTTTTGTCTCATCTAATTTGTGTATTCGCTGATCTTCCCCATATTGATGGATGACTAAGGGGGTGCGTCCCAATATTCTTCACTCCCCTTCATGGACCCTAAGGGCGTTTAGCTTCTTTGTCACCTCATATTTATACCCCAGTGAAACAGGAAGTCATAGATGACCACTTGTTCCAATTTTTTAATATGAATGGGAATATACGTCAATTAAATTTTGTTCATAAGAATTTCTAGGGGTGCCAATAATTATGACACGTTTTTCATAATAATTTGACCTCAATTAAAGGTTGGATTTCTCATATTTCATATTTTGAGTAGAAGATCAAGCTAATAAAGAACAAATACATTTTCATAGCCTTTTTTTCTCATCTTTAACAAGGGTGCCAATAATTCTGGAGGGCACTGTACAACCTTTATAGCACTTTTCCTGTGGAAAGGTATTTCATTCAACCCTTTGAGGGGTGATCTTAAAAAGATAAGTTCACCCATTTTGATAAATATGATATTGTTTTAGTTACCCACAAATAGTATGTAAGGCCTCAGTGACGCTGTCCAGGTCTTACCGTTGTAGATTAATTTGGCAAAAACTGAATCAAATAATGATAACAATTAGCATCTTCCCATTGGATCCAATTGCCACCCAGATAACTTTTGTTTAAATAACCGCCTAAATCCACTCAATTAAGGTTTAATAACAGCTTTACAAGTGTCGTTGTTGGAAACTAAAATGCACATATGATTACAGAGTGCACAAGGACAATATTTTACTATATACAATTATGTCTTTCAGTCTGTTTAGATTATGAACATCCGATAAAACAGCCGGTAACTTTTAGTAGCCTAGGCTATCACTCCGCGTGAGAACAGTTCAAGTGCTGTCGGAATTATAGGAAATAGCCTACAGGTTTCCGACATGGAAGTTGCACTTGAACGAACCTCCAAATCGTAATTACAAGTGGGAAAGTCTAAGATAATTTTGCTACCCGAGTTGTGACGTTATTCCAGAGACGAAAAGAGTGCTCCTCGGAAGCTCCCATTTCCCAGTTGCCAAGTCAAAATGGCAGAAAATACCATAGATTCACGTATGACAATGCAACCAGGCAGCGCTGCACAGCAGATTATCATATTGATGCTCATACACACAACCATTTAATAAAATATACTTTAATATATCATAAATTGTGCTCCTCATATTTTTCATATACTGATTTAGAATTAGAAGAAATGGATGCTGCTTGCGCCGTTTCAGCTGCAGGACGAGAAAATGCTCCTCGACTCCAACCCGTGCCCAGAACGTCGGGGAACTGGTGGTGCAGTTGTGGTTTGTGTGAAGCTATGCCCACCAAAGTGGAATGTAGCTGCTGCAATGATTGGGAATTGCTGGCAACACGGCTGAAAAAGATGAGCGATCACCCAGCGGACCCAAGGACCACCTGTATCACATACCACAAGGATTCCCCTGCCTTACTGAATCTAGCCATCTTGGAAACATTCTTCCATATCCCAAGATATTAGCCGGAAGAGACGGCCTGTTTCTCAGGGAGCAGACGGGCATCTTGAAGTTGAGTAAGTTTACATGTAGGCTAATAGGCATTGCACTGTGGTAGACTTCCAGCTCCCCTATTGATATGGAAATGCATAATGTGTATTTGCCATGCTTGGAAAAGTAAAAAAAATAGTTTTCAATAGTTTTAACAACACAATTATTTGGATAACATGGATAAGCAGAGACGGGGAGGACTGAAACGTGATTTTTATAAATGTCCATTTCATTGAGCCATCGTGTGCTTCACTCTTTCAATAGCAATGTTATGTGATTACCTGAATCTAAACAACCGTCCAAAAACTACCAAAAGTCAATAAAGAGCATTTTGAAATGCTAATTCTTAGGGCTGAAACATACCTTACGAAAATTACATTACATTACAGTTATTTGGCAGACGCTTTTATCCAAAGCGATGTACAATAAGTGCATAACAATATGCGAACGTGGATGCTTCGAGCTACGCAAACAGCGTTTCTTTTGCCATGACTGAAAGACAAAGCACAGATGTTGGGTCATTCCATGTCAAATCACCCAATATTTTGTGGGACCCACGCTCTTCGGTCTCGGATTTTGCTGAAACTTTCACCAAAGGTTAGAACTGGTTAGCACTTATTGTACATCGCTTTGGATAAAAGCGTCTTTTAGCCATATTAATGGACAGATCTAAAGTTTGAGCGCTGTGGTCCAAGTAGTTTTTGAGTTATCTTTGCAAATACAGTACATAGAACAATATAATTTTCTGTGCTGATAAACAATGACCTAACAATGACCATAGACTTGATATAAATCAAAATATCAACGATTAATGTTAAGAGAAATTGCCCAGATGCATTTGAAATGTCCCAAATATGTAATTTAATTCTGCGAGCAGCCATGTTTAAGGACCTAAATTAGATACTTGTACTTAATATAGCCCCCCAATTTTTTTTACACTTAAAGGTGGTCCAACTGGCCATGTAATTCCTGAATATTAGAACTCTGTGTTCATTAGCTATCACATGACACCCTTCTAAAATCAGGAAAAATCATTTTGTAGCACATTTTCATTTCATTTCATACATGTCATTGTTTATCACCACAGAAAATTTCATTGGTCTATGTGCTGTATTTGCAAAGATAAGGGGTACTGGAAATAATAAGACAGCCGCAAATATCGGGCAAAATGTGACACATGACATGCACAGTAAAATGGCCATATCTAAAAACACTACTTGGACCACAGCGCTCGAACTTTGGATCTGTCCATTAATATGAATATAGAACCTTTGGTAAAAGTTTCAGCAAAATCCGAGATCGAAAAGCGTGGGGCATGTTCACGTATTTGCGTAAGGTATGTTATCCATCTAACGTTAGTAAGAGGCTAACTCAATAGCTAGTAAATGCAAAATGGCTAGCTACCTATCGACCGATAGCCAACTAATATTTACCTGTAGTGGGGCATCAGATTCCACCAGAGTCCATGGGAAGATGGACAGAACAGCTCCTTCTCTCAGAAACTTCCTACTTAGTCCTTGAATAAAATCTTCCCGGAGAAAATGATTATCACACAACCTTATATTACGTTTACGAGAGACATGTAGGTGCGTTTGCAGCCTGGTAACGCATGTCTTGAAGACAAGTCATGTCAAACTCTCTGTTGTGGAGTGGCAGTCGATAAAACTCTATGTTTCCCTCATTAGATAATTTGAGGAAGCATATGGCACATGTGCGCATATTGTAGGAATAGAGGAAGACAACAACGAGTAGAAATGTTTTTTAGCGAGCTAGCAACGTCATGGCGGGATGTTTCTTGTTTTCTTAGTCTTAGTTTTCTACCCATTTTGTGCGAGCTACAGGAGGCACAGAAAGCACAGCATTAAGAGTAACGTTACACTGGTGCACAAAGTAGGTCTACCGTTGACAAAAAAAAAGGTTTCCCATACGCTATTTCAGCATGTAAAATTGATACTACATACCATAAAACTAAAACTTTGTTTATTTAACAATTTCAGTGGATTTAGGTGGTTATTTTAAACAAAAGTTAGCTGGGTGGCAACTGAATCCAATGGCAAGATGCTAATTGTTAGCATTGTTCCGATTCAGTTTTAGCCAATTTTATCTACAACGGTGAGAGCTGGACAGCATCACTGAAGCCTTACATACAATTTTGGGGGTAAGTAAAACAATATCAAACTGTTCAAAATTTGTAAACTATCCCTTTAATTCTATTTTGAGGTCAGAGAACCAGTTTAAAGAGAAAAGCCATGTTGAAGGTGTCACCAACCCAGACATTCTCTGGATGAACCTTGTCGCTGTAGGAGCCGTCCTCAAAGTTGACCTCATAGAAGGTTTGCGTTACTATGCCAATGATGGTGCAGCTGTAGTACCATCCATCACAGTTCCGCCCAACCATCTTCTGGCCCAGAGAGAGCTCACTTGATGTAGGCTGTGTTGGGGTAGAAAGGGAACACTCTTTATTCAGCGAACAGTAAGCCTAAGTCTCTGAGAGTGCCTTGCATGATCCATTTTCTTGGTGGATACACATGATGTAGGGTGCACATATTTGTGACCTGGTGCGAGGTTCAGATACATGTTTCGCAACCGACCATTTCACAGGAAAGGCAAAAAACTGAATAAAATCACTATCCGGTCAAAATTGAGTTAATACCAGAATCACATTTCAGTATATCAGATTTACCATTCACCTAAATTGCTCAATTTAAATTGTTGTGGAAATATGTGAAATTTTGTTAAATATAGAAACTAGTTAGACCTCAGTCCAGAGCCCGCCACACATAAGAAATAATTGTTCGAGCTCCAAACAAAACTTTTGCGTGTTCAAACATGTCCGTCTCTCATATGGTTTTAAAGATAGAGATCATACTTTATCGGTGTCTGTGATGACAAGTTACAATATAACGTAATACTGATGCTCTAGTATTATAAAGTATTCCTTTTTAATGACAGAAAATGCCATTCTTTTCTTCTTCTGTTGTCCAAAATGATCTTTTCTTTTTCTTCTGTGGAGTGAAAACGATATAACAGGCTCATAGATACTGTAGTATTTTAAATACCAAACTAACAAAAAAAAAACATGATTTCTCCTAAACAAAGTTTAAACATTCATAACTGAGGGTCATAATATCAATCATAATGTTTCCCAATCCAGGAGATTTTCTGTTGCGTGATATTTTGATTATTGCTTAGATTAAAATCTAGGAATGGGAGAATAAACAGATATAAAAACCTCATTTGAGTTGTTCAGATCTATTTTTCTACAATCTATGGTTCAGATATGTGTGCACAGCTGCCAGGGGGTTTAAGATCTGCGTATAAACAAACGAATGCAGGCATCCCCTGATAAAATTACTATAACTTGCTTAATTCTCAACAAATTTCGTAAAATTTAGCTTGTTATAAACGTGATAAATTTCTGTATGACACAGGTTACTTGATTTCCGATTTTCTCAAAACAGCTAGGCTATTTGTGAAATGGCCTTTTAATTAATCACTTTTAGTCGCTTATACCTACAGAAAAACAAAAACAAAATTCTGACTTTCCTGTTTTTACAAACTATTTCCACCATGCTGATTGGTAGGCTAACAATGATCATTTTGTCACATCGCTCTTACCTGCTTTAATCAGTCACTGCACTGATTTAGATTTTTTAAAATGGCACTTAATGTTCTACTATGACACTGATCTGACTTCTCACAATTCCTTAGAGTGGTTTAACCATAATGTTTGAGAATAAAACTCTTTTTCCCTCAACTTATTCAAGACTCAAACTCAGTATTCAACAGTTTGCCCCATTTCGTTACCAACTTAAAAATAATTTCACTTATGTTAAACAGTCACATGATAAATAGGGGGATGGTATTGGGTGCGTTTACATGCACTCAATATTCCGATAATATTCGGAATATGGCTATTATCGGATTATTCAAATTGTCATGTAAACGCAATATTCCGAAAAGCTTTTTCGGAAAAAAGCAGTTATCGGAATATGAGAAATCCGATAACTACACCTGGATTTCTGCCGTGTTTTTCGTTTTATTGGTTGCATGTAAACGCTTATTCCGATCTCGGTCGTATTTTAAAATCTGCGCATATGCGTGTTTGACAGCAACAGCCATTCTGGATATTGTTAGTAACGTAACGCTAACGTCAAAACAGTTGAGAGGTCAGAGAGAGATGTCAACCAACGGGAGAAGTCATTTCTGGAGCGAGGAGGAAACCCTCCTGATGTTATCCGAAATAATAAAGAGGAATATACTTCATCTCATAGATGGGAAAAAAGTTCGAAACGCGGAAATAATGAACACGTTTACATGCACTCAATAATGCTCTTATGGGTTTCGTGGTCATATGGTAAATTAATTCACCGATTCAGAATGGAGAGGCAACTTCAGTATGGCTCGGAAATCATTTATAAAACTTTGTGGTTTGGTACAGAACATAATGAGCCCTGTCGAAGTGACAGTGCGTCCAGCTGTACCTCTTCAAATGCGAGTCGCAATAGTGCTGTACAAAGTCGGTAGCTGCGGGGAGTACAGGCTGATAGCGAACCAGTTTGGTGTCCACAAGTCTACGGTCTGAATTGGTGAATTAATTTAGCACCACTCTCTCCCACCAGTCCTTACTCTTAACGCGCATCCAGCACGACCGGGTCCTTAACAGTGCTGGAGGAAGGCCTATTCTGGGTCCAACAATCAGCGCTTGTTGTAATGTTAAAGCTCTTCGTCGTCTTCTGCTCATAACACAGAAAGCTTGAAAGACAGTGCTAGTTGCCAACCGCAACCATAACATCTGCCATATGACGACGAAACCCATAAGAGCATTCCTGTCTAACGTTGCCATGTTTAACGTTACTTTCTTATACGTTATAGGCTACTGTTCTTTCTTATGTAACTAACGTTAGGCTATAGTTAACGTGTTTACTAACTTACGGTTACGCATACCAACCCGCGTGCTGTTTCTAGCAACCCAACAGGAAGTATAGTCACGTTATGTATAAACGTTAAAATATGCAATTTATAATATATAACGTTAGGCTAATATATTTTCTAATTTACGTTTGAGTTACACATCGCGTTCAGGGAAAGAAATCGGAATATTGACAGAATCATGTAAACCTGGATTTTTCCCATTATCGCATTACTTAAGTGCATGTAAACGCATTTATCGTATTATTGCCATGTTCGGAATACTCCCAGTTATCGGAATATTGAGTGCATGTAAACGCACCCAATGACACATTCTACCTTTAACCTGCCATTAGTCCTCCAAGATACAGATCCAAATTAGTTTGGGGTACACAAAGCATTCAGATGCAAGGTATTGTGGAACAGCTTCCTGGCTAGAAGTAATTACGTGTTGATGAGGGCTATCAAAATGTATTGGCACTCCATGAAGTATTATTGCTATATTTCAATAGGGAGAGCAGTTATACATTTTTTGAAGTTACATGATAATGGGGAGTCATGCCAAAATAATTAGGGAAGTGGAAGAATTAAAAAGGATAAGGGTTTAAAGAAAAATCTGAGGTTAAACCTTATGTATGTATTTTTTCATATTTTTATGAATTTATGGTTTAAACACTATTATAATCAAACTTATTCAAAACCACAGCAAGCATTGGGTTACGGACTACACAAATATAACAATTCCATATAATAGTTCCTGGTTTGAGGGTGTATTTTATGAGGAGAAAATGCAGGTACTCTTACAAAATTTTTAAAGCCAGTTTTCTTGAAACTGTGTTTTGCAAAATCACAATATTCAAACAGTCATATCTCCAGACATATTTATTCAATCTCATCAAGGGATGAGTAGCTAATTTTATAGCTATTATTCTGTCCTTGAACGTGCGATGAACTAAAAAAAAAAAACTAAAAAAAGTTTTTAAACATGTATCTGAAGTGTATAAATTCTGTCAAGTAAAACTCGTAGTTCCAAAGTTGAGGTCAATATGCAATTTAACTACAATGCAAAATAGTCTTCATTACAGTATACAAGATACCGGTTAATAGCAAGGCAGTTCAATCACAAAATAGAGTTGTGTGGGGTACAAGCTTTATACCCCAAACCTGAAATAAAATGTTGACATAAAATGCAGGTTCCTGTCCCTGATTGGAGGACAGGCAAACAAATGGACATTGTATGTGTTGTGGGAGGGAACCAAATGGTTATTGTCACCTAGGTATGCTGGCTAACTCCCGTCTCACACCCTAGTGGTGCCGTCGTCAACAGGCTTTGTTTCTAACCCCCCTTGATCATTGAGTAAGGCTGATAGTGTTAAGTGACCATCAGGAAATGTATTTTTCCCTACAGAAGCATGGATCCAGTCACATTTATTCAGGTCTAAGTATATTTCTCAAAAGTAGATTCCAGTTTTCTAGTCACACACTGAGTTCCGTCACTGCTGACACTGTTTTCTATAATCATCACAAAGAAATGAGAAATCCAAAATGCAAACTACAAACCACAAACCCAAGTTCCAAAAAAGTTGGGACAGTATGTAAAATGCACATAAAAGCAGTGATTTGTAAATTATCTTCTATTTAAAGGGGTAATATGGTGGTTTACCTACTTTCTGGTGTTTTGTATGATATTGGTACATAGGGGCATTGCGGGAACACCACGGAACTATCAAATTAGTATTTTACTTAGGTTTGGAAAAATAGACAATTTAATTTTGCGGTCCCATTTTCAGGTTGTTTCTCGTGTGACGTCACATGAGAAATGACCACTCCCCGGTGTCTCAAAACTGTCTATGGAACACTCCCCCATCCACGCCCACAAAATAAAAGAGAGACGTGAATTTTAACTTCACCAATTTGCGGCAACAAGCTAATGTATTTATTCGGTTTCATCTGATTTTACTCGAAAAATGTATTGGCTTTCACAATCTGTGTGCATTAATGTCATATTCAGTTTTAAAATATAGTTTTGAAGCCTTTAAACGTAGCATGACAAATTAGCGCCGTATGGTGTAACGTTAGCCAACTTTCACCTGCCCCCACCAGTCACACAATCACATCAGCTGCCTTCGAAGCGACAAGCTAATGTATTGGGTTTCACCTGATTTTACTCGAAAAATGTCTTGGCTTTCATGATATGTATGTCTTAATGTCAAATTCAGTAAAAAATATAGTTTTGAAGCTTTTAAACGTAGCATGACAAGCTCGCGCCGTAGCTTTGCGTCGTTCATGTAATTAGCCAGCTTTTATCTCGTTAACCCTCCCTGTAAGGTTTCCGAAGTGATAAGTTCATGTCAGCTAGCTGAATCAATCCTTCCCAACATGCTATCAATAGCGTGGCTGACTCCAGTGGAGATGCACTATCGTCGTGCTTTTATCATACTTTTTTCGAAATTACGCAAATTCTGGGATATGGCCTGGTAGATAGCGTGTACCTCAACAATGTTTGGAGGTTAAAAGCTGGTGAGACATCTCACATTGCATATATTAAGGACTTTGTAAACGCCTATACACTTCCTGGTAAATCCAGTCTCGAGGTAACTATGGTAACTATCTGACTGACAGTTCTCATTGATACGCCTACAAAAAGAGATGAACTTGTAGAATGGGAAATTTGAGCATATAAAAAGGAATTTTATAGAAATGACAGAATAACAACATTGATGGACACATTCACTTTGATGTTACCTAAAGATAACTGCCATGTGTCAACCACCACATTACCCCTTTAATTGGAAAAGAAAGATATTTAATGTTTTACCTTATTAACACAGATTTTTGTAATTATACGCTAATTCCGAATTTGATGCCTGCACGTTCCAAAAAAGTTGGGACAGGGGCAAAAAAACTGAAGTAAAAAACAAACAAACAAGAAAGAAAAAAAAACACCTGTTTGGAACATTCTGTGACGCTATCACGACTGAGTATAAAAGGATATCAAAAGACTCTTGATATCTTATTTTCAGGTATTCTTACAAGCGATACTATAACCTCCCTGAATTTGAATGGATCTCTATGAGAATTGGGGGGTGGGACTAGATTAAGCTGTAAATTACACGGGAATAGTATGGAACCCATGGTTGGCTAAATAGGCCTATCTCACATTTCCGGGTAGGCAAACCGGAAGGGGTGAATACTTTTTTCCAGTAGCTTAGTTCGCTCTGGTTCTGCCCACTGAAATGTGGTTCTGCTAAAGCCCATATGAGAAAAAACATACGATACGATCTCTGGTTCTGCTTTTATCTTCATTGAAAATTGCTGCGTTCAGAAGTAACAAAGCTGGCAGCGTTTCTCGCTGCTCCATCTCCAAAAAAAAAATATACAACATAAGCTAGGAAAGTAGCTGTCTTCAGGAGACAGCCATGTCTAGGAGTGTACCCGCTAGCTTGCTAGCCAGCTAGCTAGCAAACAAGCAAAAGGTTTTTTATCAGAGCTGCTCTTAAACTAGCTAACATTGTCTAACGTTTGAGTGGTGGATTGCAATAAAGACGCTTTCGTTTGCCAATTTACTCGCTAGTAAAAACCAGCTTCCTAGCTTCAGTCGCTAACGTTAGTTAAAACTGTTAGCTTACCTCAGTGCTAAGGAAACAGACATGTCTAGGGCATCCCCGCTAGTACGTTTTAAAAAAAAAATTTATCAGAGCTGCTCTTAAACTAGTTACCAAGCTAACATTGTCTAACGTTTGAGTGGTGTATTTAAATAAAAACGCTTTTGTTTGGTAACTTTCTCGCTTCTAGTGAAACTAGCTTAGCTTCTGTTGCCAATAGTTAAAACATGGAGCTGCTCTTAAACTAGCTAGCTAACAAGCTAGCGGTATCTGACGTTTGAGTGCTCAATTTTTCTGTTTTAATTAGCTAGTGTGGTTCAGTGAACACTCATCTCGTCATTAGTCAGATTATGATATAGCTTTAAATTTACCAGGCAGAAACTAATACAAAATATCACACCATGTATAAATATAGGCTTCATTTCGGCATCTTAGCTAGGTTATTGACATATTAGTCACATGTTTATGAGTGCTTATGTAACATTTTTCACATTAAAATAAAATATTAAAACCAGTGAGTGAGCTGGGCTTCTTGCTAACTGAACCCAGCTCCAGCCACTGCAGCTACCAGATAGCCTGTATGCCTTCATTATGCTTGTCATTAAACTAACGTTAGCTTGGTAAAATATCTGTTAACCATCCATTTTCAGTAGTTTTTATCTCCTGCTGCAAATTTTTATGTTTTGTTGCACATAATTAGAAGCACTGTAAAATGTCAAGATTAATTAGCCAGGTAGACCCGTAGTATTTCCTTTGCCTACCTTTTCGTCTGCCTACCTTCATAATTAATATATTTTTTAAAAGAACACGTAACAAGAGAGCTACTTTTCTACAAACCAAACATAATTTTTGGGTTGGAATTCCCCTTTAAGTTACGAACATATATCATATCATAGCATATCAAACAAAAGCAGTGACTATTAACTGGCTTCAATGACAACCGAGGAATAGGCAGAGAGAGGAGGGACAAACTACACCAGAGCCAATGAATGTGAATAATTAGCCGAAAGTGTTACGTTTGTGTTCCCTCTCCGTCACACGTTTCCCTGTGTTTTCGGCAAATTCAGTGTTCTCTGTAATTTCCTGCTATTTCCTTACTTTAGTACTAATGATTACTAATTTACTAACTTCATAAAATTAAGGTTTACTAATCCACTAATGTCTAACTTCCTTGTAATGTTTGGAGATACTAATCTACTAACCTCATAGAAGTTAGGGCTTCTACTAATCTACTAATTATCTAACGTCATCTTCCCTATTCGCTACAGCGGTCTCTTCTTTCCGCCTTTGCTGTCACTATTCTCTTTCCCGATTTCTTCATTAACTCTTCTACTTGCTACAGCTGATTCTCATTTCCGCTTTCTGCTCTCTCTAATTTGTTGTCTCTCTCTTGTGTTCAGGGCGAGATTATTGCCTCAGTTTTCCATTGTTTTTGATTCCACGTTTTGACCTTGTTTGTTTACGACCACGTCTTCTGCAAGTTCTATTCCTGACCCTTTTTTTCTTTTTCTCGACTACGGGTTTGCCTCGCGTATATCTGTACTTTTGCCTTCGCGGATTGCCTACCTGTTATGAACTGTTCTCCTACTGATGCCTACCATGCCTCCGCTGACAGATATCCTGGATCTCGACCCTTGCCTGGACTTTAACCACGAGCCTTGCTTTCTGATTTTTGTACTTTTGTATTTAAGGATTGCCTGCCTGTGTTTTTGACCTTTGCATTGAACCTACTATGAACTGCCTAACGCTCTGTACCGTGCTACTGTGTGTAATAAAATCTCCTTTGGGAGTTCTATTTTACATCTAGCTTCGAGTCCACCTTTTTGGGTTCTACATCTGTGCCTGGTCGTCACAGAAAGAGGAAGATTAAAAACTGCCAAATATAACAGAAAATATCCCAAATTATGACAGACAGCAAAAAGTCATTTGGGAACGAGGTGAATTTAGTGGGTGGAGCAAAGCAAGTTGATTGGCAGATTGTGCTTATTGGGAAATCGGTAAATATATATGGAAATAAATAACTTGGGAAATATATAAGGAAATAAATAAATAAATATATTAGAAAAAATATTAGAAAATGAATTTTAAAATACATTTAATAACTTAAATCAATTACACATATATTTACATTTCTATATTCCTTCCCAGATTTATTAATTTATTTCCAAATGATTTGATTTATTCATTCTTATATCTCCACATTTATTTATTATTGTGGCACTCTTGGAACATTGTGTTCCATAATAAACAACGTCCTGGTAAACTGTTCTGCTTAATTGTATTACACAAAAAATCATTATGCCTTTACTTCAAAACATTCATACAGCTGTACATTATTTTTTCAAATTACTGAACAGACATGTGCTTTTCAGAACTTCGTTATGAGTAGTTTGGTTTGGCATTGTGAAAATTGGCCAGTTGCTGGAGTACCAATCTCTTGGCTTAGTACATTTTAGACAAATGGGTTTTCGACTTGATTGCGAGTTTTATGCAAAACCGTCGTCAATCGGGTGTATTTTTTTTACTGATAGCAACACGAGCATGTGAACACCTCCATTGTGAATATTCTTTGCTTTCCATTTGTTTATAAAACTGTCTGTCAATTATTCCATCCAATAGCCAAGACTCTTATCTTTCAGATAAGCCCTCATTCAGCACATTCTGCACGGAAGTCACGTAGATGCAGCTCCGCGTAACTGGCAGAGGCACCAGGGAATATTTATTGTACCAAGATGGCACTGTGTTTTTAGCTTGTAACGTAGTTAGCTACATTCCGCCTAGTAAATCATAACTCATTAGGTAACAGCTGCAGCTCTTTTTTTTTTTACTTTACAGTCTCTTTCATACAGTTTTTGGTTAATTATATCTAGGTTTGTCAGGCGTTTCTCTGTGCAGCAGGTCATAGCCCGAAGATGTTTTTGCCATCATGTCTCAGTGACGCTCAGGATAACAGATTTTTTTTTCCGGTATACCAGTGTGAATTCACTATCATGTATAAAACTAATCCCTCTGAATTTAATTAATATAGCCAACGTTACTAGTTGTAACAATGGCAAGCTAGCCAGCAAAATTACACATAGCAGCTAGCTATAGATCTATTTGTGTCTGAGATGAGCTGTTCCAAGTTTTTTTTAATGAAATGGCGTCTGTGTTTGTTTAGTAGTTATTGTTCCACATGAGCAAATTGGTCTGTATATGTAGTACAGCAGGCTGTGCAGGTAAACAAACGAGCAATTTATGCATAACATAAAATGAGGGAGAGATAACATGATAACATGCGGATGAGTTTGTTGTTGATTATTATGCAGGGGTGTTTTTTATTTTATCTAGGAAACTGGTGGACATTTGATTTTATATCCTCTTTGCATATCTCATTTCTGGCTAATGGGGCTCTGGTGGAATACAATATTCACTGTGCTGCTACATGGGTTTGGAGAGCTTTTTGGGGACCAAATAAATCATATTGAGACGTTTATGGAACCTTGCCATTTTGCACAATTTGTGCCAACTTTGGTAACCGAAATGGAGATATTGACACCATATTTTTAGATAGGCAGCATTTTGAGAAATCACAAAAAGGAGTTATTTCCTCCATAGCGCTTGTAGCTCATCAGGTAAAAATGTTTTTTCACAATTTCTGTACATAACTTGTTGTAAGTAAGTAGCAAAAAGTGGATGTATATGAATTCTGACTGCTTAGTCATAATAGTGCAGTTCTGTTTTAATAAATGCTATGAACTATATTTGTAGCCTTTACAGTTTTGAGAGAAACAGCTTGTCACAAGTGAAACCGGGTGAGAATTGGCATATTGTGCCCTTGGTAGGAAGAGGTTAATGGTTCTTTCTCCTGACCCATTTTCCTATTGAACTCTATGGAAAAATAAGTCAGTGATCCATCCATATCTAGTGCATATCTGGCAGCAGACTGAGCAGAGTGATGCTTTGAGGCTTGTTTAATACTGCAGATCCTTGATGACTTACAGCCATTTAGCCAACCATGGGTTCCACAGAGTACTCAAGTGAGTACGTCAGTCATGGGCGGAGTCTGGTTTCGGAAGTAAATTCCCGATGGAAGAATAGAATGGGCTTCGGAGACTATCGACCATTTCTTGAAATCTGATTTATAGAATGAGCCGAAACGTTCCTGGATTAGCCTGTGTGGTACAAGGATATAAGACCATATATCGCAAGTTCCGAATGTAATTTTTTATAGTAATGCATTCATCATTGTAGTTCAACTTGTAGTCCACTTTAACGGACTGCATATCCAGTACTGCAAAGCACGGGTGGTTCTCGACCAATAAGATGGTAAATGGTAAATGGACTGCACTTATATAGCGCCTTTATCCAAAGCGCTTTACAATGGCCTCTCACTACACCATGCAAGGCACTAGCCTGCTCATTGGGAGCAATGGGGGGTTCAGTGTCTTGCCCAAGGACACTTCGACACGTGGCAAGAGGAGCCGGGGATCGAACCGCCAACCCTGCGATCAGCGGACGACCCGCTGTACCTCCTGAGCCACAGCCATCTCGTTACCCATCTCGTCTGTCTGGACATTCTTGGGCAGATGGGAGTACTGCAGCTGAAGATGAGCTAACGTTAGCTTGCTAAGTAGAGAAGCCCGGCCGACAAGGTCAGAAACTGCGCTACGGTTAACCACATAAAGCAATTATAGCTTTTAGTCCGTCAAGCTAGCTAGCTAACGTTAGAAAAAAATGTTTTAAGTTGTGCTACTGCTGGCTAACGTTATATGACAACATCCGATGACAAGGCTTCACGTTCTGAGGGAATTATGGGACGTTGAGTGTTTAAACAGTTCCAGCGCTGATATCATCACAAGAAAATACTGAAACGTAAAATATACTCGAAGCTGCTCCAGAAAAACGACATAGTTTGCGAACGGGCGTTATATTGAACAATCCTGGAAATTGACGGTAAGATATAATCGTAGTCACTTCAGTACTCTAAGCTGTAAATTACAGGAAATAGTATAATCCAGTCCAACCCCCCAATTCCCATAGAGATCCATTCAAATGCAGAGGTTATAGTATCGCTTGTAAATAAGTATCTGAAAATAAGATATCAAGAGTCTTTTGATATCCTTTTATACTCAGTCATGATAGCGTCACCTGTTTACCTGTAGAATGTTCCAAACAGGTGTTTTTTTCTTTTTTAACTTCCCAGTTTTTTTGCCCGTCCCAACTTTTTTGGAACGTGTTGCAGGCATCAAATTTGGAATTAGCGTAATATTTACAAAAATCAATAAAGTTCATAAGGTAAAACATTCAATATATTTTCTTTGTAACGGTTTTCAATTAAATATATGTAAAAGAGAATTTACAAATCACTGCTTTTATGCGCATTTTACTGTCCCAACTTTTTGGGAATTGGGGCGTTGATCCGTTTCATCAACGTCTTCTTTCAACCAAATAGCTGCTTCCTTATGTATGTAGACATACCTTGACATCAGTTGTTTTGTGTTTGTGGCAGATGACTGACACCACATAGGGCCAATTAGCAGGCTTCATGAGTACTCCAGCGATGTGTGCGCAGGTCACATGGAAGGACGTGGAGCAGGTGCCATAGGAGCACTGGATGCAGGCACCGCGGATCTCCTTTGCGTTCTTGTGGCAGTAAACACACTTCTACAAAACACATGGGGAATTATCGCCATTACACTCTAAGAAATAAAGGTACAGTGGAGGCACATTTTTCATCTTTAAGGAACAAATTTACTGTTCTTTAATGTTCTGTTTGGGTACTAATAAGTATCTTTTCAAGCAAAAAAGGTACAAATTAATTATGTATTGCAGGCTAGGGGTACAATTTTATGTACCTATAAGTTACCACCCAAGTGATAAGCATCGGTACCTTTTGTTCTGAGAGTGTATAATGATCTTCACACACTCACTACTGTACCTGTACCTCACAGTCAGTAAGTCACTGTGCTAAAGAATTACAATAGTAACTAGCTAGCAGTTAGCAAGATATAGTATATATCATATTACAGAAGTTCTTCATTACCATGCTAACTTTTCTCATGAGTTCATGCTATTTCATTTTTAAATTTTTCTAACTAAAGCTCAAACTACAAATTTGGAAGTACTGAAACAATTAGACAATATCCAGTCTCTTTCAGATCAGTGCAAAAACTGCAGAAATTTATATTTAACTGTCTAGAAACAGGGGTAACGCAATGTGATTGGGTATTTATTGTTTTTTCCCCAACCAAAAACGGGCACAAAAATACTTAGTTCTTGTAGTTCTTATCATTTTTACATTCAGAACTAAACTCTCTATTCACTATAAATTCAAATGCTGCTTTATTGTCCTTTAATCAACACATTTTTGCATTTTTCATCACAGGCCTATACAACATAATGGCCACTATGTAAAAAATAGTCATGGATTTATGAGTTTCACTGTAAGCAGGTGAATAAAGTGTCTAACATCAACAGAACTGGATTTAAATTATGCGTTTACAGTAACCTTTTCCACGTTCTGTATTCCTCCATTTCAGCCAACACTTAATATATTTTTTCATCCCTGATTATCTTGTCCTCCTCTTCCCTCCCCCTGTCCCTGACATCTACCTCTTATGACCCCAAAGAAATCAATAAATCATGACTCCATACATCATTTCACCTGCCGTGATCAGGGACATACACCAGCTCCAAATATCAGCAAAACCTTCAGACACTCTGTATTGAGTTGGCTGCTTTAATATTGGAGAGGTAAGATTAAGATACAAAAATAAATAACTAAAGCGGAAAAAATAAAAAACGTATATTTATAATATGCAAAACTTTAAAGCACTGCCTGGAAATGTAATTTCCCCATGAAGAAGAGGTGAACTTGTTAAATTCTTCTTAAAATAAAAAGACAGCCATTTTAGATGCATACATTGAACAGTGTTAAACCCTTAGGTCTTAAGGTCTTGTTTACCAATTTAAATGGAAATATGTAGGATTAACTGTCATTAAAATAAAGAGCAGTGATCCCCCCCCCCTCTCTCTCATAAACATCAGGATATCAGGAGAACAAAAACAGTTAGGAAATAGCCAAATCTTCCCAAATTAAGAAATATTCCTAATCCGACAGCTCCTCTTGATAAAGAACAAGGAATGAAAACAATGTTCAAGTGTGGAGTGGTTTGCTCTGTCTTCTGACCTGATGAAATTCCTACAAAACAACCTGATAACACTCACATGCCCATGCAGTCCCTATGTGCCACAATCACTGCTGAAATTAATTATTTGTGTATTATCTGTCCATCCATTGCATCCAGCTATTTCTGAGAGCAGTCCTGTACCCATTGTCCAGTTTCACAGAGTGATGTGTTGCGAAGCCACAGGGCCAACGGGACTCACCAGACGCTTCCTCTGCTTTGGGATGGTACTGAGGTCCACAGGTTCCCTCTTGATGGCGCTGACAAAGCGAGCTTCTGGCACCGCAATGGCACATATCACGTGTACCCACCTATACGTGACGTCATGCACAGCTTTAGTGACTTCATTTTCCTTCAAAAATAACATAATAGATGCTATGTTTGTTCTCAACAGTCACACCGACTTTAATGAAAAGTTGAAAACAAGTTACCAAAAAAAAACGACACATTCTTCATAGAAAAGGTAAAATGCCTTTATTGTATGGGCCACATTACAGTTAAAAACACATAAATTAATATGGACTTCTTACCTTTCATCAGGGTGCAAGTCAAATCAGACCCACAGGATGGTATTGCTTGTAAACTGTAATTTACCTGTTACTTTACTGGCGTGACATAATGTGGTCAACAACTAGCTCACACCTGTGGGTCTCATTTGACTTGCCCAGAGGCAGAGAAGCCGATACTAATTTTTTTACTCAAGTTTTTGACTTAGTAAAGGCTTTTCCACATTTCTAACGAGAGTCACCTGGGATTTCCCTTGGTTTTTTGCTTTGGCTATCAAAGGGTTCAATGATTTGGGTTTGAATGATAAGTAATGCAAACAAACAGCTAAATCTAATGGACATTATTTCAATGGATTACAAATGGTTCAGAGAGGTCAGTAAAAGGCTATGCTGATCCAGGATCAGTTTCTAAGAGCGTCATTTATGGTATATGGCATGTGGACATTAAACAAAAAATGTTTTTGTTCAAAAATGCTGTCAGACTCATCACAGCGGCAAATTTTACATATCACACCTATAAATGTATCTTACCGCAAACTTCACTGCTGTTACTCTGTATCCTAAAAATCCCAGTGATGAAGAAAATGCATTCTGACAGGTAAAAGTGACCTCTGTGGTACTACTGAAAACACTGACCTTCCATCAGTGGTCACCTTGAGAGCACCACCTCTTAAATTACACAGGCAGCAGTCCTGAAAACACAACACAATAAAGTCAATCACTGGTTATAACAATAGAGTAAAGACAGACTCTGGTGTGTCCTCAACCAGGGGTTATTACAAGACAGTTAAGACTATAAAATGTCCTCGACCATGGGTTATTACAACAGAGTTAAGAGTCACTATAAAATATCCTCAGCCATGGGTTATTGCAATAGAATTAAGACTGACTATAAAATATCCTCAACCACGGGTTATTACAACAGGATTAAGACAAAGTGTGTCCACATATTGGTGCCAAACCAGAACTAGTTGTAGCTGCATTCATCACTAGGCAATTACTTTCTTGCACAACTAAACTAATATTTCAGTCTGTCTGAACCATGTTTAAAAAAACAAACAAAAAAAAACAATTTTTATTATTGACAACATGCTCCAATATTCAGGACAGCACAGACTAGTGCGCGTGTGGCACCAACACTTCTTTTCACTCTGCATTCCACCAGCTATGCTGTGCAATCATTGCACTAAAGGAGTACACTTTAGGCACAGACAGACTATAGGAATAACTCTTGTGCACAGGACCTTATTTTAATGACTGACAAACCATATTCTCTATACAAGAAAATGCACGGATATAAAACAGATAGCTGGGGGCCATGCTCACCATTTTCCAGGCACTGGCCAGACATCGAGAGCATGTCCAGGCTTCACTCATACTGCTCAGGGTGATGCCATAACAGCCTGAAAGGAAAAAGGGGCAGAGGCTGACTCCACGTTCCCCAACGTGCAAACACTTCCAGTCTCAGAGAAGTAAGACAGAAGAATACATAAAAAGTAGAATGCTCCAGAGGCTAGCAGTTAGATTCCCATTTGGCTATGAGAACTTCATGATGAGAATGTTCCCCAGTCGTGGAATGTATTTATTGGTCTAATAAAAAAACACCTTCCATGCATGGCGCATGCAGACCTACTGATGATAATTAGTGGTGGTTGAGGCGAGTTTCCCCCTCATCATTGTAAGCGCTTTGAGTCACCGCTTGGTGAGAAAGGCGCTATATAAATGCAAGGCATTATTATTATTATTATTACCTCTGATGGGTGTCATCACAATGGAGCAAATACAGTCAAGCCGGAAAATCTGCACACCCCTTTCACCTTCTCCACGTTTTATTACGTTACAGACGTATACTACAATAGATTGAGTTCATTTTTTGCCTCAAACATCTACACACAATAGCCAATAATGACGACGTGAAAAAAGGTTTTTAGAAAATATGCTATTTAATTTTACTGACAAAAATAGGTTATTTAGGGGTTACATATCTGTACACACCCTTAGCCTAATACTTGGTTGCTGCACCTTTGGCAGCGATTACAGCTTCAAGGCGTCTTGGAAAAGAAGCTACGAGCTTGGCACACTTGTTTCTGGATATTTTTGCCCATTCCTCTCGGCATATCCTTGCAAGCTCATTCAGGTTGGATGGGGAGCGTCGGTACACAGCCATTTTCAGCTCTTTCCACAGATGTTCAATTGGATTCAGGTCTGGGCTCTGGCCGGGCCACTCAGGCCAAAAAGTTCAATTTTGGTTTCATCAGACCAGAGAATCTTGATTCTCATGGTTTGAGAGTCCTCTAGGTGCCTTTTGGCAAACTCCAAGCGGGCTGTGATGTGCCTTTTACTAAGGAGGGGCTTCCGTCTGGCCACTCTACCATAAAGGCCTGATTGGTGGAGTGCTGCCTGGATGGTTGATCTTCTGAAAGGTTCTCCCATCGCCACAAGAATGCGCTGGAGCTCTGTCAGAGTGACCCTCGGATTCCTGCTCACCTCCCTGGCCAAGGCCCGTCTTCCCCGATTGCTCAGTTTGGCCGGGCGGCCAGGTCTAGGAAGATTCTTGGTGGTTCCAAACTTCTTCCATTTACGAATGATGGTGGCCACTGTGCTCTTTGGGACCTGTAAAGCTGCAGAAATTTTCCCGTACCCTTCTCCAGATCTATGCCTTGACACAATCCTGTTTCTGAGGTCTGCAGATAATTCCTTTGACCCCATGGCTTGGAGTTTGCTCTGACATGCACTGTCAACTGTGGGACCTTATATAGGCAGGTGTAGGCAATCCCCAATCATGTCCAATCAATTGAATTTATCACAGGTGGACTCCAATTAAGTTGTAGATACATCTCAAGCAGTATCAGTGGAAACAAAATGCACCTCAGCTCACTTTTGGGTGTCATATCAAAGGGTGTGCACACTTGTGTACATATGATATTTTACATTTAGATTTTTAATAAATTAGCACAAATGTCTAAAAACCTGTTTTCACTTTGTCATTATGGGCTATTTTGTGTAGAATTTTGAGACAAAAAATGAACTCAATCTATTGTAGAATATGTCTGTAACGTAATAAAACGTTGAGAAGGTGAAAGGGGTGTGCAGACTTTCCGGCTTGACTGTATATCTATAAGATCATCGTAAAACTTTAAAAAAATGTTTAATCATTATCTTCAGTTTGAAGGAATGCTTGTGCACCACTGAAAATGAATGGCCTCTGGTACAGAGATTGTAACCTGGCTAACGTGGTGATGTGGTCAGGCAGCACCAAGCTGACCCACTACCTCTGGGAAGGCTGTCATTGTTTGTGTAATATGTACTCAGAATCTGAGCTTGTTTTTTGATAGGTTCTCATAATTTAATTCGCAACGCCCCGCACCTGTCAATCATTATTAGCTACTCCGCCCATACCATAAAAACAAACTAACACAGGTGGCTGGCTAATAATTAACAAACACGTAGCTACCTATGGGAACTAACACTCGCCTCGTAAAAAATTGCGGTAAAAGTTATATACCAGCTCCTTCCCCTGACCGCAGCTTTCCATGTCTCAAGCGTTACTAATGACTGCTACAGTCATATAGCATGACTGGCATACAATGTTCGTTAAGTCTACTCCTGTCAAGGTAGACTCACACTTTAAGGAGTTTGCTAGAAACTGTTTCCTCTCCGGTAAACAAACTATGTACATGTTGCAAAGGACAGACAATATCTATGTTTTTGTTGCATAAACGACAACGCATTGGTTTTCGTGATATAGCCTACAGCTTGGTCACAGAAGGACGAGGAGGACAGTAATTGGTGAGGCTGTGCTTAATTAAAACAGCTTGTGATTCGTTCAAATCGAAAATGGCGATATCCAACCAGCGTAGGATGCCTGAGTGCACAGCCCCTTCATTATATATGTAATTTGCAGACAAGATCAAAGCCGGAGTACTGTCCAGACTCGAGCGTTAGCCAGGGTACAGAGATTGGTCAGACTTCCAAATACTAGGATAAGTAAGTGGCAGCTTGACCTCCTTCAATATTGTTTGAGTGGTAACACTTTATTTGACATAGTCCTTTATAACATTGGAATGACAGTGTTATTACAATGACATACTATCTGTCCTGACATGTCAAAATGCATAAAATTCTCACTATGGCAGTGGTGTCAAAACACTGCATTATCCATGAAATATGAGGGTTACTATGTCAAGATTTAGTTTAAATCTATGTCCCTGTCTGCTAGCTGCCGAAACACCTTGTAATAAATGTATATTCCTTTACAAGTTAATCCATGTTTGCTACCTTTAGCCTTCTATGCATGCTGTTTTATCAGTTGCGTCATAACATAATCTGCACACAGTGTCACAACAAGGGTTAGGGTAGCTCACAGTTATAAATGGACATGTCACATCACATAGAACTTTGACATAGTAATCAGGGTTTTTCCTGGCTCAAAAAGAGGTTTAGGTGATGCCTAAGCACGGCCGATCTAGCTAGGTCATCACAGCTATCTTACACCTGTACCCCTTCTATTCCAATTTTATGCTTTGATAGACACCATAGATTTTGGCATAGATTAGCATAACATTGTCCTAGTTTATGCATTCTTTAAATTTTTCCATGGCTAAGAGGGCCAGAGCAGGTATATGGGTTTGTCAGTATTAATTGATCACACTCATTATAGTTTTAATTGTCTTTTATTCCGAGTATGTATAGACTAGGGATGCACCGAAAATTCGGCCACCGAAAATTTTCGGCCGAAAATGGCCCAAAAGTGCATTTTCGGTTTTCGGCCGAAAGACCTAAATCACCGAAACAACACGGCCGAAACTGAATTTTTTTTTTTTTTTTTTTTTTAATTAAACAGAATTGTAATGACGCAAACAAAAAGCGCAGCCAGCACACGGTTATCTGGATAAGAGCCAGCATGTCGGCGGTGTGGAGTTATTTCAATATCTCGGAGAAAGACCCACGGATAGCGATTTGCAAAAAATGCAGTGCTGAAATTTCAAGAGGGGGTGCATCTGCAAAGAGTTTCTCCACGTCGGGTGACTTAAATGCACTTTGTGTTTTTATGAGAGAACATATTTAATTTTACAATCTTTCAGCAGGCCAGTCAGTTATAGGCCTGTACATTATTATTTAATGTACACATGAGCGGGGTCAAGTTAAACATTTTGTTTTGAATTTTAATTTATATTGTGCATTGCTGTAATGTCAGTGCTAAATAAATATTTTCATACTTTTGTAATTGATTTATTCTTGAATTGCAATGCTTTGATTTTAGTGAGGTTAGTACACAGTCATAGCCATAAATGCAATGGTTCTAATAATTGACAATCATTTCTTTCGGTGTTTCGGTTTTCGGTTTTCGGCCTTGGTTTCTCATTTTTGGTTTTCGGTTTCGGCCAAGAATTTTCATTTCGGTGCATCCCTAGTATAGACGGGTGACAAATTAAAGGAAAAACCAACATAAAATGTCTTAGTAAGGTGTTGGGCCACCACGAGCCACCAGAACAGCTTTAATGCACCTTGGCATAGATTCTACCTCTAGTCTAGCATAGATTCTAGTCTCTGTAACTCTACTGAAGGGATGGAATACCATTCTTCCAAAACATATTCCCTCATTTGGTGTTTTGATGATGATGGAGATGGAGAGCGCTGTCTAACACACTGGTCCAAAATCTCCCATAGGTGTACAATTGGGTTGAGATCTGGTGACTGCGAAGGCCATAGCAGATGATTCACGTCATTTTCATACTCATCAAACCGTTCAGTGACCCCTCGTGCCCTGTGGATGGGGAGGCATTGTCATCCTGGAAGAGACCACTCCCAACAGGGTAGAGGTTCTTGATCATAGTTTAAAGGTCACTCAGAATAACTTTGTATTGATTTGCAGTGACCCTTCCCTCCAAGAGGACAATGGACCAAACCATGCCGGAAAAATGCCCCCCACAGCATAACCACCAGACTGTAGGGGTTTTTCCTTTAATTTGTCACCCGTCTGTATGTCACCTCACTATGTCAGATGGCAATGCCCAAGCTCAACTAACGCCAAGATTCAATTCTCGATGGCTGTGCGTGCGTTCATCCCCTTATAGCACATTGAAATAAAGTGAAATGAAATTTTTATTGGTTGTTTTCTGGTGTAGCCTATTTATACACGTAAAAATAATGGAAAAAAAATGAATGGCAATGCACATAGGCTATGACACTCATTAACCCCTTTGTGCAGATGGCAAATTTGGTCAATACTAATTTAGGGGGTGCTCTGTTTAAGACTTTATAACTCCAGGGGCTCTATCTTGACGATCTTAGCACTTGGCCTAAAATGCATGGTGCAAGTGCATTTAGGGCATGTCCAGGTCCACTTTTACTTGTTCGATGGCATGTTATTTGAGCACTAAGTAAGGCACAAGGTTCAAATGGGCTAAACGTAGTCTTTTCATTAATTATAGGTGTGTCTTCGGCGTAACATGCAAGAAACCAATCAAAATGTAATATCCAATGCCCTTTAAAAGCCTGCTTTTCCACCTTGGCGGATTGCTTATATGATGGCGAAACAGACATGCTCCTGCTTGTGTAGTTAAAGCGTGCGAGCAAGGAATAGGACATATGGATCAATATTATGATCAATATTATTCGGACTAACCATTATGAAGCGTTTTGAGTTCAGAGTTGCAGGTACAGTATATGGGGTGTTGCGCGCAGACGTTCCATGTTGTGTAATAACGTTCTAAACTGGTGTGTATTTCTCAAACAGATTGTCCAAGACAATAAATGATCATTTAATTTTTAAAGGAACATTTCTATGTGTATGGCCACTAGGCATCTGCGCGAAGGGGTTATGGCCACTAGGCATCTGCGCGAAGAGGTTAAAAAATAAATCTATAGCTATATATCTATATATTTTTCAAAGTGACATAGGCTACATACTCTGAGGTGGGGGGGGGAGACAATTATAACAAACTAGTCGATACATCTGGCAGTAGTTTAGTAGGGAGAGCAAAATGGAGCATTAGAACATAAACAGCAGTGTGTACATGTGAGCTTGTCAATACATTTCTCACAGAATTTGTTCACGACACAGCTTTAACTTCACTGCAGTAGTGATCAAACTTACAAGAAGTAAGTGCGAGTGTGTTGTAACCTTTAGTGATCACAATTCTATGAGGCTGTATGATGTAGCTTACACAAGCCAATAGCACCAACCCATAAAATGATTTTTCACGAACGTTCAAAGTAAAACTAATCGATTGTGGTCGACTCAGCGGCACCGAGAAATCCTGTCATGCTCTTAATAAATGGTAAAAGTCCCAATAGAAGATGGAATTAAAGCTTTAAAAGTTATATATTTAGCTTGGCTGCCGCCAGTGAGGTGCAGTGATCTGAGATTACAGTTGCTATGTAAATTAGGCGTGAAGTATTCAACATTGTTATTTGCTACCTAAACTTTGCTAACATCGCTTCTGTCAATCTTCAGAATCCGCCAGCAAAATAAATGCACGTTAATAATTGTTTTTATAGGTGTTTTCTGCATGATTTTTCTTAAATGGCTGGAAAAAACCGTTAAATAACATACAGTAACATATACTTATGTTATTTTCTTGGGAATGCTGATTATCTGTGGACTGTTTTACAGCTGAAGGAAACTCACTGGCGTGGACCTGCAGGCAGCAGGTGGAACAGGACAGGAAAGTGCTGGTTCTATCGGCCCCAATGTGGGAGCTGTAGTGCAGGGGGGCCATGACGTCGCTGTCTTCTACAGCAGCAGAGTTAGAGTGCAGGGGCTCAACATTCCGGCCCCCCAAGCTGAAGCACATTTCCGGGACGAGGGGCTGGGTGTGGCTGCCACAGTGGGGGGCGGGACTGTCTGCTGAGAAGGTGGGGTCCTTGTGAGGCTAGTGGGGAGAACACGGCAGGGTAAAGCTCATGCTGCTGAGGTTTGCACTGTACGTGGGACCGTGCGAGTGAATACATTGGTCAGCGGTGGTACAGTGCAATCGGCGTACGCACCTCGGAGTACGGGGAGAACAGAGTGCAGACGGCGCAGTATGGCGCGATGTTCGCCACAGCAGCATTGAAGTGACACTCTGCCAGGAAGTTGAATGGCCGGTTCTGCCACAGATGGCATTCTGCCATCTTGGCTTCCTGCTTCTCTGCGCCCTCTCCTTGCAACATAGTGAAGAGCTCTGCAGAAGAATGGCAATCAGAATGGCAGGAGTCAATCAGGGTTCTTATAGATTTCTCATTTCAACATTCCAGACTTTTATTTTCACACCTTTATTCAGTAAGTTTTTGTTCAAAACTTTCACCTTTGCTGGTGCTTTAGACACCTAAAAAACATTGTACTTTTCAGAACATGTTAAACTAGTCAAGGGAACCAATTAAATCCAGCCTAAAAACTTGCAACAAACCATTTAAAAGCAAGACTAGTTAGCCAGATGCTCATCACTGCCACCCAAAAAGGAACTAATGGTAAGAACTCAGATGTATGTGTTATAAGGGCATAGGCCATTAGAATGCAATATATAAAATTGTTTGCAGCAGCTCAAATGGTTTTATGATATTACATGCTGTATACTGTGTCAGAGATATGTTGCACATTAATTTATAATGCAGTTACAATGGTAATTTAACAGCTAATATAGAAGCCGTTCACATAATAATGCCAACACTGAAAAAACAATCAGTCCTGGTGAGAAAGACCCTTGATGACTAACTGACCTTCATCGCTGGAAATGTCCTGATTGACGACAGAATGCGGGGAGCGTGTGGGCAGCTTGCTGATGGGGTGACAGCGGCTCTTCTTCACCTTTAGCATTTTCCTCAGCTTTGAATAGAAAGAAGGGTTGGACTGCGGACAGAAACACTGCTGTAACTGTATGCACCTGGAAATAGTCTGATCGCTTTACTGAGTATCCGCTATCCACACTGGTCATTCTTATTCTAAAGAACATCACAGCTTTAGAATAAGATTACATTACAACAGCATCCATCCATCCATTTTTGAATGATTCAGAAAAATACTGCATTTTATTCAGCGTGAAAGGAAATCAAAGAGGAAAAATAGTACATTTTCACCTAATCCCTTTATAACATTGGTTCTCATGCAAATCAAATGGACAGCAGGTGATTGACTTTGTGTATCTACATTAGTTTGTCCTGAACATATATAACCTAGGATACATTTTACCTGAACCTCTGTCCTTCTCTTCAATGTGTCACTGTTGGCACTCTAATTTAGGTGGTTCAGTGGTAAGTAGTCAAAAGAATGCAATCAATTTTACTGAACAATTAAAGACTTATTGAAAATTTGTAGGCTTAACGGTGCAATTCTCTAAACTGATGCCACTTTCAACATAAACATCCATCTACAGGAGGATCCAACTACATTGAGAGAAATTGGGTCAGACCAACCTATTTCAATGAGGATTTGCTGATTTTGCATGCTTAGGTTTGAAATTGTTCTCATATTATTTTCACACAATCCTTGTCCATCCAAATGAATAAAACTGAACTTTGGTCATGAAATTCGGCATAGTTGTAGAGATAGAGGGGTCCAAATAGGCCAAAAAATGGCTCCCATCATGGGGGTTGGAACTCTATGTGAGTGTATTTCCGGCAATAAAGTAAATAAAAATCTGATTTTAGGAGGGATCATTTATAGAACACATATTTACTCATGTAACTCATAGAACACATATTTATCACATTGTTAATGCTGCCACAATTTAAGCCAATGGCCCCAATTTACACCTGTTGTTTAACACTAGTTCAGATCTCAGTCATCAGATTCAATGAGGAAGAATGTCTAATAAATGTATGTCCCTCAAATCCTTGAATAACTGGGTATGATGAGTGTGCAGCAGCATGCATGTTTCACAGTAACCATACATTGAATCACCATTTCTCCTTGTCTTCTTCTTTATTGAATTTCATAACTGAGATTAATATAACTGTGACACTAAAGTTGTCCAAATTAGGTTTTGGTTTGTCACCTTAATATCCAGAAATAATGGCTCTAAATGATCTCATTGGACGAGAGGAACACACACTCAAACAATCATGTCTACAGTTATCACTCAGGTCAAAGTTTTTAGTTCAGTCATGATGATCTGAAACTCTGTTGGACAATTTTAAAGGGTAATTCCACCCAAAAATGATGTTTGTAGAAAAGGAGTTCTCCTCCTGATTAAAATGAGCGCTCAGTCAACTTTCTACCTGTAGTGAGAGCAGCGATTTAGCCCCAAACTACTGTGCATGTACCAAGTACTTGCCTTCCTATGAACTGCAACAGCCAAGGAGCATACAGTTCAGACAACAGGTTGCCACGCTCACTGAATGACATTACAGAAGCAGAGGCCGATGGGCTGGGCATTTTACTGCTAGTGTGTTTTACTGCTCACCTGTCTGCAGAGTTTCTTCGAGACTAGAGAGGCCACCTAACTCGCTGGCAAGTTAGCCACTAATGTAACAGTTATACTGAAAAAATAGCACCATCATTAGCTCAGTTTCCAGAAAAAACAGGGGAAATATGGCCCTTCATTTATCTGCGTTTGGTATTGTGAAAACATTAGCCAGCCTAGCCAGAAGTTTGTAACACTTAGCTAGGCTATGCATTTTTCACCCCAGTTCCATGTCGGAAAATCAACCCAGAGTCCCCAACCTCCGGTTTTTCAGTATGAAATGTTTTTGTATCGACCAACATGCCAATACAGAATGATAAACATATACAATTAAAAGTTAAAACGTCATTATTGTAGGCTAGGTGTTAGCCGTTTTAGCTATGTTTGCTAGCAAAGCCAAATTTTTCATCAGGGAGGAGATCTCATCCGATTAATTTTCTGATTCGGAGATGCGGTGGTCGTCCTCTCCTAGTTCGCCTACCAAAGCAGGAGATGCTAGGTTGGTAGGAACGCTTGAGTTTCCTTTGCCTCCCAACGTACCCACAGAGTATACAGACCTAGCTGAGTTTTTCAGCAAACAGAGAGCGACCACTCTTCCTCTCCACCGCCCTTATGATTGCGCTATAGAGCTGTATCTGGGTACCACTGCCACAAGAGGGAGTCTTTATTCTTTATCTGCCCCGGAGAGTTCTGCCATGAAGAAATATATTGAGGAGGCGTTAGCCAACGGGTTCATTAGGCCATCTACCATCTACCTCGCCTGCTGGTGCAGGTTTTTTTTTTGTAAAAAATAAAGATGGAGGATTAAGGCCCTGTATTGATTATCGGTCCCTCAATGCCATCACGGTTAAAAAGCGGTACCCGCTTCCTTTGATGAATTTGGCATTCAAAAGTCTTCAGAGGGCTAAGATTTTTTCCAAACTCGACCTCCGCAACGCCTATAACCTGGTGCGCATGCGAGAGGGCGATGAATGGAGAACCGCGTTTAATACACATAGCGCCCACTACGAGTACCGGGTCATGCCGTTCAGGATCACTAGCGCCCCCTCTGTGTTTCAGGCATTGGTTAACGATGTACTATGGGAGATGCTGGAGAGATTTGTATTCATCTACTTATAAAAATTCTCTCCCGATCTACAGGCTCACATTGGACACGTTAAGCAGGTTTTGAGAGCGCTGTTAAAAGCTAAATTATTCCTCAAGGCGGAAAAGTGCTATTTTCATGCCAGCAGTTTCATTTTTAGGGTTCATCGTTTCGGAGGGCTAGGTCCGTATGGATCTTGATAAAGTCTCGGTTGTACTTAACTGGCCCACTCCTCACTCTGTCAAACAAGTTCAGCGTTTTCTTGGTTTCGCCAATTTTTATCGGCGATTTATGAAGGATTTTAGTGCACTCGCCGCACCCATTACCGCTTTGACCAAAAAAATGTCAGCTGGTCAGTTCCACTAAAACTCCAAGGCTGAGTCCGCTTTCGTGGAATTAAAGAGGAGGTTCAGTTCGGAGCCCATTTTAATCACACCCAATCCCTCCCTCCCAATTACTGCGGACGTTGATGCCTCCGAATTGCTGCCTATTATCTTTTTGTTTATAACTTACTTCTGAGAGCGACGGATGTCACTTTCTGCAAGTAGCCAAGTAATATTTCCATAGAAATGTTGATAAAATAGCCTGTAATTTGTCTTCTTAGCTATCGCTTCTTCCCTTCGAATGCACAGAGGCTCTCTCACTTCAGAACCTTGGCAATTCTCTATTGTTTCGACTCATAAAAAGATTGTTGCTTGTTGTTTAAAATAATGGATGTTTGTTTACTGCCAGATAGCCCTAGCGTTACCGGAATGTTTGTAGTCTACACCTCAGCGTCTTGATTGCAACCCGAGTCGTTGTTTCGGTGTGAAAGGGCTAACATTATGATACGACCTAGCTAACATTAGCTGGCTAGCAAGCAAGCAGTCGACTACCGTTATTTATTATGACAAACGGTGTTTATTTGAATTAATGATGTACAAAGCAAAGGTATAGAACTAATTTGTAAACAGCAAGCTAGTAAACTAACGTTACCAGCCAGATCAGCCCCGGGATTATGCTAGTGATAACGTTAGCAAGCAAGCTAGCTAACGTTAGCCAGCAAGCTAGCTAACGTTAGCCAGCTAGATGTAACTTAGCTAGCTTAGCAGTCAAGTAAGCAACATCTCACACATTCCAAGGGAACATCGGCATCAGGAACATCACAATATATTTCTATATATTGTATATGCTTTGCAGTAACTTACCTGTCCAATAAGATGAACTGCAGCTTGGGGTCAGTTTTGATCCCCAACAACAAATATAACGTTAGGTTTCTCCATGGCTGCAATGACCGGCCAATGTTCACCTTTGTTTTAGCAAGATTTCGGTCAGGCTGCCGTTTGGCCACACGGGCTTCAGTCTCTAAAACAAAGGGCCGGTTGTAACTGTAAGACTATAAATATAACCATACTTGCCAACCTTGAGCCCTCAGAAATAGGGAGATTTTCCGAAACCACCACGGGGGGTCTGGGGGGTCCTCCTCCCCTAGAAATAACCTTTTATTTTTTTTAATACAAACTTTATTTAACGGTTTATTTAACGTATGTACCGCGGGTGTGCGTCCGCGTCTGCGTTTGTCTGTTATATCGTAAAAGTAAATCCCCGTTAACCAGCCACGTAGATACACGCGTCAGATAATTAAGTTCTCGCGGGCCACATAAAATGACGTGGCGGGCCGGATTCGGCCCGCGGGCCTTGAGTTTGACACCTATGCTCTAAAACATTTATCTTCGCCTTTGGTGGACTGGGGAAAGGTGAGCCGGTCATTTGCTGGTTGATTGGTCCATTTCTCAGCAGCTAGCTAGCTAGTGTCGTGTTACATGACTGTTCAGCTTCCTAGTCCTTATGTGGTGCTGTAAGCACAAAATTTCTTTCCCGGCAAATCCGACCCGCATTCTTTACATAAAAATCAAACCATAGGCTCTTATACGCAACGGAGAAAGTTGGGAAATGTCCCATTTTTTAAGTTACGTTACAATCCGTTCATACATTCGAAATTGAAAGCGATTAATGCATGTCAAACCCTTACATATAGCCCCTTTATGCAAACGGGCACAACAATATCTGGAAAACTGTGCACCGATGAATGGGTGCAATCGATTTGCCAAAAAACTGCAAATAATCATTACACCATGAAGAAAAGGTAACAACAGACCAAGACTAAGATCAACAGTATCCTGTCAAAAAAGCAAAAGGGAATGACAATTTTAAGAGGTGGTATGATGACTTGACAGAGGCTCTAATTAGTGCAAATATTTCCATAGAGATAACTGACTATCCAAAATTCTGTGCCTTTCTAAACATGTTTAATAAAAATAACAGTTCAGTAACAAAATATTAAATATTGTACCTGCTTCACTGAACAAAAAACCTATGTGCAATTAACAAGATTTTTGTTCTGGTCAAGTCCCCCACCATTGTTTAAATCAAGCCTATGCACTTAATCTACTTTTGCATCCTTCAACAGTAACATAAGCCATGTTGCACTTCAAATATAATTTCAAATGGGCAAATATGCTTTTAAATGAAAATAGGTTACATTATAGTGTATCTCATAAATTGATAAACACTGCAACAACGAAAAAGGTTCCGTTGTTTTACCTGGACTCATGGAGCTGACATTTTTAGTGTAGCTATGCCAGTCTGTAATCCTGCAATCATGGGTAGAAGAAACTTTGCATTACGACAAGGCGTGTCGAGAAGCAGTGGGATGGGGGGGGGGGGGGTCTCCTTCACGCTGGCAGGGCCAACGAGTGTTATGACTTTCAAAATGTATTCACAGCATTGTGACCGCTGAGAAAGTAGCCTACTGCAGCTTTAAATACTTCACATACTAAAAACTGCATTTCCAAATACAAATATTTTTGTATTGACCCAGGTGTGGTGAGTGATGCACTGATGTGAAAGTGAGAAAGATGAATGAGATCACTGATGCTAAACCAAACTGGAGAGCATTGAGTGCTAGCTAATGAAGATTGACTGGGCCGAGAGGCTAATGTGCCATGAATACCATATGGTGTTCACAGCCACAGCTGTATGCTCCACTGCTGCTGAGGGAGTATATAGCACAATACCAATGGCTACGAACCAAAATGATGAGCATAACTAGGCAGAAGGGTTCAAGCTCTAAAAGTGATTTTTGCTGTTTGCTGGCTTGAATCATGTTTCTGACAGTACTGTGTCTATTATAACAGTTCTCTTTCTCTCTCAGTGTTTAGGAAACAATCGCTGAATGCCGGGAAAATCAGTAAAATGCAATCACGCTGTCAAACTCACCTGGGTGGCCTTTTTGTCCGCTTGGTTCTCCAGCATCCCCTCCCCTGTCCCAGCCTTCTCCACTAATGACTCTTTCTTTTTCATCCTCTTCTTCTTCCCTCCTTCAAGCCTACGGGCCTTCCTCTCCTCCACCTGCCGCAGGTACTCAACCGGATCAAACTCGATGCCCTCCTCTGCCAAAACCTTCATCTCATCCACCTTCAGCGGATGTAGCTGCTGCTTCTTCTCTAGGGCTCTGAGCAAGAATGGGGAATAAATTAAGTGATTCTCAGTAATGTCATCTCAGTAACACTGAGTGACACAGTGAATTAAAGCAGATATGATGGGGTCATATCCGTAGCACAGCGTGTAACTCAGTACACGAGAGCAGACACTGTGAGGTCATCTCAGTAATGCTGTCACTCAGTACAACAAAGTACACTCTGCTTCATTTCAGTAATTATGTAACTTACTGTACATTAAAATAGACACTCTGAAGTCATGTCAGGAATACTGTCTGAGAGTCACTTCAGTAACATAGACTCTGTGAGCAGGATTAACACAGACCAAATTCAGTTAAGAAATTAGTATGGAAAAAAAAGTAATTAGCAACGCAACACCTTTTTAATACAGATACCAAAATACCAATTTCTCCAGTAAAATTAACAGTCAGCTCAGTGACATAGCTACAGTGTAGTCAACAATCAGTTCAGTGACACAGCTGTAGTGAGGTAAACACCTTTATGCAGATTCATAGTGAGGGTCCCGCCGGCGCCACCTTTTTGCTCAACTGAGACATTCGTTGCTCTTGCAGCCAGACTATTAGTGGAAATCACAAACTCTGTTTTAACTTTATTGATAGACGATTCGTGGCGATGCACAGATTCCAAGTGTCACTATTTTTCTGTAGTAAGTCCATTTAACAAGCACCCCCCCACCCAGTCTATACCTACCCATGCGTGACATAGTGGACAATAGCATCTATGTTTGAGTTCATAAATATATTTATTCATCATATAAAATTAGAATTCCGTCATACCAGTAGTGACAAGGGCACTAACAAAATGCAAAACTAGAGAAAAATCAGTCAGGAAGGATAAGGAGAGAGAAATGGTCTGTGGCCACCACCTGCAAAACCATTTACTTTTTGTGGTTGTCTTGCTGTTGCCTCGCCTGTCCATCTGTTGTCACTTTCATTTGCACCAAAGCAGGTGAAATTGATTCACAATCGTTTACGCTTCCTAACCGGACAGATCTATATCCCAGAAGTTTAACTGACTGTGTTGATTAAGTGTTCCCTTCATTTCTTTGAGCAGTGTATTTACCCGTTTCACTTATATAGCTCTCAGTATTTTGTTGCAAACTAAAAATTTTTTTTTGCATTTTTCCAAAGTTTATTTGCATTTGTGGCACTTTATTTTGACTTAAATTATGAAAATAAACAAATCTAAGTTCGTATTGTAAATGGTACACCTGTCTTGTTTCATTTAAGCCATTTACCAAGTTTATGTGATGCTCACACCTGGAGTTATAAAGTCTCAAACAGAGCACCCCCTAAATAGATGGGAATTGACCAAATTTGCCATCTGCGCCAAGGGGTTAACAGACCTCAGTGAGACAGCCACAATGTGGTTAACAGAGTCATCTCAGTGTCGGCTATAGTTTCATTAAGAGTCACCTCAGTGTCAGCTCTAGTGTGGTTAACAGAGTCATCCCATGACAGCTGTAGTGTGGTTAACAGACTCATCTCAGTGACAGACAGCGTGGTTAACAGAATCAACTCAGTTAAGAACTTAACATGAATAATGGAGTAACATTAGCAATGCGATATGTGTTATTAACGCACACACCTCAGTAGCTCAGTTCAGTGATTAATCAGCACAGGTTTGCCCTCTGACCTGTGCAGTAGCATGTCCCGGAGAGCGGCCCGGTTCTGTTTCCACAGCTCCAGCTCGGGGCAGGTGACGGCAGTGGGCTTGCGGTGGTCCAGCAGCATTACGTCTTTGCCCTGCTTCCACAGCTCGTAGCGCTGCGGCTGCAGGTAGCGCACAAACACATCCATGGAGATCTTCACCATGTCGCTGCGACATGTGCACTGCAAGGAGAGCAGGGATGTTCAGGGAGGCATTCACCGGGTCAGCACTTCTACAGTGGCCAGTTATACAGCTTTCTACACAGTGACCAGTTATCCAGCTGGATATATACTGAAGCAATTCAAGTTGCGTACCTTGCTCAAGAGTACAAAAGCAGGGTCCTACCTGGGAATCGAACAAGCCCAGTTCCCTTGAGCACATATAAAACACATTCTATATACAGTAAATGTAAAATATAGCAGAAAAAAGTGAACAGCAGGTCTCGAACCGCCATAAAAACCGGCCGCTACTGCACATTCAGCACAGCCACACCTGTGTTATGACCACTAAGGCCAGGGGGGCAAGAGGGCAAGTAATAACAATAATCTATGATTAGAGCAATAAAGATGGTCAACAGTCCAATCTCAGCACTTTTCCCTCATAGATTTGTCTAAATTACACCTCAGCCGTTACACGCGCCATAAACCGTCGTCCCCAGAGCTGAGCCAGACACGGCTCTCATCAGAAAACGTATCCTGACAATACACCTTCAAAAATAAAGTGGTGTAATGCAACAGACTGGGAGGATGTATCAGACCTCAACTGTAATATATAAACTAACCCAGATTAGATCTTCACCCCATAAAAGCAAGGGTCAGACCTAATTCACTCTCACTAAAATGACTGGAGTGAGTGAAAGCAAGGTGGCAGGTGAGGTGTCGCTCAGACAGGAGTCTTTGTCAGCACACAGATTGGAGGAGAATGAAGAATGGGAGAGAGATACTGCACTCCTGGCACTTCGGAGTGACTCATGTCTCACAGTTATTGACCTGAACACATTCATCACATTAAGAGACAGAAAGAGAGGCAGTACAAGAAACAGAGAAAGAAGAGGTCAGCGTAACCTGTGCTGAACCGAAATGTAAAATATTACACGTTGCAATATACAAGATATTACACTGGGCCGTGTGCAATCATTTGTCCTTTGTATACAGCAGTGGTGGACACAGGCGAATTGAACGGTTTACATGCTAAACCTACGTCGATACAGTTCGTTGTTTATTTTAACTGAAGCTTATTATGGATGTGTGGGGTAAGGATGCGTCTTGCGATAGAAATGCAATCTGAACTGTATATGAGAGCTCAGAATTAGCAAAAGAAAAAAAAGAAGAAAGTTACAACAGAACAGTGACCAAGGAGAGGCCAGAGAAGAAAGGTACAGAGAGATGTAGCAGTGAAATTACAAGAGCGGGAGCGCTGTGATCCCAAGTTCTTCCTTTTCATCATTTTGCTTCAATTTTCACCGGTCCGTGAACTTCAAAACCCATTTGAAAGTATCGTTCCCCAGCAATCCGGCACTTATAAACCACTGAGAAGGCCAGGCTGGGAGTGAGGTGGGCAATGGAAGGGTGGAGGGTGAATAGGAATTCATCAGTTTAAATGAATCCAGTACACCTGCTCTCACAGAAAATGAAAACCATATACTGAGATCATTTCTGGGCAGTGATGATTTCAGGACTATTGAATAGATTGTAAAAAAATGTCATTGCAATAATAATAATAATGAAGCTCATAATAATTCAAGACAATTCAATTAAATTTTATTTGTATCGCGCTTTTTACAGAGAACTGTCACAAAGACGCTGCACAGATTAACAGAAGAAAAATTGAGCAAAAAACCAGGCCTTAACACCCAACCAGCAAAACAAGGTTAAAAAACCCCCCGGTGGGAAGAAAAAGCACTCAACAGTGGCGAGAAAAAACACCCCAATGGGAAGAAATCTCAGATGAAACCTGGGTAGAGAGGGGGTGCCCATTCTTTGCTGGCCAGCCCGGTTTAAACTAAGGGTGGAATGGATGGTAATAGACTGTAATGATCGAATGACACTAGCTGGTAAGTAGAAAGTCCAAAGTCCATAATAATGTCCACATTAAAAATTTAAGAGAACAAAAAAGGAAAAGGAACCTTCAAATATATTCTGACAGGCAGAGCAGCTGCAATCCTCCAAATGTAATGACTGTTTTTGTATTATATTCAAATGAATATCATAATGTCCTCCAAATGTAATATAAGAAAATGTAACAGATTCATCAAAACCTGCTGGTTGATCATCTGTTACAGCAGATTCATCCGCTGTAAATAACACACTGACAAGACTGCTCACAAAACAATCATGAGGTTAAATTGTGCATCATTATTAGGAACTCAAAAATGATACATTCAGTAAGGTTTTGTTTTATTAGTTAATGCTGCTAACCTGAGAGGCCATCTTGCCGTAGTCGATCCAGCGCAGGGTGGCAAAGTTGGTGGACTCGGCGCAATTAAAGCCGTGGTTGAAGCCGGCATGGTAGCCATAGGGAAATGTGATTATGAATTCCCCTGCTTCTTGCGTGACCTAGTCACACAACATCATCAAAAACAGTTAATCTGTAATTCCCTCGTTTATTCATTTATGGTTTTTTTTTGCTTCCTCAGCAAAGCCATTCTTCTCTCACAATCAGATTAATCAAAACACTGACTTGCTATCAACATGTAAAAATCTTTTTTTTTAAATTTTACAGAAAATACTATCACACGATCATTGCTATGTTAAAGAGACCACTCATAAGTGAAGAGAGCACTCATAAGTTTCTTCTGTGTATGTATGTTGTACGATTACATATTTCCAATAGTGTATTAAATAAAAGGGCATTAAAGTGGCCCTTGAGTAAATATTATTCAAAACTTGAAAAAATGGTGTTGAAATGCTGATTGTATTTAGAAATCACGGCAATTTTTTGGATCTAAATGCATATATTATTCAGCGTAGGTTGTGCTAGTGCTAGTATGTTTTCTGCTGTATTCACTTTTTGTGAAACTGAAGTCATAAAAGATTGAAGAGAGTTATAAAACAAAAAACTGATTTTATTATGGTGTAACATTTAGAATATGTGCAATTAATAAAAATGTCATGAACAAGTAAACATAGTAATACTTTTTAAAATATTGTCCATTTTCTATCCTGTAATACACAGGAAATAATTCTCACTTCATAGATCTCAACGCTGTTGCAGTCAATGCAATTTCATTCAAGCACTCATGCTACGGAGTTTAGAAAATCTTTAAAACGTTCGGTCCATACTGCCAATAACTAAAAAAATTTGTTTGGTTTAGTCAAATTAATAATACTTATTATCATCAAGTTATCAATGTTGTTGTATGTAAAATCACATATATTTACAGTACATCCCTCTAACCTCTATTTTGGTGTGAACACTGAAATTATCATGTATTTCCTTAACAATTTACTTTTATTTATTTTGGTTCCTAAGCATGTGGAACTAAAACTATGAGAATTCTGCCCTCTCTGAGCCTAGCTTCACCTTTCAGCTTCAGCTCTAGACACTCACCCTGTGGAACGGGATGCCGTACTTCTTCAGGACTGTGGGGGAGATGAGGGTCATCTTGTGTCTGAGAAAAGCATCACAGCCCTGGGAACTTCCGGGGAAAAAACCTGCAAGCAATACATCATAGGTTAGTACAGCCGAGTAGCAGGGACAGGCAGAGTGTCAAGTCAGTCTATCATGCTCAAGGATAAGTTGTTAAAAGCACTAAATGAGGTGAAATAAGGTCATAGGATTACGAGGATCAGAGATGCTATGGCAAAGGCGGGTACAATGCTAGACTGGTAAAGAGTACACCTGACGGGTCAGGCACCACAGAGCGGTGTGATGCCTGGTCACAGCTGCACCAGGCCCCGATCCTGACACCAAAACCTGCTGGTTGATCATCAGTTTTGAGGTCTCCAAGATGAAGGGGTTTAGGATCACTGGGGAATCCAAGATCCTGGTCCATTCCCATTGTGTTGATGTCAAAATCAGATGGGGAACTTTGCAGTTTAAATAAGTAAGCAAATAAATATAAATCTTGCAATTCGATGCTTACCCCATGCCCTGGGCAGAGAAGAACTGAGAACCCTGGGGAGGCAATGTACATCATCCCTAAACTAACAAATGGCTACTGGTTGGTTTTTTTGGGGGGATTTTTTCAGATTTCTTCTCCCAATTTAGTAGCCAATTGAACCCCTATTCTAATTCAATTCCCCCCATGTAGCAACCGCTAGAGAAGCACCGATATACAACCCTGTCAGCCGGTAGTAGGAAGGAGGGCGCCACGCCCTCTACAGGGCGCGACTCCTCGAGCTCCTGACCGTGATTCCAACTCGCCCAGGGCCTTTTCGTGTGCAGCGATTCTCTCTGAGCCCCTCTCCCCACCACTCGGAAGCAACCGCCAATTACTGCTCCCACAGTGCACCGGCCATGCTCGGATCTGGCAGGACCGGGGCGCGAACCCCGATCCTCTGAGTACAACTGCCCTCTTACCGTTGCACCACCGCGGCGGCCACCAGAGAAGACCGTTTTCATCATCCCCGTAGGGCTGTAACACTACTGGGTTTTTGCATTTGGCCTTCAAGGCGGTCCTGTACGTCAAACCTGTCCCGAGGGTGAGCGACCTATCCTTCTTCCTCCCGACAGATGCAGCTGAGTTTTGGGAGTTGCTGCCCCCCAGTAGCATGAGGATCTCTTGAACTCTCTCTCCGCCCCCAGATGCGGGGTGTACTCATCATCAGCACCGGTGCCGGTGACCGGATTTTAGAAATTAGAAGCGTCAGCAGGATCAGCACAATAGACAGCAGGTACAGAAAGGAAGTTCCCCCTCATTGCTGCACTGCCTCCAATGCATAATCAGCACAAAGGGCAACATTCCCTTCTGAAGGTCAGCCAGGGAGCCGACCTGCCTATTCCCGCCCTGCCATTACGAAACCTAGTCTGCCATACAGAAACCAGCCATGATATTTCTGTGGCCTTGTTTGCACCCGATGAGGAGCGAGTGCAGACAAGGCCACAGTAACGTGGCCTGTGGTGGCAAACTTCTCCAACCCACCAATCAGAAATGCAATTGGGGACATTGAGGGCCGCCTCTACATAAGTTGGCCAGCCGAGGACGCCAAAACGCAGTACTAGTTTGTCTTCAATATTTGTTTCGTCTTTGCCTTAGAATTATCCTCCTGTTTTATTCTTGAATTGCAATTGTTTGAGCTCAAGCTATTTGTTATTATTTTGTTTGGCTATTAATAATAGACCCCAGCATTGGGTATTTATGTATAAAGATTTCCACGACTACATTTTCAGGTATGCAAACCATGTCTCCACCCCATACGAAGCATCACAGCAGATAGTAGGTGGTTGAAAAAATAAATGTGATGCAACAGCCATGTAAAAGGCTAGCTTCTTCTCAGTAAGAAAGGCATTATTCATTGCAAGAGTTGGGTGCTCAGTTGAAACCTTAAAGAGATGCTGTCAAACTGACAAAAGCATACAAACTTAATCTAAAATCTCATTCCGTACGATTGTGCAGTGTGGACCATTATTCCAACGATACAGAAGTTACCCAAAATTCCAAGACATCTACCTTTTAGCAAGGGCTCTCATATCTCTTTACTCGCGTACTGCACAGAAACATACAGTTAATATGATACATGACCCTCTTGCCATGCAAAAAGATATCACATAGCTATATTGAAGCATATTACAGAACTGCATACTGTTTTCACTTATAATAAAGGCTACATAATTCTTAGAAAGGATGAAAAGTCAAGTCACATAAATGTAATCTGTTTGGCAAACAATGTTAGCAGGTACAACAACCCACTTTATCTCCTGAATTAGATTATCTGGCTGTCATCCTGTTTCACATGGAGAATACAACATTAAAAGCCTTGTTTTCATACAGCAGCAGTTGATAATGCTGGACTGAACTAAAGAAGACTTAATTTCCTTGTACTTCTCATAAAAAATACCGGGATGGTAACCAGAAAACTAGTTAACAGATTTGAGGTTTAATACGATTATAATGTCCTTCACTGTAGTCCTCTTGTTTGTGAGTGCACATATGATGCTTTTCGTTGACTAATGTGCCATAGAAAGAGACAGAGGTTAAGAATGTGCTGTGTCGTTCTGCAGTAGAGGGCTTGTTCAATATATTCAATCTCACTAACATGTACCTATCGCCAGGAGCCTCATCCTAAGACCAGATGAAGCTTTAAATTCACTGGGACATCAGGCAGTTATAATAACGATGGAAATGAGAGCGAAGAAGCATCCGGCGACACCTCATCATAGGTTATCATACTTTTCCACTGAAACATAGACCAAACAACTGTTTATCATCTTACAATGATGTTGCTTGGAGCAGACAGACCTGAAAGAGTACGAAGGAACAGTGGAAAAAGCAGATCTTTCGCCTTGCTCAGAAGGTCTGCTACAAAGATGTACAAAATATATATATTTTTTAGATGAAACAAAGCATAGCAAATCAATCAGACAGCATTTTAATAAAGGAGACCTCATGTTTTGTACATTTTTGTAACGGACAGCTTCAGAAATGGTTGGCATAAGATCTGTTTAACTGCCTAAAATACTTGTTTTTTTCCCCTTTTTTTTTTTTTCAAAGCTACCGCACTCATTAGTATTCTGAGAAGGGATGCATCTACATCAGCATCCTGCTAGCGTTTGGCGGCTCAGACAGAGAAGAAAACGGCTAGAAATTAAAAAAGCTTACAAATAAAAAATAGCCAGGAGGTCGACAGACACACATTTGACATTTACTTCCTGTAACGCTAACTAATGAATACCTGTCTATAATAACAAAAAAGGTTAAGCAGGTTTTATGTTCTTTCTGTTTTATGTTGCCGCTTTTGGCCAGTCAGATAACTCTATTTTCCCTTCAGAAGTCTCCTCTCCAGGGGTTGTTTGAGAGTGGCCTACTGAGAGTAACCAGCACTGATGCTCCTATTATTCCTTACACCTTCTAGTCTTCAGTCTCAACCTATGAGATCTTCATCTATGCATTCCCACTGTCATGCACCTATGGATTGTTCTGTCACTTCCTCGTTTATTACCTAATTACTTGGAAATTTCACTTTTTTTCCATGCAAAATATTCCTTATAATTAGAGCATCATTAAAGTGGGATAACGCTGCTCAACATTCACTGTTCAGTCAGCGGTGATTCAAACGCTGCGCTTTTGTCCAGCCCTTTAACAGGAACGTTTTAACCACAATCAATAAAATTATGCAAGTGCACAGTGGTAATGCTTGAAATAGTTTTTATAATAGATAGCTGTACAACTAAGATGAGTACACAAAAGCTTTTTGTGCGTGTGTGTGACATGCGTGCGGTGTGCGTGTGTGCATGCATGTCTGTGTGTAATTGTTTAGTGCTTGCATTCTTGAGTGTTTACTGCATATTTTGATACTCTGGATCTCGGGCATTTGGTAAGCGAACCTGCTGATCGAGACTGAGAAGACATAAAGAGGTAACAATGTCCCTCTCGACTCGAGTATAATTGCACATTCCAAAGAAGACTTTGTGGTGCAAACACTGTGACTACATCATGATGCAGCCATTTATCAGAGATAAACGCTTTCAGGTGGCAGGAGCCAGATATCTGTAGAGCAGAAGGGAATGCATCACAGAGACAGATTAGCCTCTGCGCTACCCTGGAGAAATACAGAAATAAACACAGTCCACACCACTACTGAAAGGGAGAGACAAGATGAGACCTATCGACAGAGAGCAGATTTACCTTTGGCCAGCCTTTCCAGCCTTTTCCCGTGCTCTGGAGGAATGGTGTACCTGCAGGAAGATGAGAGATTAGTACCACAAAAAACAAGGAAAAAAAGAAAGAGCAAAGTCATATAATATAAAGAGAAGGAGGGGTCAAATAAGATGCGTGTGCACCCCTCAGTTCTGTCGTGACCTGTGTACTTAATGAAGCTAGCATACCCGACAGTTCTCCTCACCTTCACTGAATTTTACCACTGGTTCCATGAAAATACAGCCCCATACGTTTATTTTAGTTATTTACAGAATCTTCCGTTGACCTGCCAACTACAATAGCGTTTGCGGAATTCGGGGTTCCTTGTCTAAACTAAATCATAAAAATATGTACCTCCAAAAACCAGTTTGTACAGTGAAGTTATGTTTCCAAAAGTTGATATTATGCGAGTTCTTTCCTTTTCAGGTTACATGCGCCAAAAAAAAAAGTTTGAATTGAAAATAAGATTAAAACTTATTTTTCAAGAATAATCAAGTAACATATGGGCCTAGATCCTCTAGAGGTAAAACATAGCTGTACAAGCAGCTTTGAAGTCACCTGAAGTGTATTTTCTTTCTTTAGACTACAAACACCAAAAGCGAATGTAAGGCCATCGAACTAGCCACTGTAAAGCCATCAAAAACTTCTGTAAATATCTGAAATACCCTTCATTGCACACCAAAAACGGTCTGGGCCAATCGAAAACACACTAAAACTGAAATAATATTTTAAAAAACCTCCAAAGCCTTGCATTGCCATCTGGTGGTGGATACAGGTACTACCAACAGGGAAAATATCAAGTACTTTACTTTGGAGGCTGTCAGGGAGGCTCATGAAATAGGTGAAATTTTAAATCATATGGCTCCATAATGGCACATCACGTTAAGGCACTTGGTGTAGTAATTCTCCTCATCATTCATGAGCAACTCCATCTGCCCTCTTGCACAATAACTGTAGCTGATGGGTCAGTTGACTTTGCACAGCATGGTGGACATGTCTGCCTGTGCGTGCCATCCTGAACTGATGAAGCGACAGCAATGGTACAGTTTGTGCCTTCAAAATTTAGAAAAAAATGAATTAAAATAAATAAACACAACAATAAATGTCATGTTTCCATTAGTATTGTATAGTTCCAGTTGTATGTGTTTTTTTCTTATTTCTCAGCCTCATAATGGCTTTCTTGACTTTCATTGACACAAATCTGGTCCTCATATTGACAAACATCAATAACAATAAAAAAAACTAGACTCAAGACTAGATACTGAAAGCTCTCTGATACCTGCACTAAGGAAGCAATTCAACACACTGGACACCTGTGAAGCCATTTGTCAACATTTTGTGAAAATCTGCACTTTAACAACGTGTGTGTGTATTTATATATACATTCATACATTCAATCAGGTTTGGCAAGGGAAAGACGTCTCTGCTCTGAAGAGAGTGTGTGGTGCCTTAGAAAAAGGAAAGGACATAAGACTGTAATTGTGGTTTGTGTTAAAGAGAGTATGTGGGGCTATAAAAGAAAGCAAACACATAGACAGTAATAGTGGTTTCTGTCTCCAAGGAATCTCACACAGCTCCCTACGTGTCTCTTGAACAAAGAAAGAAGGTGAGCACATACATAAATACCAGCTCCGCATATCTCTCAGGAAGGTTTTTTGCCGTGTTGTCATGACCATGGAAGCACGTTCAGGGCCTCAGAAGAGCTGTACTGAGCATACAGGTGCAGCTCAAAAAATTAGAATATCGTGAAAAAGTTCAATATTTTTTGTCACTCATTTCAGAAAGTGAAACTCATATATTATAGAGATTCATTACACATAGAGTGAAATATTTCAAGCCTTTATTTCTTGTAATTTTGATGATTATGGCTTACAGCTAATGAAACCCAAAATTCAGTGTCTCAGAAAATTAGAATATTTTGCTTTAGCATATTTTTAAAGTATCATATTTAATATTTGGTCGCATATCCTTTGCATGCTGTTACTTCCTGAAGTCTGTGACCAATCAACATCAAAAGACTCTCGATATCTTATTTTCAGGTACTGTTACAAGCGATACTATAACCTCTCTGCATTTGAACTGATCTCTATGGGAATTGGGGGGTGAGACTAGATTCAGCTGTAAATTACACTGGTACAGTATGGAACACATGGCTGGCTAAATGGCTGTAAGTCATCAAGGGTCTGAGCTATCGAACGAGCCCCAAACCATCACTCTGTTGCCAGATATGGAGTAGATGTGGATGGATCACTGCAAGGGTTATTTCTCCTGACTCATTTTCCTATAGAACTCTATGGGGGAAAAAGTCAGGAGAAACAACCCTTACAGGGATCCATCCACATCTACTCCATATCTGGCCGCAGAGTGGTGGTTTGGGGCTCGTTTGATACCTTAGACCCTTGATGACGTACAGCCATTTCGCCAGTCATGTGTTCCATACTGTACCAGCGTAATTTACAGCTGAATCTAGTCTTACCCGCCAATTCTCATAGAGATCAGTTCAAATGCAGAGAGGTTATAGTATCACTTGTAACAGTACCTGAAAATAAGATATTGAGAGTCTTTTGATGTTGATTGGTCACAGACTTCAGGAAGTAACAGCATGCAAAAGATATGCGACCACATATTAAATATGATACTTTAAAAATATGTTAAAGCAAAAATATTCTAATTTTCTGAGACACTGAATTTTGGGTTTCATTAGCTGTAAGCCATAATCATCAAAATTACAAGAAATAAAGGCTTGAAATATTTCACTCTATGTGTAATGAATCTATATAATATATGAGTTTCACTTTCTGAAATGAGTGACAAACAATATTTAACTTTTTCACGATATTCTAATTTTTTGAGCTGCACCTGTATATACATGAAGAACAGAAGTTCCCTAACTTTTCCCCAAATGTATCATACTTGTGCACAGAGCAAAAGTGATTACTAACACATTTCACGTTTAACTAGGTAACTCAAGGGGACAACAGCACTGCCCCTCCCAGGAAACTGAATATGGAGCCTGTGCATATGAAGTCAAAAAACATTGCTGCCTAGAGATTCTTAATGGCCTATTCTGCAAGTTCTTTGAAATGAGACTCCAGGTTATTCCATGTCCATATATTCAATTAATGACCATCTGCCAGGTGACTGATACGCAACCTCATCAAACATGAGCATCCACCATTATCACGGATAAACAAAACCATTGCAGCCCACTGTGCCACTTATGCTTTTTACATGAGGTATTCAATATAATTTTGCCAAGTTAAAATGAGATATTCACCGATATATAGTGCACTCCAAAAGTGTTAGGACAGTGACACATTTTTTGTTGTTTTGGCTCTGTACTTTGGATTTGAAATGGAACAGTCACTATGAGGTTAAAGTGCAGATGTTCCGCTTTGAGGGTTTTTACATCCATAATGAGTGAACCGTGTAGCAATTGTAGCCATTTTTACACATAGTCCCCCCATTTTAGGGCACCAAAAGTAATTGGACAAATTAACATAGACTTAAATAAAGTAATCGTATTTAATATTTTGTTGAATATCCACTGCATACCATGACTTCATGATGTCTGTGACCCAACATAAAAAAACTCTTGATATTTTATTTTCAGGTACTCTTACCTCAAATGCAGAGGTTATAGTATCGCTTGTAAAAGTAACTGAAAATATGATATTAAGAGTCTTTTGATGTTGTTGGGTGCTGGAGTACAGAGCCAAAACAACAAAAAATGTGTCACTGTCCTAACACGTTTGGAGAGCACTGTATTTCATATAACCTCAGCAAGCATTGTTCCAAAGCAATTCTACACATTCATTCATGTAACTTCTCCCTATTTTTCTTAATTTTATTTGTGTTAAAGCCAGTTGTACAAGCATTTTCCCTCTTGAAAGGTATGCCATGTTGATATTTCTACAACTTATCGTTAGTGCTAAGCCAAAGTAGTATAGCCAGATAGCGAACTACATGGATTCGAGAGTGTTGAAACACAATAGATTACCAAGGTAAATGGCAGTAAACAATGCAACACAGTGACTGAAAATACTGCTGTTTGCCTTGGTTTTAACTTTTTTTTTTTGCAGATACTGCCCTTTGCCTTTGCCTTTACCTAGCTAGCAAGGTTAATTTTTAGTGGGCCTCCCAAATTGCAGTTCGATTACAAATAGATTTTTTAAAATGACCTTAATTTTGTGACAGGGCTCCATGTAGAATTGTCTTTTTTTCCTCTTGTTGTCACCCAATGGGTATATCCGTTTAGACATTGTTGATGAGTCATCCACCTGCACGCAACTTGTTCCTTGCTTTCTGTGATGCTGATAACATTCCGTGCGGCTTGACGCAATAGCTCTTGGTTAGAAACTATTAAATCAGACCTTTCTGTTTTTACTGCCTATAATTTATTCACGTTTATTCTTGTCTGTGACAAAACATTGTACACTACACAACCAAATTAAAAAAATCATACAACAGCCATACCACCATGCGCTCTGTTTCTGTCAAACGTCTGAAGCTAAGCAGGTATGGGCTTGGTTAGTGCTTGGATGGGAGACCTCCAAGGAAAATTAAGTTGCTGCTGTAAGTGGAGTTGGTAGGCCAGTAGGGGGCGATCTTCCCTCTGGTCAAATAAATCCCTATGCCCAATGCACTGATGGGGACACTGTGCTGTAGGAGACGCCGTCTTTTGTATGATACGTTAAACCGAGGTCCTGACTCAAAGTGGTGATTAAAATCCCATGACACTCTTCACAAAGAGTAGGGGGTCCCCGGTGTCCAGGCTAAATTCCCAACTTGGCTCTATCCTCCTGCCACCTAACCATCCCGATTTAATCGGCTAAAAAATTGTTCTCTCCCTCTCCACCTCAATTGACCCTTTGTAGCCGAATGTTGGGTAAATAATTGACAGGAAAAAACAACCAATTACAGTGCTCTAATGCGTAGCAACTGTTGCTAGCCTCTACTTCCTGAGACAACTAACTCTTTGCATGGTTTATTGGCATAAATGCAGCATATACTATTACTGTCAGCTAACTTTCTTGGTGGTTAAAAGGTGATTGTACAGCAGAAAAATTACTGTTGAAAAATCAACAGTGATTCTCGCTACAGCTCGATTGCATTTTTTACGTTCCATAAACTTAAAAGTTATCAGTTGGATTAGAAAATAGAAACGACTGGAGAATCAGTTTAATAGTGTTATGAACGTTAGGGCTCGCTCTCGCTCGAGCTGGTGAGAATGCAGCAAGGAAGGCCACTTTTCATTGTCAGATGCTTGTTACACAAGGTCGTTTCTACGTAGTTCTCATGTAGTGATCAAATAAAGCACACAGGGTGGCATAACAGAGTCTCCAGATTCGTCTTGTTATGGCTTTAATGCCAGAGGTGTTATGGCTTTAATGCCAGAGGTGTTATGGCTTTAATGCCAGCCAGACTTGAAGAGGATGGAGTCAATTTCATGGTGGCTGCGCAAGACAGAAAGGCAGTGTGAGGTTTAACATACAGAAATTACCTGGGAAGGTAAATTAAATTATTTTCTGAAAAAGGCCTGGCAAAAATCCTCAAAAGCTGAAAAGACAGTAGGGGTACAACCATGTATGAAAATTCAATTTGTCAACAGGTGACAGCAAGTCACGCTGCTTTCCAAGAAATGGAAGTAAAATAATCGAGTGAAAGAAAGAAAAAGTTGCAGTCTTCTAGCAGTAAAAATGATTTTAGCAGTGGAGAATATCACGGCTGACTGTTTAGTACCAAGTACATAGATTTCATTTCAGATTTTTGGCAGGCACAGATTAAGCATTTATGTACATTTAGTAGATGCTCTTTTCAAGAATGACTTACACGACTACATTTATACATACAATCCATTTATACAGCTGGGTATTTTAATGAAGCTATGCAGGTTAAGTACCTTGCTTGACAACATAGTATTATATATGATAGACCTTGAAAAGTCACTGCCTGCACTCATATCATAAATAAATATAGTGAAGCATCAGGCTACAAATTTAATAAGCAAAAGTGCAAGGCAATGGTCCTAGGCACCCCTATTTCAAAATAAGTGAAAGAGCAATATGCATGGAAATAGAACCAGATAAAATTAAGTACTTGGGGACAGGAATACCTACTGTAAGAACATGAAGCTATTATACAAATTCAACTATGAGTCAGTCCTTAGAGAAATGAATAAAGCAAGACCGGTGGAGCAGTGATCTTATCATTGAGTGACAGGATAAATGCCATAAGAATGAATGTGCTTCCCCGCTTCTATATTTCAAACAATCCCCCCCCCGTACTTAAATACAAAAGATGGGACAGAATATTGTGCAAATATGTATGGGATGGTAAAGTGGTGTCAAAATTACACTTAAACTGAGCAAAGAGAGGAGGGGAATCTTTCCCAAATCTAATAATTTACTACTATGCAGCCTAACTACAAGCAATACATACTTGGCTAAACGATCATTCTAAAGCCAGCGGAGGTCAACTGAAATATCTGTGTGTAAATATTCAATAAAAACAAAACCCTTTTCCATAACTAAGAAAACAAGGCTACAGGATGTCAGTAATACATGGACTAGAAACACTTTAAAGATATGGGCCAGAATCTGTATGTTACGTTTCTGTCATGTTTATGCCACGTTTCATGTTTAGTGTTTGTCAGTTTATTTTCTGTTCATGTCATGCTTGTGTTCTGTTTATGTTACGATGCAGTTCATTGTTAGCATACACATTTCCATGTTTTTCCGCAGCCTTGCGTTCATGCTGTTTCTTTCTCTTGCTGTCGCTGATCTAGCCTGTTTACTGACCATCGTTACTGCCTGCCTATCGTTTCTACTGCCTGTTTTTGACCACGAGTTTTGCCTGCTGTCTGTTTTGTACCTCTGCCCCGCGGATAGGACTTCGGTAGGATAGGACAAACTTTGCTTTACCCCTGTATTGTACTTCTGCTCCGCTGACAGCTACTCTGGTTACTGAACTTGTGCATGGATACCGATTTCGAGACTGCCTTCTCCCTCGGTACTGTATTTTTGGTTTGGTTGGATTTATTGGTTTTTGGACTTTGCTTGTGTGACTACGATTTTTGGATTTCCCCATAATAAAGCCCTTGCGGGCATTTATTATTACGTCAGTGTTCTGAGTCGTGCATTACGGGTCCAACCCGCACACATCCGTCTCACTGTAGACATATTGCTGTAGCTAAAGACTCATGGGTATTACGAAAGATTAAAGAGGATCTTGATTTCACCCAAAACAAACATGACAGTGTTTTTAAAATGTGGGCACAGAAGGGGCTGACAATATTTTGACAATGTGTAGATGAAAATGGAATTGTATCTTTTGAATCACTTCGACAGCAATAACGTTTACCACAGTCCCACTTTTATAGATGCCGACAAGTGAGGAATTATATTCAAAATAGTACAACAGAGAGAAAAACAAGTAGTAAGTTTGATCCATTGGTCCAGTTCTTGGTAAAAAATATAATTGTGGAAGAGTTCCCCATCAGATCTCAGCAGTCAATTTTCAAAAACAAAAGTGAAACATGACAAGATACTAGGGCTAATGTTAAATGGGAAGAAAAATTTGATATAAATATATAAGAGCAGCTTTGGAAAGAAATAAGTATTAGTATTCATAGAACTACTGCATCTCCATATTGGAGAGAATATGTGTGCAAGTTCAATGCTAAGCTATGCTAATTTCAAACAGATGCTCCCTATTATTAAATGTCTATTGGGAAGATATATGTAAAGAGGCAGAAATTATTCTAAGGTTTTCTCTATGTATGAACTTTGAAATGATGCTGTTGGGTAAAATGCCCCTGGAAATACAGAATGGCAATGACAGATACCTATAACAATGTAACAGCACTAAAGCAGATAGAAAGGACCTGGCTTCAAAAATACTGTCCTCTGGTTGGCAGGTGGAGAGATACGATTGAGCAAATTTATCGGATGGAGTATTTAACCAATAAAATGGGAGGGAACCTGAGTGTATTTCTTAATAAATGGTCTAAATGGGTTGGTTACTTTAAAAAAAAAAAAAAGTCTTTATAGCTTAGGGCGCTGTAGCACTTGGTGTCTCACACTCGTACTTTTACAAAATTAAAAATAATATTGGCTGCTGGGTGGCTCATTCGTTAAGGCACCACGCTGTGGTGCATGGATGAGCCCCACGGTCTCTGCTCAAATCTGGGTCGCAGCAGTACCGACTGTGGCTGGTAGCTCCATAAGGCAATGCGCAATTCGTAATCGTTTCGACCATGGCAAGAGAGGGTTCAGTCAGTTAGGGGTTGATGTTTCATTGCTCTCTAGCAACTCCGCTGGTCGATCGGACGCCCAATTGCAGTGGGATTCAAACTGGCAGTGGGGTTTGTGCATGAACGTGGCTGCAGTTGCAAATAGTTGGACATGCCAAATTGGCGTGTGAATTGGACATGTCCACATTGGGCGCCAATAATTTTAAACAAACTGTCATCACTGTATGGGAAATGTGGATGGCGATAAAAATATTTTTTTTAAAGTACCTTGCTCAAGGGTACAACATCCCACCTGGGAACCTACAACCTTGGAGTTGCAAGCCCAATTACCTAACCATTATACTCCACCACCACCCTACTGTATATTGTATAATGAATGTGTCCAAAGATGCCCCTGCAAAAGTGCAGAAATAACAGCAGATATTTTAAATATGCAGATAAAAACACTTAAGTGAAAATATCATTTTTTAATCATTTTTGAACTGCCCTGGCAGAAAATAAACTGAAAAATCCTATTTCAAAAGAATTCCTAACATGACGTTTTCTTATCTGATTTTTAGAAAGGGGGTGAATTTTGAAAATACAGAACAGAAATCAAAGAAGGAAGATGGTGTTGGTGAGTGGCGTAAACCAAGTAAACTAGTTTAAATGTATAACCTGCGTGCTGTGCTGTCTATGTGCCCCTTTCATTTCATCACATCAGGACACATGCTGTGTTTCTCAAGGGTAAACTGTAGCTCATATCAGTAGTAATAAAATCATAATCCAAACTCTGATTTGTTGATTAAAGCTTTGCTTAAGTGAATACCTAAGTTTATTTATGCAAAACTTTTTTTTCAATGTAAAAAAGTCAAATTACTCAGATACACAAAGCTTTCAATCGCTATACACCTGTGCATAAAACACCTGTAAAAAAAAAAAAAGAGTAAAAATCTGCCTTTTCTTAAAGCTAGAGTATGTAACTTTTTCGACCAGCCGCGTTTGTTTTTAAAACAGTTTGAAATCATAACACCCCTTGGCCCTGCCCACTGAGAAAGAGACACGCTCCCCACCCCACTGCCCCCAGACCTCGTGAAAGCGCATCTCGGACAGTTTCTACTAGGGGTGGGACGATTCAATCCCATAACGATTCGATTACGATTCTTTAGGCAAAGGTTCGATGCGTCATAACATCTTACATTTGACCACAATTCGATTCGATAAGATTCGGTTCGATTAATTATGATACTTTAAAAAAATTTAATAGGTATGCTAATGTGATTTGATACCGATACATTCAGCAGTAATTAAATATTCAATTAGAACCTTACGCCAAGTTCACAGCATTATGTTTATTGTTAAGGGATGCCATACATTTTGCAGCTGTCTGCAGCAAATAATGCAGCAATAAACATGACTAACAGTGTATTTTCTAAAGTTGCCCTATTTAGGTTATTGTTTTTCAAACAGTGTCAGACATGGTACCCTAATACATTTCCTTTATTTACAAAATGAAAATGGCAAAATGTATAACAATTACAAAACTGGGCCAAGAAAAATGAAATAGCCTATAGGTTAGTGTCATGCATAGTACTTTCCTAAATCTTAGTACGATCTAGACCTTCGGTGGAGCAAGATGCCCATCCATCCGTAGTTAAAGCTACTCTCGTAGCGTTTTGCAAGGAGTCAAACAGTTTTCTTCACCTCTTCATACAGAGCAGGTATACATTTTTCACTAAAATGTTTTCTGCATGGTATGGTGTATCTAGGTTCCACGACATTCATTAAGTGAATCGGACAGTTAACGTAGTAATAATTAATTGAACGTAAGACATTGGAAATAGTCTTACTATTTTTGTTTTTTGTCTCTCACGTCACCTTGATTTTGAATAGAAAATGGTTTAAATTTAAATATCAGAAAGCACTTTACAATTAACTGTCTGGATACGGTATGTGTATAAAAACTAATAAAAACAATTTTACAAAAAAATAGCACCGTTTGGCCATTTCTCCAGAAAACTCAGGGGAAGTGTCAATTACTCCCGAGTTTAGCTTGCTAACCCGCTTGCTGTCCTTCACGTCAATGGTGTGTCGTCGGCTCAAATGGTTTATCATGTTTGTGGTGTTGCCTGTGTATCTGATTTCTACTTGGCAGATCTTGCATATTGCAGCGGTTTTGTCAAGTACACCCTCCTTCTTTCTAAACCCGAAATGCTTCCATACCACTGATTTTCTGTTCGGAACATTCGTAAGTTTCTGTCTCTTTTGTCGCACTCAGCGAGCACGCAGCTAGCCATTTTGCTCAGATCTGTCCATCTCATTGTCGCTTGATTCCCGCCTGTCCCTGCTTTCAACTCACGCTTACATGGGGGTTGGAGCAGAAACATGGATTGAAGCCGGTCAAAACAGTTTTAAAAGTAGTCGTGTCTCAGAAATATATATTTTAAATAATGAAATGAATATTTTTTTTGAATAAATGAATACATGTGCACATTCATTTAAAATGCGATATTATGCTATGCTTTATCGATGCTTATCAATTCTAATCTTACAGATTGATGCAGTTGTATTTACACATTCAGATCGATGCATCGCGATGCATCGGTGCATTGTACCACCCCTAGTTTTAGACTTTCTACATACTATTTGTCAGGATTACTGAGTCAGACTGGTATAGCTAACGTTACAGTAAAAATGTCAGCAACAAGCGTTCTGGACTCTTTTCTGTTGTTGCAAAGTTTAACAATAACGCAATGAAACATGTACAATTTATTCACCAAACTCTATATGAAGCGATGGTTTTGCAAAATTCTAAATCTAAAGTCAGCTACCCAGTGAACATTAGCTATTTCAAAACGTGAAAACGCCTCTCAATCTGAGATTATCACCACTCTAGACGTCCAGATTCTGGCTTTTGCTCACTGGGGCTGAGTTCAAATCCAAAATTAAATTATTTCTTCCTGTTGTTCCCTTCCCTGCTCAAGGGATTCCCCCATTGAAGCAAGGGAACGGAACGACAGCAAGAAAGGATAAATTTCAGACCCGAACGCAGGCAGCCTGGGTATCTGTCCGATGGTTCGCAGTAGCTAACGATTGTGAAATGTTTTATTTTTTACATTGTTGAATAAAGCGAACGTTACCCTCTATCCCAGACTTAGTTCCCTGGTATCTGGCTAAATGATACGTTTTCTAAAACGTCCAGCAGAGTAGCTACCGAATCGTGGGTACCATGCCTCGCTTTCTGTCTGTCTGAAAGACAATGCATTTTGTGGGCTAGGTTACTAGCTACATTCAAGCTACTTGTTGCATTTTACAAAGAAACTTAATGTCATGCTATTCCAAAAGGTTGCTAAGTAAATAAATTATTTGTCCAATATTCCAGTTCAAAAGTTTCAAAGTTCAATTAAATAACAGCGGATTTTCTTACATTCAGATATTTTCCTTTTGAAACAACTTGACACCGCAGTTCCCCTCTGGTAACAGCAAAATACGTACAAGATTTCTCCCACTGTCAGATTTAGCGATCAAATCATCATAAAACGTTATCAATAATAGCAACCTAGCTAAGTTTGCTAACGTTACTACTATTAGCCTACAATTGGCTGGCAAGCAGAAAATCCAGGTAGGCCTAATTAGTGTTGAAACCTTTAACCTACGTGCTGTGAACCAATCCAATAGCCTACCGAACATCTGGCCACCTACTAAAATGAGCACCGATGCTCATAGTTTTCGAGCGAGCTTTAAATTATCTCAGTTCGCAATGTGAAATGGCCTACCTCTTCGAATGGTTTACGTCATTAGCAACTTTGTTTTGAAAACAAAGATTTGGGCCGAATAGTGGTTTTAGAATGCAGGATTTGAGGGTATAAACACAATGTTTGGTGCTGGATTTCTCTCACAACAGTACTTTCTATGATTGCTACCAACTAAGCATGATCGTTCCCCAATATTTTTCAAGCTAAAAGTTGCATACTCTAGCTTTAATAGGCTGATTTAATGACGCGTGTAGCTTGGTAGCTAGCCAGTTCAGATTTGGCTCTACACCAACATCTTTTTAGGTTAAGCATTTTACAGCCTAATGTTTGCTCACGGTAGCTGTCCGAGCCACAAAACAATATTATGCAATTAGTTTACATGTGAAATATTTTTTAAATGTATTTTTGTTGGCCGCAGAAAGTAATAGCATTAATATATTGGTTATTATTAGTTAGTAAGAAAGCAATAATATCCAAAGCGATCGAGAGAAGAAAATAGCATCAGATATTTCGATATGTTCTATTGGCTGAAACAGCATAATATGTACACCTACTTAAGTAAAATGTTTTACCTGTGTACTGCATTTGGCTACAACAAACAGGTGTTATTATTGTACTAACTACAGGTGTTATTATTGTATTATAAGTACATTTAAATTGATGTTTTTGTTTTTTGGTTAAAATATATAGACAAATAGGGAGAATTAACTATTGTTGGACTGGAGCAATATTTAGGGAAAATGATTTATTTGTTCATTTAAATTAATTAAAATAAAGCTCCAATAAAAAAATGCTCCAAACCTGGGTTAGCCTGCAGTACTTCACTGGTCGCTGAATCCTAATAGTGAAAAAACTTTTTTAAAACCAACCAAGACTCACCCTGGGTCTTTACAGCTTTTAACACTTCAAATCACACTGAAGTGAAGGGCATAGAAGGTAATTCTAGAACTGAGAGCTGATGCATTAAAAATAATGAGCGCTGAACAAAAATTTAAATGAAATTATTCATAACAAAAAATGTATTCAGAGTGCGGTTTGAAAACAGAGAGAAGATGAGCCATTTACTCAGCCCTCAGTTATACAGCTACGCCTGCTCCTCTGGGCTCATGAGATTTTCTAACAAAAATCTCCACATGAAATCTGGGGGGTCGAAGGTAACGATAAATCAACCATGAATAATGCACGATAAATCCTCTATGAATAAAAGCATGATGGAGGTCGGGGGTCTAAGATAGGCAGAGTTAAATTCAGTCTGCAATGGTATCCATAGCAACTGAGAATCAGAGATTTAAGAAGAGAGAGATGGACTAGTCCTGTGCAGTGATTAATAATTAGCCACAACACTTGTCCTGTGCAGTGATGCATAATCAACACATCCAGCTAAAGCACTTGTGCTGGACAGTGATGCGTAGGATAGTTGTAGTGTTGCTGTATGCAATGCTGAAACATGCTGTCTGGCTATCCATGAACTCATAGCAGTGCCCTCCAAAGCAAGAGGCTTAACGAGTACTTTGCCATCAGGGCCCAATCTAGTGCTGTTTTCCAGTCGCATCCATTGTTTTGCTTCAATGGTATCTCTGTTAGGGTTTCCCGAACTATGTTCCTGCTCGACCACTTCGCTCATCTACTGCAGGGCGACTTGCACTTCCCCCCCTCCGTGTAAATGGCACTCGCTCGTCCCGACTGCGGAGCTTTTCCACCCTAGCTCCCCAGTGGTGGAACGAACTTCCCATTCCCCTACGTTCCATGCCAACCCTGCCTACTTTCCATCGTGGCCCGAAAACGCACCTTTTCAGACTCCACCTGGACTAATACTTATCTAGGACCTCATGGTATGTGTTCTTGTTGAACTGTGTATTCAAGGTATTCAAGTTTAGAATAGAATTGTATTAGAGCTGATTTACCCAGTTCACTGTGAACTGCATTGTGTTCATTACTAGGGATAGCTGCTACTGTATGGGAAGAATGTGCTTTCTTATCTGTTCTGTAGTTACTTCGATGACCTTTCTGTATGCACTTACTGTACGTCGCTTTGGATAAAAGCGTCTGCTAAATGAATGTAATGTAATGTAATGGTCTGGTTATTCCAACAGTCCACTGCTCCACAGACTGTAAGCAGCTACTGGCCCTGTCGGTCTACTGTCATGGGGCTGTTTTGCCTCTACTGGTCCTGTGGCTCTTGTAAAGGTCAATGGAATCATGAACTCCAGCATGTACCAAAAACCTGGTTCCCTCTGCCAGGAAGCTCAAGCTTAACCACAAATTGATCTTTCAGCAAAACAATGGTCCCAAACACACATCAAAATCAACCAAGAAATTGCATACCAAAGGATTTGAAGGATCTTGAAAGATTCTGTATGGAGGAATGATCAAAGATCCCCTGTTATGTTCACCAAATTCATAAAAACAGTTGAAGATAAGTGGATATGAGTTTTCCTTGCGAAAAAGGGTGCAGAATGCGCTGAAAACAGGGTTATGAATATTTGTGACAACTAAAAAAAGATAGATTTTGGTAGAATATTTTCCTCGTGTCTAAGAATTCAAATAATAATTAATAATTCAGCACTTTATAGTAATATTTATTTTTAGCCATATTTATCTTATACTTTTTGTTCATCTTTATCAATGGTGTGAATAATTTTGGAGGGAAGAGCATGCAAACTGCTTCACTCATATTTACAAATACACAAAATCTCTCTCGTATACACACAAGCATACACAATCAAACACTTTCTCAGTGGTGTTCACAGAACAAATACAATTCAGTTCCGTTTTTTTAAGGTGAAGTCGGAACAAGACAAATGCCTTTTAATTTACAATCATTTATCTTCCCCTTTTCCCAAAGTGCTTTGTGATTTTCACACCGAGTGCTTTGTGATTCTCACACTGAGTAATAGACGAGTTGTACTCAGTCTAATGAAATGTCCTGTTTCATAAAGGCTGACACTGGCTGAGTTGCTACTTCTAATGAGAATTCAAAGAACACACGCTGAGCTGGCACACGCGTACGTATGCGCGCACGTGGGGGTTTCTGCACTTTTCAAGCAATGACGCACATGCACAAACATGCACACACAGGCACATACATGCACACACAGGCACATACATGCACACGCACACATTGATGGGACACACCATGAATAGAAAGAGCCTGCAGATGCGGAGTGCAAAAATTATCAAGTACATCTGCATTCATATACCTATGCCCACAGAAACCAAAACAGACTTGGATCTTCCTGCATTGGGTGTTTTAGCAGGAAACCGTGTATGCTCTCAGCAGGAAGGAGGAATAAAAAAAGGTTAAAAAAAACAACAATGCACCAGAAATCAAGGGCAGTGACGTCAGATCACCCCGAGAGAGCGAGAGGAGCCACAAGCACCGTCTGAGCAATAATGAGCCACCGCATCAAGCGAGCCACAACCACACAGTAAATTGCGAATCTCAAATCCCAAATCTCAACAGCAAACACTGTTTGCTGAGCCAATAAATTGGACGTAAAAGAAGAAAATACAAAGGTAGTAGCAACTGTGAAAGTGCTGACAGTAGCTTGATCATTAGATTTCCCTGGTTAGGCTTGAAGCATGCAGTGCCCTGCCTTTGGGCTGACACATTCTGTTAGCCATCATCACTACTCTACTGTCGCCTCGATTCGTTACTAATCTATACTCAATGTGATTATAATCTATATGCCTTAATCTACTGTATCATGTACAGTTTTATTAAAATCACCTCACACAAATCTGAAGTTTGATATGGGAACAGCAGTGTGCTGTTGGAGGGGGGTTGCTGGATATTAACGCCCAAGAACAAGAAGAGCAGAATAAAATGTGTAAGACAGAAAACATTTTCACTGCTGCTCTTTTCACAAATCATAAGGCATGGAGAACACCAGCCTCTCACCATGTGCGACTGTGATATGTGGGTTTTACAAGCAACTCGTGTTCAAAGATCCACATTCTTCCAAATCCACAATCTCTCTCTCTCAAATCAAATTCAAAATGGTTTATTGGCAAGACAAGATACATCCTATGTTGCCAAAGCAAAGGAAAAAAACATGTACAATTGAACGTGGATCTAGACATACAGTGTACAGACAAATATATGCAAATATACTCACTGGTTGTCCCTCTGTTTATGGCAAGCTGTAACATAATTTGCCGCTAGTGTAATACATTTTCTGAGTTCCCTTATTAAATGGGCGAGCTTTTGGTGGTCATATAAGTTTTGAATTATGGGCATATTGTGATGAATTTTTGGTAGAAAGTATCTCTTATGTCCTGGTAATTTCCACATTAGGACATGCAGCTCTTGTCTCCACCACTCCCTGACTGCAGTGTCCTCCCTGGATGGCCATGTCTGCCTGTGTTGGCCCTTTTTGATGGCCAGGCTGTGCTCACCAAGTCTGTACATTGTCAACGGTTTTCTCTGTTTGCTATCTGTCACCATGGTCAGGTACTCATCCATGGTGCACAGTTTGTTTAGGGCCAAAGAGCAATTTGTTTGGGTTTTTGTCATTTCTGTCCAATAGGTCAAATATTTTTCTTTTGCTTTAATTATAATTGCGTTTGGTGGAATTATCTGAGCTAGGATGTCACTGTCCTGGGGCCAGTCATTAGGACGCTACCGTGTCAGAAACCCAGATTTCTGCCGTCAATATCTCCGTTGTTTCAGCACCAATTACCAAGACACTTGGCAGAACTAATCTCAGCAATATCTCGCCAGAAAACAAATATGGGAAAGATTTGTTCAGCCATTTTCACATAGTGAAGTACATTAAAAAATTTGCATTAAGACTTTTTTGAACAATCTAGCTCAAATTCTACAACTCTAATCGCTAAAGAAGACATAGCGATATATGTCGGGCATGACATGGACTAATTCTTTTGATGGTTCCATTTCTGCTTGTGGTGCAATTTTTAAATAAACCTTTATAATCATGTGATACTGGAAATTAATTGGCCAGACTTAACATGGGGACATAAATATGGTAGCCGCAAAATACTAATTGAACGTTCTAAACAACCGTTGAAGAACGATTTCGAGTTTCGAGTCCCACCGAATTTTACTCGCTCTGACACTCATTAAACTGCCACAGCACAGAAGCCACCCATAGCTACTACTACTACCTAATTTTAACCTAAAAGTCCAAATCGAGTTTTGAATTTTAGAGTATGGTTTAACATTTTTCTGAATCACAAGAAGTGTGGGCAAATAAACTCGAGAGAGCAAAATAGTTTGTCTCTAAAATAGCCAGACATTTTTATGAATAATAGTTTTGGCAGAGATGTAAATACTACCAATATAACAGAGTTGAAGAGTGATAGTTTTAAGCCAGCTTATGGTCATATTTTTAGCCAATAGGCTATAGCAGTGGTGCACAAACTTTTTCAGTGATGACCCAAGGATATGAATCCATACTTTCATACTGATGTAATTTTAATTAATAACAATTCATTAACAACTCATTGTTAAACTACTGACAATAGCCATGTTTTAATTCCTAAAAGCAAAATTAAGGGGCAAAGTTAATGAAATTAGCAGGCAATTTATCACAAAACGCATAGGGAAATGAACAGAATTTAAGGCTTTATCAATGAAGCATAATAGGGGGAAAGTGCTCAAAGCTGCAAGACAGAAAACCATAGGATAAAACAAAACATTTCTTCTCATGAATGTTACTCATTGTCAGTGCGTATCTTTTTGCTGGGATGTATTATCCATTTCCCAGTGGGAAACTTAAAACAAACTAGCCGTTAACCACCTTATGTTGAAGGGGAATAAACAAGTAATTACCTACCTAGCTTGTAACAAAGAGCATCAATAGCAAATGTTATCAGCATTTTGGTGAATCAGTGTCATCTCCTGTGCGGGGTCACTGGAGTGCAGTAGCAATGTCACGCCAAAATCAAGATGATCATATCATATGAAACACAGTCAAATGTAACCAGTAAAAATGTATTCTAAGTAGTTTATTTTCTGCTTAGCATTAATATGTGCAAACGCAGAAAATATGAACATTGGCTACTAACACTTTGTTTATATCGGCATCATTGCATTCAAATGTTTCTGTAGCCTACACGATTCCACGACCCAATAGATAGCTTATCTTCCGTGACCCAAGTTTGGTTCGCTACCCAGTTTGTGCACCGCTGGGCTATAGCTCATTTACATGATCGCAAATAACAAGCGTTAACAAGGAAGCATGGTTTATCAGACAAAAATCTATACTTATATTGGAGTTGATACGAGGAGTTGTTTTCCATACAATGCAAAGAAAATCATTCTGTTAGCCAAGTTAAATAGCTAGCTAGCTATATCTTCCATTGCTATGTGGCACTAGCTAGCTTGCTACATTGGGTAAAAAAATGCCACTAGACAACTGCATTTAGTTGCAAGGCTGAAAATGAAGTCCGACTACAAAATCCAAAAACTGGAGACAGCCAACTATGTTTTAAGTGAGAAGTTTGGCTTGGTCAAAGGAGCACCAACAAGCCAAACTTCAGCTCTCTACACTATCAGGAATTTTCAGTACTAGTTTTTTTAATATATATCTGACTGCTATACACTTCTGTAGCAATGTTGGTCTACTGTATTTCAAACAACATGTACTCATCACTGGGCACATTGGTTCAAATCTTCTGTGGGGGGTCGCTCAATTCGGCTCATTTTTTGGATTAAGTAGTTGTGGATATTGGCCTAATTCTGCCATGCATGCATTGTTCCTAGTTTTCCTCTGAACCCAAAGGATACTTTTACAAAGGAACTCTACATGTAGGGTCTCACTTAGAATTTAGTTTTGAATCGACTTTTTAATGGCATAGAAAGCCCTTTTTGGATTTATCTTTCTGTTAATTTACAGCCAAATCCTAAATATGTGTAATTTTGCTTTTGTGAACATGTTTCTCAATTAGGGTGTGTAGGATGAAAATATGATCCGATGTTCTATAATTTGGTAAGAATTTGGCTTTTACTCAAAACATTGTGCTCCATATGGAAGTTTATAAATTTTATTTATACTACAGAATACCTTCCCCCAGATTACTGTTCACACAGTAAGAGGCCGAAAAAAAGAAAAAAAAAGAGGCCGATATGAGATGTCATTCAATAAAGCTTTTGAAATTTTGTCTCCCATAAACTGGTTTATATTTGCCTCTGCTGCCCTCCAGTGATCACTAGCAGTGGTACACAGACTGAACTTCACATCAGGTGAGTTCCTATTATATTTCTAAAATTCTATATAAAGAGCAAAAAGATATTGCATTCACTTCAGTATTTCCAAGACATGCTTTTGTATATGAGAAAGAAGTGATGAAACCAAGGAAGTCAGCAAGGAAGAATTGGAGCACAGATGCAACAGGCTTGAGATCACTAAAGTTCAGGTAAAGTCACTCACCAGGACTTGGCCTCGCCAAAGTGCAGGTAGTTGATACTGTAGAGGTCCATGTCCTCTGTGTGCCAGGCGAAGGTAGTCTTCCACATGCCAAAGTACAAGTAGGGCGTGTTGACCCCCTCGATGACCATGCCGCTCTCCTGCTCCACCATGTCTAGCACAGTGTTCAAGTGGCCAATATTCCACTCTGTTACATCCTAAAAAACAGTGGGGACCACATCCTGACAATTATCCTCATTTTACATTTTCATGTACTTGCTTTCATGCCTTACAATATAGTCCAAACCATTTCACTGAAGTGTCTCCACATCAGATGAGGTTTCTTTAAGACAAGTAAAGCAGTCACTTACCAAAAAAAACATGCATATCACACACAACATATCTTTCTTTAATGTTGAATCATCACAATTACTATTTCCCTAAAAAAAGGTGTCTTAATTTAATAACAACATGCCTGGTATCGTGAAAAACAGTGCCACCCTGAAACTTTTAAAAGAAACTTCAGACAATGTACATCAATGAATGACTTTATAAGACATGATTGGATAGTTGTTTATGACGTTGTTTTTGAGCCCACCCGTGAAGCAGAGCTTCACTAGTCTTTGTTCTCATCCTGATGATTGACATGTCTAACCATTGCCAATTTCCTTGTTTGGTAGAGAGAGGTAGAGGTAGAGAGAGAGAGATTATAGCGATTTATTACATTTATTGCATTACTCAATTAAAGTGGCACAGTCATAGTGATGAGTGTCAAGCAATTTAAACCTGTTTTAAAAGCCGCCAGACCTTTTCTGGCTACAGCTGGCCATGTGACGTAGTCAGTGTCTAACAAGTCAAAAATGGCCAAGCTCAACATATAAAGCATGGCTCTAATAGGGGTTCAATTTTCACGGGGGGTGGGGGTGTCTTAGGGGTGATGGTGGGTTTGCTTCACTAAATATTCTGGTCAACAGCCGCCACTGCGCCACATAACTATCCCCTTAAATATGGGTCTTAAATACGGGTCTTAAATGGGAGAGACACAGGGGACCATACATCATCATGTAAATAAGTGTAAAATCAGATAACTCAAATCTGTGTGCTCTAACAAATAAAACATAGGGGAAAAAACTGCGCTTTTTGCAAATAACCGTGCTCTGCCAAGACAATGAAAGTTATTCAGAAGTCTGCATTAGTTTTAATGATGTCGAAGTGCATCTTCATGAGGTTGACAGACTCACCAAGTCGTATAGGGAGCCATTGATATCGGCCCCATAGATGGGCGACATAAAGGTCAGGTTTTTCCAGTACTTCCTCTCAAGGTCAAGCAAGCCCTGGTGCCGAGGTGTACAGTACCTGCCAGGTTGGAAAGTAGAAAGCTGAACAGGAAGAAAGGGCCCTTCAGAGAGTCCCTTCTTTTACTTCCCTCAATGAGAAAGGGCCCTTCACTGATGACCTACATTACTTCGCTTATGAAGAAAGAGCCCTTCAGAGACCCTACTTTTAACAGAACCCCCCTCCCCCAGCAAGGCCCCTTCATAGACCGTCACTTGGCAGATTTGGCCGATCATTTCAACAGCAGTGACTTACAAAAGGTGCCCTTCACAGACCCCCACTTTAACTTCCCTCAGGGAGAAAGGGCCCTTCACAAAAATACCTATGTTCCAATTCAGTTTTATTCTGTAAATGCTGATTAAAACCCATTCATCCATTCCTTTTCCATATTCCTCTGGGCATCTACTAACTGAAGAAATAATAGTAAAATGCTTTTATGAAGGAAAAAAACTCAAAAAGCTATGCACCTCAAGGTGATCATTCCACCTGTTTTCTTTAGCACACGATGGCCCAGGCAGATAGTAGCCCTGCTGATCGGAGATGACAGCCTGAAGCCAGCTGCAATTCCGTCTCTTTCAACCTCACCCCCAAGCACACCTCCATCACACTGCACACTCCCCTCCGTCCTCCCCATGGGTCCTGCACCACCTCCCCCCACCCCACCCCCACAATTTCACCCCCCAATACCCCCTCTCCCTACGGTGCGCACTTCTCGCTGTTGGCCAGTTTGCGGTACTCCCCAACGGTCATGGGCTTCTTCTGGATGTTGCATTGCGTGAAGAGGCCGGATTGGCCCGTCACCACTTGCATGATGGGTACTGGGATCACCATCTCCTCGATGGACTCATAGGACTGACGTGGCTTCCACTCCTTTGGTGGGATCACCTGCGGGGGTCAGAGACAGGGCAAGGGAGAATTCACTGCCCACTCTCTCCATTCCTGCGGTAATGCTGTAGAAGTGTGGTAATGCGCATGTGGTTGCGTTGTAAAGGTTTGGCTGCGTTTTAGAGGTGTGGGTGCACTGAAAAGGTCTGGTCGCGCTCTAGAGATGTGGCGATACACAGCTCTTCACAACAGCTCAATAAACTCAGAGGCCCAGGACAGATCAGCACCAGGGAAATGTACAACTATACATACGTACTTTGGCCAAGCCGGTAAGGTGAGCCCCTTGAGCCTCAATGTAAGCAATGTACTTCCCAAAGTCCCGGAACTCTTCCATAGTGGGTCGGAACGTCATCACCTCACAGCCCGGGTTCTGACTGATGGGGCTTTCCGGTGTCATGGCGATAAGCGTTTCTGAATCAACAGGGGAAGACTGTGAAAACAGTTGCACAGACACATACACATGTAACAAGGAAAACAAATACGCAATAAAGATAAACTAATTTCAAGTGCAAACTAAATTTACATGGCCCAATTCTATCTCAAGCGAACCCTTGGGGGCAAGTACGCGATCAGGCCCAACATCAGCATTGAGACAATAAACGGTTTTCCTTACATTATAGAACATGCACGCTGGTATTCAATGTCAATTAGCCAAAAGCAAGTCAGGCCAGTAAGGCCCTACAGACTCAAAGACCTGAGGTAAATACAAAGAGCTTTGACCATATATCTAACTAACTAAATAAACAATTTAACAAATAAACTATATAACAAATTAGCTAATTAAGTAATTGAATATCAAACCAACCAATGAAATCTCTATCTAGCCAACGGGATAACTGAATCTTTAAATATTTAGAACTAGGTGGGTGGAAAAACTATTCAGCCCCTTAAGACTTTTTCATATTTTGTTGTGTATGAACATTTGATAAAAATGTATTTAATCAGGCCTTTTTGATGGTATTCATTATTCAATGTCAATGTGAAAAATAAAATCTATAACGTGTTCCCAATTATTTATAAATATTTACAGAAATCAAATCAAATTCCTCAAGTATTCAGCCCCGTTGCTTCATTGCACATATTCTTAATGCGCCCCAGAATACTGGCGTGCTTTGGTTGAGACTTTGTGCGGATACACACAGTGTAAATTTGAGATTTTTTCTGAATGTAAATTTCTGGTGCTTTCTACACCACAAACATTGAACCAGTTCAGGTCTGTTGTATCAGGGTGATATCAAGGCAAGCTGCAGCGGATATCTATAAAACTAGTGAAATCTCAGCTAAACTATTTGGATGGATAGATAACACTGTGGGTATATAGAAACATGGCTTAATTTCAATTTGGGTTAACTGCCCCTTTAAAGTGACTCATCCACATTTACTGCATATCTGGCAGCTGTGTTGTTTTGTGGCTCGTTTTATACCTCAGACCCTTGTTTACTTACAGCCATTTTACCAACCATTTTTTCCATACTGTTCCAGTGTAAATTACAGCTAAATCTAGCCCCCCCCCCCCCCCCCCCAAGTCCAATAGAGATCCATTCAAATACAAAGAGGTTATGAAATAGTGGGTCTATGTATAAAATGTGCTGTAATTATACATGTTGAAACCAAAATGTATAAAATTACCTTTTAATAAAAGCTCAGAATCTGCACTTTAACCACGTGTCCTTTGTTTCATAATCCTGAACCTTGACTCTCTAACACTAGTCTTGATTGCGATGTTGTAACTCGTCGTTATGACTAAGCCTTAAGACTTAGTCATAGCGTACTGTGTGAACTAGACTTGATCTCTTTGTATAGCTGTTACTTTGTAGAACTGTACTCTGTCTTACCTGTTTGTATCTGTTGCAATAACAAATTTGTGTGCACTTCTAGTACGTTGCTTTGGATAAAAGCGTCTGCCAAGTGAACGTAATGTAATTATAACAACTGTAACAAAACTAAGAAAGCCTAGCTCAGCCCAGACGCCTGTATGCAGCCAGTGAGGAACATGCGACAAGAAACGGCGAATATTGTTCTGGAGCATGCAGGTTGGCCTGCATACCGGGGCAACGGAGTGCATCTGATTCTCAGGAGTGAGTGAAGAGGGGAAGCAGACGTCATTTAATTAGAGTGATGAACACTATTGGAACGTTACCACTCCGCAAGCTCCAGTTCGCTCCGGTACCGCTCAGCCTAGAATGTCTTGCTTCCGCCAATAGTTCTAATTTCAAGTGAAAGATGGAGTTTTGGAAATATTTTACAAAAGTAGGCTATACCCTACTTGTACCAGTGTAGTAGGGTTTCTAAATGCTTGAACTCCCCGGGTGGCTGGAGTGCAAAGAGATCCAAGTCCCTGCCCCGAATCAGCAATATAAAATTCCAAGGCCATTTTAATGATAGTCATGTGACAGTCATGTGACAACTCATTACATTACAAAAAGAACCCCTGAAGGTCACTACCAGTTGATGCAAGATGAGTAATTCATTCCAAATTTTTTGATAATTTCACCTGTTTGCATCTTGGCACAAAGTGGCAAAGAATTGACTGTCCTTCAGAAAAACATCCAAAAAGTGGTTATAAACCTAATTTATTAAGATACTTGATTGCATATAAAAACGAATGTTTAAAAGTTATGATAAAAGCTAACACTTTATATAAGAGCCCAAGCAATTGCCTGATAGAAATGATTATGTTGAACATTTGTCATACAGCAACATGGAAGTGTCCTTCAGAAACACAAAATGTAGTTGTGCCAGAACAACACATGCATTACATGTTTTAATGAATGCGTTGTACAATTATTTCAGTTTGGCGCTGAACGGATCTGCTTTAGGTACTACTCTGGAGCATGCACATCTCCCCGCTAAACAGGAGATGACCAGAAGCCCCTCGTACCAAAAGCAGATTCAAACAACATGTGGAAGCTTGGGTAGTGGAGGGCAATCACAATTTTTTTAGCGCAGAGCTTCCCGACGGAACTGGCCATGCGCACTTTGCTCGCAACTCATTTGTTTCACCAAGATGTCATCCATATCACTGAATGACAGAATCAATGATTTTGTGCATTTTTTGCAGGTAGATTAATTATTTAATGCAAAACAGACATGCGCCTGTTACAGGGCAAAGTTGAGGGCCGATCCTGTTACAAAGGAAAAGATGCGAGCCAGGAAAACAGAGGTATTGCTGACATGATGTTACGCAAATTTAGAGATCGACTGTGCAGGCTGTTGTACATTGTTGCCATTAATTAATTATATATTGTCATTAATTTTAAAATGTTTTAAAGTCACATGTTTTTAGATGTCAATGTTCTTTGTTCACCCTTTGTACTTTGTAGTCCTGGAATGCAGTAACTGTTACATTTTGGGGGGGCGGAAAAACAAATTATCCTCACTGAGTTCTATCAAAAAAACAAGTGTTGTTTTTAAGTATTTGAGGTGATTGATTTATGTGGAACTGTCTCTTCTCCTTGTTTTTTAAGGGCCTGCATCAGCATGTGATTAAAGTTATAGTATCATACATTTACCCAAAAGGCTGAATGTCTTTCAGAGAAACAAAATTATGTAATTCAGTAAAATGATAAAAATGTATTATTAAAACATATACAGGTGCAGCTCAAAAAATTTGAATATTGTGAAAAAGTTCAATATTTTTTGTCACTCATTTCAGAAAGTGAAACTCATATATTATATAGATTCATTACACATAGAGTGAAATATTTCAAGCCTTTATTTCCTGTAATTCTGATGATTATGACTTACAGCTAATGAAAACCCAAATTCAGTGTCTCAGAAAATTAGAATATTGTGAAAAAGTTCAATATTGGAAACTCATGGTGTCACACTAATCAGCTAATTAACTCAAAACACCTGCAACGGCTTCCTGAGCCTTTAAATGGTCTCTCAGTCTGGTTCAGTAGGTTACACAATCATGGGGAAGACTACTGACTTGACAGATGTCCAGAAGACAGTCATTGACACCCTCCACAAGGAGGGTAAGCCACAAAAGGTCATTGCTAAAGAAGCTGGTTGTTCAGAGAGTGCTGTATCCAAGCATATTCATAGAAAGTTGAGTGGAAGGAAAAAGTGTGGTAGGAAAAGGTGCGCAAGCAACAGGGATAACCGCAGCCTTGAGAGGATTGTCAAGCAAAATACATTCAAGAATTTGTGGGAGCTTCACAAGGAGTGGACTGAGGCTGGAGTCAGTGCTTCACGCACAGACGAATGTCGCATTCCTCGTGTCAAGCCACTCCTGAACCAGAGACAACGTCAGAAGCGTCTTACCTGGGCTAAGGAGAAAAAGAACTGGACTGTTGCTCAGTGGTCCAAAGTCCTCTTTTCAGATGAAAGTTAATTTTACATTTGATTTGGAAATCAAGGTCCCAGAGTCTGGAGGAAGAGTGGAGAGGCACAGAATCCACTTTGCTTGAAGTCCAGTGTGAAGTTTCCACAGTCAGTGATGATTTGGGGTGCCATGTCCACTGTGTTTTCTGAAGTCCAGTCAACGCAGCCATCTACCAGGAAATTGTAGAGCACTTCATGCTTCCTTCTGCTGACAAGCTTTATGGAGATGCTGATTTCATTTTCCAGCAGGACTTGGCACCTGCCCACACTGCCAAAAGTACCAAAAGCTGGTTCAATGACCATGGTATTACAGTGCTTGATTGGCCAGCAAACTCGCCTGACCTGTCAAGAGGAAGATGAGACACCAGACCCAACAATGCAGACGACCTGAAGGCCGCTATCAAAGCAACCTGGGCTTCCATTACACCTCAGCAGTGCCACAGGCTGATCGCCTCCATGCCACACCGCATTGATGCAGTAATTCATGCAAAAGGAGCCCCACCAAGTATTGAGTGCATAGAAATTAACATACTTTTCAGAAGGCTGACATTTCTGTTTAAAATATCCTTTTTTATTTATCTTATGTAATATTCTAATTTTCTGAGACACTGAATTTGGGTTTTCATTAGCTGGAAGCCATAATATCAAAATTACAAGAAATAAAGGCTTGAAATATTTCACTCTGTGTAATGAATCTATATAATATATGAGTTTCACTTTCTGACATGAGTGACAAAAAATATTCAACTTTACAATATTCACGATATTCTAATTTTTTGAGCTGCACCTGTATTAACCATTTATTCAACCAAAACATGTGATGATAATCACAAATGGTGGAACAATGTGAATGTTAAATTAATTCATCTTTTCTCAATTTTCTACTCTAAAGTTCGAGAACTGACTGCAAAAGTAGAGACATTTCCTATATTATAAAAATTAGGTATTAATACCCTCTTAGATGGAAATCTGTCAATTGTAATATTTTCTTATTTGTTTGGTAATGGATGTTGGATGTTTTCTAAACCTAAAACGTCACTGACCCACAGACACATGGTTATGAAATGCATATCTACAACTACATCATACTAAATTGGTTCTTGTGTTCAGGCTTCAGTAACGTCCTTTGTCCCTTCAAAAATCCAGTTAAATAAATAGCCCAAATAAATAGGCTACATAAGTGATGCAGTGTGTATTCCATGAACAGCAGAGGAGTTGCATAAACATTTACAAAATATACAAAACAAGGCTACTTGAAATATACAAATGACATTTAGGCCATATGGCGTGAGCTACACAAGCAGCAGTAAGGATTAAAATTAAAGGTCTTGGAAACCTTTTTAAAAAAAATCTTGCTCCAGACTTCTATAAAAGTTGCTTAAGCTTTCAAACTCATCAATTCACCAAATTTCAAACATTGCATCATATTAAATACGTGCTTTTTGTAAAACACCATATTGGCTTCAAATTCTTTTATGACTATCAATTTTTTATGCCTTGCACCCTGATCATCTTTGATGAACACGTGTTTGATAAAAAAATAATACATTTTTATCGTGACTGAACTGTGGCGATTCGGCGAAATAGCACAGCAAATTAATTAATTTTGAATATTATTGTCAAAGCTCACGAATTTGAATCGCTTTACTTCACAACTATAGATAGTAACCCGGTGGTAAATTATATTGCACTGGCTCTCCTGGTGCAGAAGATCCACTAAACCTCAGAATAACATCTAACGTTAGCCGAAGGAACACATGGTTTGACATCTCGCCAGCTAAATCCCTTTATCTTTCTGGATGCACTTCTAGAAGACCAATGCATAAGCTTTTTTAAGCAATGTAATGGTTGTTTATATAACGTTACCAATATGAACAAAATGGACACGCCAGCAAACTATATAGCCAAAAGGTTCTGTCAACGAGCCTACCGCGGGTTACCCTAAACTTTGACAAATCTAAATAGTGCAGTTCCCAGTAACGTAAAGTTAATATCTTTCACATAGGGGGGATAAAGCAACCACTGGTGCCAAATTAATTAGCCATGGAGCTAATTGCACTATCGTCTAATGATCAGCCAGCTAGCGTTTGTTTCGATAACGTTGGTGAGCGATCGCCCCAGTGTCACTTTAAAAACGACCCGAAAAACTAGCAAATTGCTGAGTTTTGTAAAATAACGCTTGCATTTGTAGATTAAGTGGATTTTTACGGGGAAAACATAAGCCTATCGAGCATCATAAAACATGGGTATTAACCATCAACAAGATATTGGTCGGCTAACTTACACAACGGTTTTATCTGGCTAGCAATAGTCGCCTGTCTTCGGATATAACGTTAGCAAGTTTAAGTATGTCTTAAATTGCAATCATGTTCTCCCCTTCCAATAAAAGTCATAATACCAAGTCGACTGCAAACAAAACTGGTGTAAATAGATTCGGAAACGGATAAACAGTTATTCTGCACTGTAAAGCGGGCAAAGGGTATGGTTTTACCGTGAGTTGTGGCAATGTGCTTGTCTACCACGCTTTACTGTTGTAGGCCTGATCAATTTTGTCGCGCTTTTTGCATCTCGACATCGAGTTATTTGCATGGAAAGCTTGGCATCACGCCTACTCCATACATTTGGGCCGGTCATTGGTTAAATATTCGTAATGAGCTACAGGTTCATTTCCATGCACTTTTTCTCCGAATGATAGCCCACTGTACCAATAGGGTCTGGTCTCGTATGCCTGGTAAGAACGCACAAAATGTAATATTTCCTCAGCCCGAATTTATATTTGTATATTCCAAAGAATTCCAAGTCCTCTACAACCACTTAACAAGATTATGCGCCTTCCCAATACAGGCTTTGACGAAATGGATGCTAAATGTTGCGCGCCCCTGCAGCGTGTTTTTTGGCATGGGGCACAACTGAGCAGACTTCAGTGATGTATGATTTGAATGAGGTTTAGCGCGTAAGACTGGTGCAGCCGACCATTTCACATACGGTGTATTCACACATTTGACACAGCTTGCGAGCATACGATACGGTGATGCAGCGGTTAGCCCTGTCACCTCGCAAGAAAGAGGTTCTGGATTCGAATCCCGGTCCTCTCTGCGTGGAGTTTTCATTTTCTCCCCGTGTTCGCGTGGGTTTCCACCGGGCAGTCCGGTTTCCTCCCACAGCAAAGACATGTATTTCAGGTTGGGTAAACTCCTGCCATTGCCCTTGACCAAGACACTGGTCTCAGAACTGGAGTTGGACTGTGGCGGCTCACTGCTCCTAAGTAGTTAGGATGGGTCAAATGCAAGGACAAATTACCCCACGGGGTCAATAAAGTTTAACAACGTACTTTGCGGAGGTTGTCGCATTGTCGAAGATTGAGGCCAGCTGAACCTAAGGGTCTGGGCGGCGCGGGTCAAGTTACGGCTTGCTGGGGCATGCCCCATACAGCACCGAGAGTTTGGCATAGAACCTACTGTATCAAGAAACGACCCTCCTAGTTTCCATTTTATGAATCGGAGGAAAACTGATGATTAAACTAAGGCGGCAGCACAAGTACACTCAGTCAAAGTACACTTCAAGCTCGCGTTTTGTCTGAGCATATGGAGTTCATCGTCCTTCATTAGCAGGCTATAAACACAATCTTATTCGCTAGCTAGGTACAATGTGATAAGCCAGATGCAATTACAAAATTTTCAAAACATGGCCACAAAACATACCACCACTGCCCCGCACCATTCTGCAAGAACTCTTAACAGGACTGCAGTTAGGTCGTCCGTTTCCCACAAAAGCCAGCAGGGTTTCAGGCGGTCATCAATTTAGCATTATGTTATGTCCCTGTTAAATCACCCCACGTGTTTCACAACAATGGGTAATTACATTGCACATTAAAGTAAGGAACAATCGATATAATTTAAGAAATATGCTTTATTTTATTTTAAAAAAACATTTCAAATCCTTCTGACGTTTTTGCAGCTATGCGACAATGAACTACATAATAGAACGGCTAAAACATCAGCTACAAAAATACAATTTCAACACATATACAAAGTTCCAGTTGGTTTTCCGTTCTACAGAAACTTGATATTGCCATAAAATGTTAACCTGCAGTATTTTGTGTTGAATTAATACGAGCATAAATACAAATTCAGAACCAGTGGGGAAATAACTATCAATTTAAAAACCGTAGAAAAGGTTAAATCCCATTCCAAAGGGGTCCTATGCGTAATTGATTACACAGGACTTTGAATCAGTTAAATAGCTGCTTCAATCTTAATTTTATATAAAGCTACTATATAGCTGTTAAGAAATTAATACAGCAATGTATCCATTGTGATTACCAAAGTCAATAGGAGAAAAAACACCAATAAAGGGTGGAACAAATTAGACAATTTACATGGAAAAGGAAAAACTAGCCTATTTTAACCATTTAAATAAACAGCCTGCCAATTAATTGAACACGTTAAAAACTACAGCAGGGCAAATAACAATGATAATAACAATGGCATAAAACTGCAGGTTTTCTTTAGCTCCCCTTTTGTTAATAAATTCAAAGTATGCATTTTAATAATGACGTAAACCCAGACGCAGTTCGAAGGGCTTAATTTCAACCAAGACACTGGCTCTAATCCCTTTCTATTTAAGCTACAAAGCAAATCTTACATAATATGAAACTAAAGTTGCAAAGGTATTATGGGGAGCATCCATCACCCAACAACTAGACAAGTTTTCCACACCATGGTTTTTCAACCATCCAATATATTATGAAAAAATGATTCTCTGTAAGAATTGCACTGCGGATCCATCACTGTTCATGTAGTCTTCAAGGAAGGAAATCAGTGGTAATTAAGGATGTGCAGGGGGGTTGATCACTCATGACCGCCCACTGCTGTACCCAGGGAAGAACTGAGTGAGGATGGCTTGGAGAGGTTTATTGACTTTCATTGGGTTGTTTTTGCCCAGGTCATGTCTGCAAGCTGGGCACGTGTACACTTCAGCCTTGATAGAGCGCTGTAGACATTCCTGAAATGCAAAAAAAAAAAAAATAATTCAGATTTCCCCAAAGACTCAACAACACATTCTACTCAAATCTAAAATTAGGGCTGGGAACTTTTCAAACAATTGGACTGCGATAAAACGAGGCACATTCTTGCCCAAAATAATGTCTGACATAGCGTGCGTTAGAAATATCGGTATCTTCTCCCTGCAGTGACGCATAATTAAAAGTTTGCAAATACCAGCCTCATATAAATGCTACATTAGCAAGCTCGGGAAGCTGAAAATCTGCCTGAAATTTTAACAATTGCACCAATACAAGCAAACCACATTTAGGGGACAACCATCAGGCTATCCAATTAGTATGGAGCACCAACACACTCGACTGACAATATTGCCAGCATTTGGGGGATCCCTTGCAATACCATTTAATTTACCGAACTCTGCTACACGTATATGCTGTGCCCTTTTAGAGTAGCAAAGGTACAAGAAAATAGGTTGTACAAGGACAGGTTGTAGACATTACAATTCAATGTGCATTCACAAGCCATTTACGGCCTCATTACATTACAGGCATTTAGCAGACGCTCTTATCCAGAGCGACTCACACAACTTTTTTGCAATTTTTACATATTATCCACTTATACAGCTGGATATATACTGAAGCTTAAGAATCTTGCTCAAGGGTACAACAGCAGTGTCCTACCTGGGAATCAAACCTGCAACCTTTCGGTTACAAGGCCAGTTCCTTAACCATTATACTACACTGCCGGTCTCAAAACAAACTTGGTTGCATCAATGTTTCCGGGCTCTTCTCGCATTTAAAACCGCTGTGGTCAGTTTTATTTTCTTGCTTCTGAATTTTTCTCCCGGAATACTCTCAGTCTAGCCTTTCGGATAAGTCTCCATGCTCCTTCTATTCTCTTCAAGTTGACTTAGCTCTTCGTCTGTGTATTTCGGGTCAAATAAATATGGGTAACCATCAAAGTGAAGAGAATCAACATCCTCATAATAGTCTGATAAATAATCAGCCATTGCAACTTGTAATTTTGATTTATAAAAGCGAACCAGACACCACTGTAAACAATCATTTATTTATTTATTTATTTTTAAACAAACGTTTGCAAAGAATAGGTAAGTAAGAGCATGCAACGGAATATATTATTTTAATTTCAGAAAATAAATTTCAACATTCAAGTTTTCACTTCCAAATAAGGGGTTTACATAAACTGGACTTGTTTGAGGTAAATTAAACCTGTATCTAAATATGCCCTATTGGACTCCATTGTAAAGCAGAGTAGAGTGGTTCTCGGGTGACCAAAACTCGAAAAATAAAGATGTGAAAAAATTATTATTACTGATCAGCATAGTGGAAAGTTTATAAAATGGGGTCCAAGAAAATTTATAAGAAATTATCCTTCAAGGGAGATGCACATGTTTTATAAAGTTAAAATTTCCACAGCTACCATCAGATCAAAGTGCAAGCATTCAAAAAATATAAACCACATTATTCTGGTTCAAATCAAGACACTTGTGATGATAATCTTTCTACAATAGGTTGTCACCGTCCTACAGGTACCCATTTTGCGGTCCAAAAAGAATCAAGTGATCAGTAATTGCAATTATTGGCATTCAATACAACAAGGATTAGCACTTTAGCACTGTCAATTTTTTTCTAATGTCTTTAACAGCTGCAACATCTTTAAACCTGTACACATTCTGAACCACCAAGCAGTTACCGTTTTAAATGAGATAGTCGACTAAACCATTAGTCGATCAAAAAAAGTTGGGTGGACCAAAATTTTATTTGGTCGAATCGTCAGTGTGAAAAAACACGAGAGTGGAACTATTCATTCTGGACATGCGCCTTGTAATAAACAATTGGTGTCTATTAATTAAGGAATAGATCAGTTGTATATAATGTCCGAGAGAAAATCTGCGAGCATTTTGAGTGTCTAAATGATGACCCCAAAAAAGTTCAATGTAAACTCTGCAAGCAAGAATTATCCCCTCAAAGCCAGAGATTCAAATCTAGTCCCACACCCCAATTCCCATAGAGATCCATTCAAATGCAGAGGGGTTATAGTATCGCTTGTAAAAGTACCAGAAAATACAATATCAAGTCTTTTGATAATGTTGGGTCACAGACATCAGGACGTCGTGGCCTGCAAACCAAATATTAAAAATGATTACTTTATTCTACAAAAGTTAAACTGTCCAATATTTTTTTATGCCCGAAAAAAGGGGGGGAACCATGTCCAAAAGATTCTATAATTTCTAAACGGTTCATCCGATATGGATGAAAATACCCTCAAATTAAAGCTGACAGTCTGCACTTCAACCTCATTGTATCCTTTCAAACTCAATGTGCTTGAGTACAGAACCAAAATAACAAAAAATGTGTCACTGTCCAATAAATTATGGTGCACACTACCATTTTTTTCCCCTTCTTTTTTTTCTTTGTCTCCGTCATTTATTTCTCGCAGAGGTGCAGTCACGTTAGATCCGATCACTAGAGAATTGGTGGAAGCATGCAAGTGAGATCAAGGGAATTGCTTTAACGATACGTTGAACAATGATGCTCAGACAGTCAGCCGTTTCTAAATTCTCTAGTGAAGTGAATAAGGCGTTTGCCATTTTACTTTTCACTACATATTTTATATATACAGTGCATACGGAAAGTGCAGACCCTTTCAAGTTTTCCACATTTTGTTATATTTCACTCATCTTAAAATTGATTCAATTTTTTTTTTTTCTCTCATCAATCTAACACTCAATAACACATAATGACAAAGTGAAAACATGTTTAGAAATGTTTGCAAATTTATAAAAAATCTAAAATTGAAATCTCATTTACATAAGTATTCATACCCTTTGCTTTAACGTATTTTTAAAGTATTTCATATTTGGTCGCATATCCTTTGCATGCTGTTACTTCCTGAAGTCTGTGACCCAACTTTCCGTATGCACTGTACATCGGTCATATACCTCAGTCTTATTATATATCCTTATTGTTATAGATCTATGGATATCCATACACACATAATTTAGACTAGGAGTTGGAATTCAGCAGCATGAATTTACCTTTGCATTGTTGTTATTGTTATTCAACATGAATTCATACAAATATTTTCATTAAAAAAAGATTCACCTAATTATTCGAATAGGGATGGTTAAAATGGTTTCTCGGGACAGTTCCGGGATGATTGAGAAAAAAGTTAGTCTGGAGCCCTGCCTTAGATAAACAGTTAAACAGACTAATCCAGTGCTACAGCAGGGCTCCCAGAGCTACTAGGCATTGACATCTCGGTACTGTCAAGAGTTTGCATTACATACCAAGCAAAAAATAGAAATGTAGAACAATCCCATTTAGCCGTTACCTGTATCTACTCAAGCTATTCTTACTATCGTCATTATTCTCAAGCACGAGGAAAGTTAAAATGTCTGCTAGAGTTTTAAATCTTCCACTAACCCTTCATACATTTTTTTGCCATACAAGCAATATAGAAAAATAATATTCGATACTAAAGATGGCGTACAGATAGCCAAACTCTATCCATTGCAGTTACTTTCAGAATTCAGTAAAACTACACATAAAATGAAAGGCCATGTAAAGTATTCCCCCTCCACAGAGTTGGGCAGTCATGCACACAACTGGGTATAATTTAGACTTATATTTCCCCACCATTTTATTTGATAGTTTAATGAATCACTGTTGTGTGCCATATCCTAAATGAGGATGAACTAAGATTGCTTGTATTTGCCCTAATGTAGGCAAGTACGTATAAAAAATTCCCACCAAATTTTTTTAATTGCATGGCATTTCCCCATGGACACTAAAGCAAGACAAATTGTACACTTTTGGTTCAGAGCCATTATCAAACAAATCAAATGTGTTGGTCAATACATTTTGAATAGAGAGGGAAAAAAATGCAAAGCTTACTTACCCTGCATACATTGTGCTGACACTCAGTAGTGACCGGCTGATAAACAACTTCCTGGCAGCATATACACAGAAACACCTCTTCCACTTTGCTCAGAAATTTCTGTGGATTGGAAGATAGTCTGCTTAGCGCATGTCTACAAAATGTTAGCCCTTCACCCAAAAAAAAAATAATTCAGACTGAGTAGGGCTTGAAAACAGAGGGCCATACACACCGGTCCCTGCTTCAGCCACTCCTTGGCTTCGTCCCACAGCTTCTTGTTGAGCTCATCCTCCTTAATCAGAGCTTTCTGTTCTGTGGTCAGTTTGTATGTCTCCACTTTTAACTTTTTGGGTGAATTTCTGGCTGGAGAATTTTTCCCCTCTGTGGAAAGGGATATTTTGAGATTAATTAGCATTTATAATGTTGCAGAGTACTTGTGAATAAACAATTAAGAAATTACAAAAACTTGCCATATACTCGATGTTCACTCTCGCTCTGAGAGCCACAGTGTTCCAGTTTTTGTTGTTACTCAGCAGTTACTTAAAACAGTCGTTCAGAATGATTACAGTCAACTCACCAGGGACCTCGTTTATAAACGGTTTGTATATAACTCACCCGCGAATTACATTTTCCATTATTTATTTTTTTTTATTATTATTTTTTTTTAAATGGCCATTGCCGGCCTAACGCAACCCCGGACGTATTCATACCCAACCATTCAGTACATGGCTTTCGGTTCGGTACACGTTGTGAGCCGAATTAATAGTCTAGCTTTAACCACGCACATGCAGAACTTTTTGTGTGCGGAACTTAAATTTAAAACTCCAAGTTCCCCTCGAAGACATAACTGTCGCAAAGAGCCGGATGTTTTTAGTTCAGTCCGTGAGCACAGCAATTGAATTAATGCTGCATTCGTTATTTTATTTTTTTATTTCCAACCAGGAATCTCGATATCTGACTAGGGAAAATGTAATAAAATGCCCTTCCACTAGGCATTCCATGTCGGAAATCCTGGATCGGGAAAACAACAACCCCGACTAGGAAGAACTTGACATCTAGACAATTTTAGCTTTTAAAACACTTCAGCTTTTGTGTTTCAGCATGAAATGCTTTTGTATTAGCCAACATACCGATACAGAATGATAAACATATACAATTAAAAGTTAAAACGTTATTGTTGTAAGCCGTTTTAGATATACAGTCAAGCCGGAAAGTCTGAATAACCCTTTCACCTTCTCCATGTTTTATTACATTAGACATATTCTACAATAGATTGAGTTCATTTTTTGCCTCAAAATTCTACACAAAATAGCCCATAATGACACAGTGAAAACATGTTAAATGGCTGTAAGTCATCAAGGGACTGAGCTATCGAACGAGCCCCAAACCATCACTCTGTTGCCAGATATGGAGTAGATGTGGATGGATCACTGCAAGGGTTATTTCTCCTGACTCATTTTCCTATAGAACTCTATGGGGGAAAAAAGTAATGAGACACAACCCTTAAAGGGATCCAACCACATCTACTCCATATCTGGCCGCAGTGATGGTTTGGAACTCGTTTGATACCTTAGACCAGGGGTGTCAAACTCTGGCCCGCCGGTAACGCATGCACCACTAATACTACAAATCCCAGAATGCTCTGCTAGTGCCTTGGCGCGTCAAGACCCGCAAGCATCCCCTCCCTCCTCTGTTTTCATTCATTCGCAACCTCATGCTACCAGTCACCTCGGGCAGATGTAAGACACCCCTCTCAAAAATTGAATTGTTGGATTTTCATTGAAGGAAATTATCCTCATTATTATTATTTTTGTTGTTGGCCTGTGAAAAAATTATTCCATTGAAAATTAACTGAAAAGGCTACAGATGGAGAAAGAGGCATAATATTATTTTTATTTAAGAAATTAATGCCACTGATGTGTCTTATTTGAAATTTGATTTCTCAGGTGTTTATAGTATTAAGCTTTGCTTGTTCCAGATTCAGTGTTTAAGTAAAACTTAAGTTTGTTCCCATATGAAAAGGTTCATTATTATATCTAGAAAGAAGGGAAAACATGCTTTTTTTCAATAAATATGAAATCTGGCCCGCGACTTTGTCCCAGTTTTTAATTTTGGCCCACTGTGTATTTGAGTTTGACACCCCTGCCTTAGACCCTTGATGACGTACAGCCATTTCGCCAGTCATGTGTTCCATACTGTACCAGCGTCATTTACAGCTGAATCTAGTCTCACCCCCCAATTCTCATAGATCAGTTCAAATGCAGAGAGGTTATAGTATCGCTTGTAACAGTACCTGAAAATAAGATATCGAGTCTTTTGATGTTGATGGGTCGCAGACTTCAGGAAGTAAGAGCATGCAAAGGATATGCGACCAAATATTAAATATGATACTTTAAAAATATGTTAAAGCAAAGGGTATTAATACTTATGTAAATGAAAGATTTCAGGTTTCGATTTGCAAAAATTTCTAAAAACATGTTTTCACTTTGTCATTATGGGTGATTTTGTTTTGAATTTTGAGACAAAAAATGAACTCAATCTATTGTAGAATATGTCTGTAATGTAATAAAACGTGGAGAAGGTGAAAGGGGTATTCAGACTTTCCGGCTTGACTGTATTTTCTAGCAAAGCCAAAACTTCCCTGCGTAGGGTGTGCATGACACCAAGTCCCCAGTTGTGCACCGCAAACGCAGTGATGTAACCTTTTAGTGTAGAACTCTATAAATGTGGCGGCCCCTGGTCTCTTGAGTCTGAATGGTTGCCAATTTTCAGGCTAATCCCTGCAGCTCTCTAAGAGCAAGACTGAAACCACCATACTTGACTTGCAACTGTCTATCTGTTGAGATTTGTGTCCCACAATGCACCCACTCACCATACTGGGATTTCCTCTTTCTTTTCCCCTTGCTGGGTGTGTCAGTCACCTCCTCCGCCTCCACTTCCTCCTCCTCCATCTTGTTCTCCTTCTCCTTTTCCTTGGCAGCCACAGCCTCCAGATAACCCTCAGGATACTGATGAGGGGGAAGACATTAAGGGCTTGATTTACTAAGACCTACCTCCATGAAACCCAGATGTGGCTCATGTTTCAGTTGCCAATGCATTTCAGTCATGGGGCAGCCTAGTTGCGAACTACAGCGAAGAGATCATTATTTCTTTGGAGGGGGGGTTAGGGAATACATTTATTTTATTCAACATTCATGTTTTTTGTTCAATGAAAGTAAAATTTCTACTCACAAATGTTTGCATGGATGTCTGCATATGACGAGATAAATACAGCTAGTACAAATAACGCCAACATTTCCAGTTTATTCCCGTTAATTCCCATAGAAAGTTTTCACCTTTGAATACTCCCAGAATTTTGCAACCCTATCCAAAAGTATATCAGATACTCTAAATGTTGGCAAAAAGCAATTTTGTGGGGTTAATACAATGGTCTTAAAATACTGGATTATTTACCAGTATTAAAACGTAACTTGCACAAAACAAAAACAAAAAAAATGTTATAATCAGCATTCAATTCTACTTGGCTATTTCATTCAATTGAAGCCTCTAGATTGCAGGAAATAACCTATGTGTTTGAAAAGTAAAAAGTGCTTCAGCTTCCCGACAGGGGTGCCCTCCTCTGGACCACCCCAATATGCGCCGTGGAGCACCACCTTGTCAGAAAATCCTGGGGAGAGCACTGGCACCGTGTACCTGCATGGCGAGTCCCAGCTTCTTGGCCCTTTCCTTGCCGTCTCGGGTCCAGGGTGCCGGCTCGTCATCATTGCGTTTCAACATGTACCTCCACACCAGGAAGCCAGACTTGCCCTTCTCTGGCCAGTACTTCACTATCTGGACACAGAGGGAGATGTTAACCCAACTGATGCTAAAGAACAAATGTCAAACCCTCAGATACAGGTGAGCTGTACTACCTTGTAGATACCGTCGTATCGGTTGCCATCCTCAGGAGAGTACTTGCTGTGCTTGCGGCCTTTGTAGCTGCGCACCACCCTGACAGGCTTCCCCTCCTTCCAGTTCTTGGCCTCGGCCCCCTCTTTGTCATTGACCGTTGCGTTGCAGTTCAGAGCCAGCGCCCTGGAGAGAGCAGACCGTGGAAAACCTATGTTAAAATGGCCCCAATATATAGTCTACAATGGCACGATACCAGAAGGACGGTCATCAAAACTGCAGTTAGCTTCCAAAAACATTGGTGGATCTTTCCCAGGCAGCACAATCAAAATGCAGAATGTTTTTCCCCCTCCTGACCTGTTCATGTTGGTGAGCTTCTGATCACATGACTGCTCAGCGGTTCTCTTGTTACCCGACAGGTCACGCCCACCTGATCCTGTATAGGTGAACTCATTCCCATCATCCTGAGGGAAAACAGGGGGGGGGGTGGGGGGGGGGGGGGGGGGGGGCTCTTGTAGGTACAGTCACACCGCCCATGAAAAGGCGCAAAATACTTCCCCTCTCCAATTCCCACTCAAGATAGCTCCCCAATTGAAATATTCACGCTCATGTGAGAGTAAAACCATTCGACTGATAGTGGGAAAATTGGCTGCATTGAAAGACTACCAGAGCAGTCTCAGGGAGATGCAAAACGGGGAAAAGCAAACTGACCACATCATCCTCGTAGCCTCCAGCCAGCACAAGGGAGTAGGCGCCATCATTGCTCCTGCCATGAATTCCAGCAACATGAGGCCTGTGGACACCCGACTCACTGACCTGACAGAAGGAACACCCAGGCATGTGACATGAACACAACGCTGTAATTTTTCTGTTTTAAACTTGCCAAGTTCAGCCCAGCTTCCTTCTAAAACGCAGCTTCCTTTTTTGACCAGCAGGTGTCACTGTCCCCCATCCTCAGCCTGTTAAAGAGCAGAACCCTCACCTGGACGCGGAACTTCCACAGGGAGCCCACGGATACCCCTGGCACAGGGCCGTAGTGATTGGACGGGACGATGGTGCAATGTTTTGTGCGCCCAACACAGGCCATGCCCTGGAGAGGAGGGACAGACACGACAGGTCAATTGACATTGAACAGCCATTTTTCACCTATGTGACAGAAGATCACAGAACGCAGAAACAGTTACAAAGGCTGGTAATTTACATTGTACTTTGGAGAGGACTGCAGAAACCAGTGAAAAAGGCTAATACTAGGGTGCCCGTCTTCATTTCCATACTCACTCAACTATTCAATTAAAACAGCAGTGGGCAATAAGTCAGAATTTCAGGATTTCTGCTTAATTATTTAATTACCAAATCATTAAAATTACATTTTAGCAACATTTCTTGACAAGCCGATGAACAGCTGAAGAACAGACTTAAATACCTATGGAAGTAACTTTACAACCCTTGAGTGAAACATCACTTACATATTCAGACAATTAGCTAATTGAGCCAGGATAACTGGTGGAAACAAAAACCTGCAGACACCAGCCCTCCAAGAACAGTGCTGCCCACCCCCTGGGGCTTAACTGTGATAACTGTGCAGAGTAAAAAATCTGGTCCAGAACACACTGACCAGTGTGATGCTTTCTTCAAATATGGCAAATGGCTATGGCTACAATCAGGATTGCATAAGCTCAACCTGGATCAGTTACAATGATGAACACAAACAAGGATAACTTATTCCTGGCATTGAGTAAGAAAATTTGAAGAGACTTGCAGACTTGTAAAGACTTGAATCTCACTTTTAACAATGATCCTTGTTCCAACTGGTGAATAAAATGCGGGCCAAACTTATCATACCTTCCCCCAGTCCCGCTGGCTGGAGGAGCTTGCAGAAGCCATCTTTGCTTTCTTTTTGCTCTCCTTCAATTTCTCTCCAGCAAGAACAACCTCACTGACATCATTTCTGCAGTCTGGACAATACCTGGAGGTCAGATCACAGTGTAAGATTATCATGGTTTCCCCCATGGAGGTGCTGCACCTCTGCAAACATCAATTATACCTCAGTTTCATATCCCCATGGAAGGGGGGGGGGGGGGGGGGGGGTTCAGTGGTGCCATTTAACAAAATTGGCATTGTGTAGTCACGT